>JACEEZ010007288.1:120000-212500 GCA_016584305.1 Chionoecetes opilio | reverse complement strand
CAAAACAAAAATGTAACGCTATAATTCATCACGGAAACCTTTCAAAACACATGCGTAATTTGTGCTTCCTTCTCGCCAGGTTAATGAGGATGAGACAACCATCGGCGGATGAGCGGATACCTGGATGGGGGTGCGGATATAAGCGGTAGTCGAGTAATGTGGCTGTGCAGGTGGCTTCTTCCTCATGGCATGGGGAGCCTCAAAGCCGCTAGTGCCAAGTGGAACTCTCATCCACCCCCGCTTGCTGCCACACACCGCCACACTGCCAACCACCCGCTTCAAGTGCCTGCTGTCACCTCCTGCACCGCACCACAAACCTTACCCAGCTGTTCTCAGGGCCTCAAGGGAAGGATCGTCTACCTATACATGTGAAGGTATGGAATGAATGAAGGGAAACGTAGGATGTGGGTGAAGCGCGGTGGAACGAAGTGAAAAGTTATGAAAAACATGGTACGTTTCGTAAAATCTTCATTCTGTATCGATTAGCTGAGTGTAGCTTTCCTCCAGTGAGTAGGTGCGCAGTCTCGAAAAAAAATACCGTGTTGGGGGATTGTTACCTGCAGTGATGAGTGAAGTGAGCCACGTGTAGCACCAGGCAGAACACTAGCTCCCACACTAACTTTTGTCCGCTGTTTAGGGTGTTTGAGAATTTTCCGTGGGTGTGCATCTGCGTGTTGGCTCATTGTTGGAACCCGGTTACCCTCTGCTAGAGTCAATAGCAGACGCCACAACGAGTCTGGCGATGCAATGAGGAGGAATGTGCCCTGGCTCATGACCGTAGTAGACTTGGCCAGTGGTAGACCTGTGTAGTAGTCGTTGTGTATGTGTGTCTGTGGTAGTTTGACCGTAACAAGACAAATTGCCATGCGTAGAACTTCGTAGACACGTAGACTATTGCCCATGTCTTCTTCCCGCCTGTTCAAAAAGTAACCAGCCTCTTTAGTTGATGTAGTGTAGTGTACTGTAGTGCGCTGTATCCCACTGAGGCAACGGGTTCACAATTTAACAGTATTACACCGTATTGCGTGCAGTGCCTCCACACCAGTGCCAACTCACCACCTGTGACCCGCAACCTCCCAAAAACATACCCGGACCCATCCCATGCTGAACTGCCTGCCCACGTAAATAGTTGAAATGGGCGGTGATCTGAAATGTGCTGAAGTGTAGATCTCGTATTATTGTTATAGTACTAGTTGCTGTGATGTGTTGACCTCTTGTATTATCAAAACTGCTGATAACTTTTTAATGCCTCGTCGTGGCTTATATTGGAAAGAAGAAAGTTTTGCAATATTTTTTTTCTATGCAGACCTGAATGAAGGTGTGTTATTGCGTCTGTCACACTGCCATTGTCTGCTTGCTCGTCCTGTGTTCGTGCGACATTTGTGAGTTTGGAGACCCGATGCTGTTTGTGTAAGGTAGTACACTAAAGTTTGCTTGATATCACTTAGATTTATTATTATTATTAATGTAAAAAAGGGTGATGAAGGAGACACTGGCTGAGAAGCGAGTATTTTATTCCTTATTTCGCCTTTATTGGGTGTCTTCACTAATTATCTTCATATTCAAAATTATTATTATTATTATTACTGATATTTTCAATTATCATTATTATTATTATTATTCAAGGCGTAGGAATGGAGCGACCCCAACGTATACTAGGTACAGTTTGGTCTATATTACTCTGTGGGGCAATCAGCATGGGGGAGGTAACCATATATAGCAAGGCCTGAAACACGGGGGATAGTCGCGTAGAGTGCGTGTCTGCATATTCCCTGCGTGTCGTAATGTCGTAACAAGGCGACTGAAAGGGGCGAGGGCAGAGTTCAGATCGTTCCCTTGGCGGTGTCATTTCTCATTAAAAAATGCAGAAACCTGTTTACTGTGTGCCACCCCACTAGTTTGGTAAAAGGCTAATTGCTGTATGCGGAAAAAAAGATATATAATTATTATCATTATTATTGTTACTGTAGGTAATTATATTGGTTTGTATAGTCAGGATATTTCAACAGCTTGGTGGTGCCCAGAGTGAGGCGAAGTGTTGAGCAAATTTGCCGCTGGTTTTGGCGCGTGTTTGTTTGGTCCTCCCTCGCCCCTTGAGCAGAATTTTAACCAAGATACTAGCGGGGCGTTGAGGGGAGGCAGGGAGGGGAAAGGAGAGGAAGGGGGGGGGGTCTTAGGGTGAAAGGAGTTATGTTGTGTGGATAAGATTAACTATGCTTAACGAGTAAAAAAAAAAGAAGAAAAGGATCGTGTTTTAACTTTTTTTTTATCTTGGTTTTAACGACGTGCTTATTGCTTCACTTGCCGCTCATGATTATTGTGTTTTAAGACTACATTATTATTATTATTATTATCAATCATATTGTTATTGTTCACAGTGAATACAGACGATAGATACTACACAGCTGGATTAATCAAGATAGATGAATATATAGTTATACCTAGTAACTACATAGCTACGTAGATATTGACGTTTCTGAGTACTGTGGGCTACCTAATGGTTCCACTAATGGTTCATTCAATAGTAAAGGCACCGCAGTTTGTTCCTCTTGATGACTTGGATAATAGAGATACTGAAAGCAAGACTACCACCGTCACTAACACTATAGTCGCCACTGCACTAATGTCACCAGGCGCCATATACGAGTATTACGAATTTGAGCATCACTACAGACTTGTATGTGCCACTGAAGAGGCATGAACAGTAGTTTGTATTATGTACCTGTCTTTAGTCCACATACAAGTCTCTAGTGATGCTAAAATTCGTAATATATGGCGCCTGGTGACTATAGTGCAGTGGCAAATTAGTGTTATTGACGGTAACTGCTTATCACCACTCCTAGACGACCTTCAATGGGAGATAATGCTAAAATGTTTGATCTTACGTATGCGTCATCATTGTCGACATTCGGTTACGTTAATAATGAAGTTAGATGAAAGAGAGAGAGAGAGAGAGAGAGAGAGAGAGAGAGAGAGAGAGAGAGAGAGAGAGAGACCTTGACTGCAGTAATCATTTTTTTTTTTTTTTATGTTTTTTTTTCTTGTATTATTAGAAGGCTGACTTAGGGCAAAAAAAGAAATATGTAAAACCCCAATTTCAAGCACGGTCACGGTTAATCTTCCTAAAAGCAGATACTTTAAAAAAAATATTCTAGAAGGTTTCGCCCATTTACTAGGTAGGGAGGTGTCTGATAACTCCTTTTAGAGAGTTTAAAAGAGTTTAAGAGAGTTTAAAACGCAGTGTATTTTACTATTAAATTTTCTTTGCCTCTGAAATTATGTGGAATAGATATTAGTCCCTCCACTCTAAAGTCTATCGGGTAATAATAATAAGTTAATAACGACACAGAATATTTATGCCTGACGCTCCGCTTTTTCATTATACGCACTAAACTTGAATACAAAATTTACCTTGATGAATGATATCAGTAATGACCATAAACTTGCAGGAGCTCAGTGCGTTGCGTAGGTGAGTTAGGATCCGCTGAGTTCTTTGAAGCAGCGAGTGGCTCAATACTAATGGGTCCACAGCGATACTAAGCGGTAGAGGTCACAAGAAGTAGAAGAAGATGATGTCACGAGCTCGCAAAGTTGTCGCGTCCCTCCTATAACCTCTACCAGACCTTATAGCCACTTTTATTTTATCTTTATTGCTACATATATTAAAAGAAGATAATATGCGTCCCTTAAAAGATAATATGCGTCCCTTAAAAGATAATATGCGTCCCTTAAAAGATAATATGCGTCCCTTAAAAGATAATATGCGTCCCTTAAAAGATAATAATATGCGTCCCTTAAAAGATAATATGCGTCCCTTAAAAGATCATATGCGTCCCTTAAAAGATAATCATATGCGTCCCTTAAAAGATCATATGCGTCCCTTAAAAGATCAATATGCGTCCCTTAAAAGATAATATGCGTCCCTTAAAAGATAATATGCGTCCCTTAAAGATAATATGCGTCCCTTAAAAGTAATATAAAATATGCGTCCCTTAAAAGATAATATGCGTCCCTTAAAGATAATATGCGTCCCTTAAAGATAATATGCGTCCCTTAAAAGATAATATGCGTCCCTTAAAAGATAAATGCGTCCCTTAAAAGAAATAATATGCGTCCCTTAAAAGATAAATGCGTCCCTTAAAAGATCATATGCGTCCCTTAAAAGATCATATGCGTCCCTTAAAAGATAATATGCGTCCCTTAAAAGAAGATAATATGCGTCCCTTAAAAGATAATATGCGTCCCTTAAAAGATAATATGCGTCCCTTAAAAGATAATTGCGTCCCTTAAAAAGATAATATGCGTCCCTTAAAAGAAATAATATGCGTCCCTTAAAAGAATAATATGCGTCCCTTAAAAGATAATATGCGTCCCTTAAAAGATACATGCGTCCCTTAAAAGATAATATGCGTCCCTTAAAAGAAATATGCGTCCTCCCTTAAAAGAAGATAATATGCGTCCCTTAAAAGATAATATGCGTCCCTTAAAAGAAGATAATATGCGTCCCTTAAAGAGATAATATGCGTCCCTTAAAAGATAATATGCGTCCCTTAAAAGAAGATAATATGCGTCCCTTAAAAGAAGATAATATGCGTCCCTTAAAAGATAATATGCGTCCCTTAAAAGAAGATAATATGCGTCCCTTAAAAGATAATATGCGTCCCTTAAAAGAAGATAATATGCGTCCCTTAAAAGAAGATACTATGCGTCCCTTAAAAGATAATATGCGTCCCTTAAAAGAAGATATTGCGTCCCTTAAAAGAAGATAATATGCGTCCCTTAAAAGATAATATGCGTCCCTTAAAAAAAATAATATGCGTCCCTTAAAAGAGATAATATGCTCCCTTAAAAGAAGATACTATGCGTCCCTTAAAAGATAATATGCGTCCCTTAAAAGAAGATAATATGCGTCCCTTAAAAGAAGATAATATGCGTCCCTTAAAAGAAGATAATATGCGTCCCTTAAAAGAAGATAATATGCGTCCCTTAAAAGATAATATGCGTCCCTTAAAAGAAGATAATATGCGTCCCTTAAAAGAAGATAATATGCGTCCCTTAAAAGAAGATAATGTGTGTCCCTCCTATCTTAATTGACCTTTACCAGACCTTATAGCAACTTTTATTTTCTCCTTATTGCCACATATATTATAAGATAATATAAGACAACACATGTGAGGGAGAAAAATTGTATGTTATAGTTAACCCCTTGAGGCCAAGAACGTAATTTCCATTGTAATTTGTTTACCATTAGACGATTTTAATGAGTATGAGCAATATTTTATAGATTTGACCTGTTTAGTATCTTGTCCACTACTAATTAGTATAGTAAGCTACTTTTCGTAATTATATGGCTAACAACAGACAATTTTATATAGCAAAGGAAAGATCTGGGCGTGAAGGGCTTAAGTGTAATATCTTTGGGTAAATTCAGATATATTTAAGACCTGCTAATGCTTATGATATAATTATTAGTTTGTTAGTTATTTCTACGTACACACTTATTGAAACACGTAATTAGTCCATCAATCATTGTAGTCATTTGTTGATATCTTTCTTGTACGTAACATTACATCATTAGCAGTCAAACATGATGATTAGGTTGTTAGTCGTTTATACGTACACACTTACTTAAACACGTAATTAGAACAGCACTTATAGTCATTTGTTAATATATTTCTTGTACGTAAAATTAGCAGTCACGCAGCGGCCTCCACCCCTCATGGAAGGCAATCTCTTAAAAGCCTGCGTGTGTAATTCAAAGAGGCATAAAAGACCCGTAGATTTATCGCAGAATAATTTGGCTTATCTACTGTAAGTGGTTTCCTTCGATTATTCATTCATTTATCCCTTTACTCATTTATTATATTTACCAGTCAGAGAGTAATATATACTGAAGGAGTTGCACATTATCATTGATGGGTTATTTCACTTGCTCAGTTCTTCTAGGGGAGATACATTGATCGGTTAGCAAATATTCAGGGCCATTTGGTGGTTTGTGTAGTCCACTAAGTAAGAAGAAACTTGAAAGAAGTCCAGGAAACTAGTTTTAGGAATTCGTAATAAGACATTATGAGTGTTCAGTCATGTTGAAGTGTTTGTACTTGTGTTTGAATACACATTTTATTGATCAAACAGAGAGGCCATTATGCACAGTACTGAATTTGTTATAGCATTATACATTACTATTTCATATACGGTAAAATATCCTTGCTGAAATGTCGCCTCATACCCTCCACCCCGTTAACTACTGTGACATCTAACTGCTTAACACTGACGGGCTCTTAGAAAGCCTGTGCCTTCCTACAATGGAAGTGCAAACAAAAAACAAAAACAAACAAAAAAAAAAAAGTGTAAACTGCCATCTTTCAAAGCGCCAGTTTGTGCTCATAATGTGCAATTGTATGACCTATGTATGACTATGTATGTTCCCACTCCTCTTCAACAACAGTGCCAGTGCAAAAGTGTGAAGCAAACAAAGAACAGATGTGAGGCACAGGCACTGAGTCTTGTAACATGGCCCAGCAACTCAAGAGCTAGTGGTGTACCAGAGGACCTTAGTACCAGCCACCTCACCAGTGCTTTCAGACGCTGCACAGAAAAGAAACAATAAACCCTTTAGTTTGGTGAGCAGACACAGCACCATGGCGGCTCAGACACAGACTGCCGCGGCCACTGACAGCCCGTCGCGGCGAGTGCTCCCAAAAACTATAAAAACCGTTGTGCCTGCCATTGAGGACTGTACATACACACAGTTCTTTTGGTGAGTTGACCCTTCGATCAATCATCATCATCATCATCATCAAGATCACCACCCCATTTAACCCCTTGAGACCCAGAACGTAATTTCCATTGTAATATAACCACCATTCGACAATTTTAATAAACATAAGCAATATTATATAGATATGACATGTTAAATATCCTTGTCCATTAGCTCATTTGGTTTATTTAGTTACTTTTTCGTAGTTTTATGGCTAATAACAGACGATTTCATATAGCAAAGGAAAGATCTGGGCGTGAAGGGTTAATTACTAAATAGGGTTGGGGTCTCAAGACTTGATAGACTGCCATAATTCAATGAGGAAATTATATCATCCACACAGCCACTCACTGTTAAACCCTCCTAGGTGCTTTAGTACTTGTCTGTTATAGCAAGGGGCGTTGTCTTTTTATTTTTTCAATGGACATAAAATAGTAGCTTTCATACTGCTTTAGTAACCCAGTGGCTAGATGGAGCATGCATATTGTGAGACCCTCTACTCTAACCTTTAAAAGACCACCCTTACTCTAAATTTACAGACTTATCTTGTGTTGATTGCATAACTACTTAAAATGACATTGCATACCATCCATTACTTAATCACAGAATGTATACTACTGCTAATTGTTATTGAAACTACCAACACCATTCTCTTTTATTTTTTTCATTCAACCAATTATGTTATGCGTAATTATGATATTCAGCATTGATATATATGTATTCATTAATTAGACTGAAAGTGAATGGTATGTGTTGTGTGTATGTGATCAGAATTCTTCAGTACAGTATAGTAATAATTGTTTACTAGTATTGTGTAAAGTAGAATCATCAGATGCTTATTGATGTGTTGCCACTATCATTATTGTAATACGTGATGCGGCCATAGGTCTGCCTCTAACACTGTGCCATTGTGATCCACTAGTCTCTCCCCTCGTCACTCTCCCCTCCGTACAGTCTGTCACAGGCGTGGCTTGCCCGGATGCTTGGCCTGAGATGACAACTTTCTCAAATAAGGAAAAGCCTTGGGAAAAAAAATATATTATTCAAATGACAATTCAATGGTTGTATTTCTAATCACATGTGTTTTTGCAGCGAGGAGAACGTGTGGCGGCTGTGTGAGTACGTGGCCACTCATGAAGCCCAGGAAGTGGGCAAGTGTTTTGTGGTATTCATCAGCAATGAGTCCCGGTGTGTGCCGCTGTGGAGGCAGCGCGTGGGCAAGTCTGAGGACAAGCTCATTACCTGGGTAAGCTGCACGCCCTCACCCTCCTGGGATCGATCAAAAGATCCAATGTACCTTGATCATTAAATAATTGCTATATTTATATAAAAAAAAAAAAGTAAGATTTTGTATTCAAATATTGATTTTCATGGAATTTCAGCTGATTTATCAAATTGTAATAAATGTTATAAATTTTTGTATCATGATTCTTGACCATGCCTTGGGTAAGCGCTCATTGTAGAAAGATGAAGTTTGGCTGTGTAACTGGTGACATTCAACAGAGCTAATATACGTACTGCATAATGCATTGCTTTCATATTTTGTCAAGTATTTTGGTATTTGAATATGGATTATATATGCCTTGAGTTTATGCTTGCGCACAAAAACTCCACCTCTTTTCAAGAGCAACACAAGATGTTGATATAAAATATGCATTCAGATATTTTATAGTTTATATCTTATGACTGTTAGTCAGTCTCACCGTAAATCATGACTCCTAGCTCTAGCGTTACCAGTGAGACCTCTGTCTCACAGTAGCACATCAATGGGGCTTTTCACTGATCTTTTTACAGTGGAATTGTCAAGGGTTGCATGACTGATTTACAGCAGTCACTCTTGAATGCCTCTCATACTCCCTTTACCCTTGAATATTTGCTGATTTTGCCTCTCATCTCCCTTGACCTTTGAGGGTTTGCTGATTTGATTTAACCAAGTCACCTTTTTAGCAAGGCAACATCACCCGAGAGGAAAAGAACTTTCCATTTGTTAGTTTTCTCATGAATCTTTATTCAACTATACTTGTACCTCAGCACCCTTTACAGCCTCATGTCTATAGTGTTCTCCCTCAAATCTCATCAGTGTTCAACCCCCACCACATTTTCATTATTTTCCTCTAGAATTTTCTTATATATAAATCTTTTCTACTGCATTGTTCCAGGATTATTCTAACATCTTCACATGTGTTGCGCCGAGTGAAAAGGTACACTCGTGTGCTGTGTGTGCGTTGGTGTGAGTGCTTGTCTTAATTCTAACTTTGATTTGTTTTGCATGACGGTTCATGAGCTGGTGCTTTAGGCGCATAAAGGCTATTTTTTTTCAACAGAATTTACTCCACACTAACAATACTGATTCACTGGAAAAATTAGTCTGCCATCAGCAGGTGGCAGAGGCACTGTTAACCTTAGAGCACATCTGTGTGGGGCCAGAGTGTTAGCGTGGCAGAAACACTTGCCTATAGTCTATTTTTTTTATTATGGTCAAAATGCAGTAAGGAAGCCACGCCCCCTGCCTCCCCTTCTATTCTACAGAGCAGCTGATTGGTGCGTTCCTCGTATCATCACTACCAATCACAATATCTTCACTACTTAACAGCGGCGTGACCACTGGACAGAGCAATCTTCACTACAGAGGGATTTTTGATTTTGTCACCCTTTGTAGTGAAGATTGCTCTATCCAGTGGTCACGCGCTGTTAAGTAGTGAAGATATTGTGATTGGTAGTGATGATACGAGGAATGCACCAATCAGCTGCCCCGTAGAATAGAAGGGGAGGCAGGGGGCGTGGCTTCCTTACTGCATTTTGACCATAATAAATAAAATAGACTATAGTTTGTTTTTCTAGTGTTGTGTGTAGCAATGTCTGAACTTTTTGTGGAAATGTTCAGTTTCAACAATATTTTTTGGTTATCTGATAACTGTTTTCTTGCTGTGGGTTCAGGTGTGTCTAATGTGTATGCTAACAATCACATGGATGGCGCAGGAAACCATTTGTTAGTCATCTTCATCTTAGTCATCAACCTCTTACAAAATTATTTAGTTCCCTGTCAATGATATTTTTTTCTAGTCAATATGGTCTGTATAATCAATTTAATTTGTATGCACTTGAAAGACCAGATTTTGCTTTGAAATGATGATATGCAGTTTGTATGTAAACAGTGTGCTGACAGAAGCATGCGTTATGATGCTTACTATCATGCACACAGAGTAGGAAGTTAAGCTTTAGTTTCATCACAAAGTTTTAAGAACATGATTTAATTGAAGTTGAATGATGTACCTGATTTCGTAAATGGAAGAGTAAGGCACACAAGCCTAAGGTGTAGTGGAGTGACTGGTTGTCTCGGGAGAGGGTGAAATGTGATAGCCCTGTGAGGCCTTGTGTCATGGTTTGGGGCACACAGAGGGCGGGACAGGTGTGTGGGCTGTGCTGTGGCCGCTGGTCTTATACCTTGATTTGTGACATTCATCATTCTGGGGCTAATGGTTTCACTACATCATACCAAAAGTGTGCCAGCAATGTGTGTGACTGATGGCCGACGTTTGTGGGATACAGTGTGTCAGACGTCAGCCTTACATACCCAAACATTTACATGCTGAAATATTGCTTGAGAGCCTTTCCATATGCTGTTTTTCATAGCCTTTTGCAGTGACTGAACACAGATTTATCACAAGCAGCAGTGATATATATATATATATATATATATATATATATATATATATATATATATATATATATATATATATATATATATATATATATATATATATATATTATATATATATATAGATATAGATAGATATATTCTGTGTGCATGATAAATTTCTTGCATGGAAAAGGTTTTTCTTATAATTATTATTTTTGCAGTGGCTTGAATGGCAACATTTAAGCTATGAATATAATCTGATTTAGTATGATATAGAATATTGAGAAGTCTTAGTAAATGCAAGACATTCATAAATCATAGTAATAATTCATAGTACAGTCAAGAAATTAAAAAAGAATATGCCTAGCATTCAAATTTCAAAGAAACTTTCATGATATGTAACTCATATATAATATAGATAATTTCAAGTCAATTCTCCAAGACCAGTGCGAGGGTTCATTAATTAGTGTTGGGCGAGGCAGGTGTTCGCCTGCAGGCTGCCAGGGTTGAGCCACAGGTGCACACACACACACGTGGCCTTCTCTTATAACTGTTACCATCATACACTTCATGAAGGAAACTCATTCTGACAGCAGAGACAAAGGGATTGCTTTCTTTCTATAGGGTTACAAGCCACAAACAGTTTTGTAATGTTTGAATCATCATGTACATCTCAGAAGATTGATATTTGGCTTATTGGATGAATCATCAGTTTTGCATGTCCATCCATCCAGCACGCCGAGCACCGTGCATGCCTTGTACTGCCGCTGGGGACTGAGCCATACAGTGTGCTGGCTCAGGTGGGGTTTAGTACAACAAAGTGTGCTGAAAAGGCTGAAAGATAAATTAGAATAATCATAAAAAGATTGTGGGAAAGTTTACCTTTAAACAAAAAGAATATTCAGAATATATTTTTTCAAAGAAGAAATGCAAATATAGTACTCTGTCAGAAGACACGTCTTCAAAAAGACCTTAGTCTTATATATACTCTTCACTGTCATCTTACTTCTTGAGCAGGTCCTTATTTTGTCCCAACCCCTCCCTTCCTCTGATCAAACTTTTCCCCTCCTCATGAAACCGTCTTGTGAAAATGTGAAATACAGGAGAAAACCTTGAGGTTTTCTTTGAGGTAATCTTTCTTCAATTCTTATGAGTGATTTCCTCATCCTAGAGTTTGTAATGGCTGGCAAGTGTTTGGCAGGTGTGCATATTTGTGCTGGTGGGCAGAAGTGCATTTCCCAGTGCATGATGTTTTGTACTTGTTGTTCTGTTTACTTGTCATAAGAGAGCTAAGAACAAGATTATTAGTATTCAATCACTCCTGATAAAGTATAGGCATAGCAATAAGGTATTTAATAAGAGGCATTACTAACAGAAGCTCAAAATGCAAGTCTAAATATTAATGCAGTATATAGCAACTACATTACCACATGGAAAATCTTATATATTGTTGAGAACAGAGTCCATAAGTGTACTTATATGTATGTATATCATGCTGAAACTCTATCTTGCTATCTTGCCAAAGTTATTTGTAGTTCACCTTATACTCTCAAAGAATAGTGTCAAGTCTTTTTTATATAAACCCTGGGTGATGTTCCCTGCTGAGACTCAGATATCATAGTTAAGTGTTGCAATGGCATGTGGCTGAACATTATTCCCCCTTTCAGGACTATCACGTGATATTCATGTACGAACCGGATGAGCGCTGCTTGGTGTTTGACCTAGATTCTGACCTGCCATTCCCAACTTATTTCCACAAGTATGTCACCGAGACGCTCCGCACAGACCACATCCTGCGTCCAGAGCACTACAGGTGGGTGACGGGAGACTAAGAGCCACAGAATCGTCACGGTATTTCACTTACCTTAATATTTTCTTTCTATGCATTGTTTGAAGTTTCTATTCCTTCTCTTTATA
The DNA here is from genome assembly GCA_016584305.1 of Chionoecetes opilio. Taxonomy (NCBI): domain Eukaryota; kingdom Metazoa; phylum Arthropoda; class Malacostraca; order Decapoda; family Majidae; genus Chionoecetes; species Chionoecetes opilio. Next base: position 200,183 of record JACEEZ010007288.1, on the reverse strand, counting down.
AAGGGATATTAAACGACTTCAGCTATTTTTTGAGACATGTCTTCCTTGCATTCCTCTTTCTTTCCTAACTTATCTCTCTCATTGTGTTTGTTCTGCTTTGTCCACCCAATCCATATTCACAGTTTTCTTGCATTCATATTTTCACTCTATTGTTATTTCATGCCATTCAGTGTTAGTGAACGTTCAAGCATCAGAGTGAAGTCTAGTCTAGTCTACACTGACACCTGTTCCTCGGATCTCCCTTTAGGAGTTGGCTATAGAAGAAGAGTTTCTATTTACGCCTGTCCATGCATCTCATTCTCACATCTTCCAAACCTCTCACTCACTCCAACACTTATCTTCCCATTTAGCAGGGGATCCTCTTACATTTCCAACATCTATTCTACTATTATGTACCCTTACCATCTAATTCCATATACTCAAAGACGTAGAGTAAAATAATATAAAGTTGATTCTTAAGTGTTTATTTAGTATTAAGAATATATTATCTTCTTGTCATATTGTTATTTAATACTCCAATCTACATAAGTTACTTGCAGAGTAGTGACTGATTATTCATAACTCATTCACAGGTACTTCAGAGTAGTGCCAGCAACAACATTTCTCCAGAAGTTTGCCAGTGACAGGCGACACATGAGGCGTGAGGATGGCAGCTGGACGCACCCTCCGCCCCCCTCTCTCCCCATTGCACTACCAGGTGAGGCAATGGCCAGGACCCAGTGACCTGATAACGGATTCAAGCTGGAAGTAACGGATTCAAGCTGGAAAAGCGTAGATTTAAAAAAGAAATAGGGAAAAACTGGTTCACAAATAGGGTGGTAAATGATTGGAATGGACTCAGTAGACAGGTAGTTAGTGCGGAGTCATTAGAGAGCTTTAAAGGGAGGCTAGATAAATTCATGGATGGGGATGAAAGGTGGATGTAGGTAGTGTTAAGTAACAGGAACTACCTCATGTAGGTCTCACGGCCTCTTGTAGCTTCCTTATTTTCTTATGTTCTTATGTTCTTATGATAAGATACAGGGAACAACAGGTGGTAGGGGACAGCATAAAATCCTAGCAAGACAGCAGGGCAGAGGGTCTGTAGGGTGCGTGGCAGGCCAGGGGAGAGTGTGGAGGGAGTTCCTGCAGGATGAATTAACCTGCCTTAAAAATAGTAAAGTAACATGACTATTTGGGGAATATATTTTCATTAATGTATATTAAAACTTTTGCCAGTATTCTTAACTTCCACATAACTTTCTTTTCATATGCACTGGCATCTCTGAAAACTTAATTTTCTTTCAAGGCTGCTGCTGATGATGATGATAAAGGAAGGAGCTACTGTGGCATTGTTTTCATTGTTGATAATTGTGATGATTATTCTCATTCTTGCCTTATCCTTTCAGAGTGTACGCACAACCTTGACGACTTCATCAGCATGGACCCCAAGCGAGACGTGGGCACCGTGTACAACCTCCAAGACTTTGTTCGCAGGTTTTACAAGAACATGTAGAGTCACTATATAATTATAACTACCCTCTTCATAAAGATTTTCATACTTTTTTTTACTTTGATCTAATCAGGTATATCATGCACATCCTTATTAATTACAGGAATTGTTATGTTATTATTTATTTTGTATTGGAATCATAGGTACACATTCTTAGGTTCACATGCATGTATTAACAGAATTCATCAGTGGAAAAGAGGAATGTGACAGCAGTGGCAGGGGGATCGCAAAAGACAGTGTTCTTCAGGGTTTTACCTCCAGGCGTATTATCACTTTTAAAAAACTTGCCTGAAAACTTTCCATGTCATGTAATTGAATAAGGCTGAATTAGAGAGAAAATGCATACATATTTATATATTTAAATTTGTCTTTGTGGAAGTACATGCATGATTTTCAGAACACAGTAGTATCCAGAAGTGAGCCCAGTAGGTGACAGGGTGAGGTGATTACTGTTTCTCAGGAAAGGTATGTCTCATGCTGCTTTTGTGCATATTGCCTTCAGCCAACATGATTCTTTTTTTTGTCATATTTCATGCAGCAGTGTGAATTCAAGAACTAGACACTGTTCAATGACATTTTCCCATCTCAGTTTTTGCATCTGTAGTCATAAAGTCATAGAATTACAATGTATTGTATCGCATTTATCACAGCTCTCTTTATCTTGAAGAGCTGTTGTAATTATTCAAGTTGACAAAAAACTTAAAAGTCACTTTAAATAACCAATTACAATATCTCTATGAAAATTTAAAGATTTTCGAACATGAGCTTCATTTAGAAAATAAAATAGTCATTGAAATCAGAGAATGAATAGCTCAAGGTCGTTTGTTGATACATTGCCATCTCTTTCATTTGTTAGCAATCGGTTGGCAAGTTTGAGACAGCCTTTTAATCATAAAATGCTTCATAAGCAGTCTCAATATGGTGCTTTTGGTGGGATATCTATTTACAAATTTTGAGATATTTGTTTTGATAATTACCAGAAGTCTGTTAATTTAGTGAGGACCTGTAGAAGTATTTGATTACTGGGCCGTGTGTGGTAAGTGTTGTTAGCCTATACAATGGAGCGGCTTGTCTTGAGTACACGCCAGAGGAAGTGTTCCACAGTGCATTATTGTGGATGTGTATTACTATCACATATTTCTTCAGAATACTAAGCTTTCTGAGGGAAAGTTTTGTAATTATCCAGCTACATAACACTAAGTTATCTAATATGCATACCTTCCAATCTCAAATTTAATGCTTTCATATGAAGTGAGCTTCAAATGTGCCAAGCTGCAAATTGTATTTGTAGCTAAAGCATAACTCTGCACATTCATTATATTCAATAAATATGTAAAAAATACTTATTAATACAATATAGTTGATATATATGCATTGTTTTTGAAAATTACATCATTTCATGCATGTAGTAAGCATTTTAGATATAATACTGTCCGTGTTCCCGGGCGCTGAGACTACTCAGAGATATATTTTCTGACCGTACCTTGACCCCACCTTAAGACTGTCTCAGGCTGGACTGACTCACTCACATTAGAACAATAGTTGCCAAGCATAATATGGATATTTTTTAAGAACATCTCTTCATACAAGAGTTTTCACACCTCATAATGTGTTGTGAGTTCTGTTATTTGTCAAAAGAACCACCTCAGTCCCTGCAAGGAATTTCAAAAGGGAGACCAGAAGATATTTTGGCAACATCTTATCATTCATAATATATTAAAGCAACTTCTTATTTTGAATAGTTGAAAAGTTAATGTATGACAGTATACATACTGTATAATTATATCTTTATGTTTTATGTGAAAGATGATTACATATTAATGAAAATCAATGCAAGAAGTACGTACTTTCCATTGTGGTCAAAAGTTGAACACTTTGAAATGACTTTCTTTCTTATCTTTAACATAGATTGCCAACAAGGTCAAAACAGGTCATTTAAGAAGTGTGCTACGAAAATATTCTCACGTCTCCTTAATCCATCCATTCTTGTCAGATTGCATAATATGAATTACCTGCATCATTTTGCTTGCACCTGGAGGACGCAATTCACCCTGGCAGAGTGTGTGGGCTGTTCACAGAGTCATGACAGGCTGTGCAAACCAGTCATACATTTACTTTGTCAAACTTCTTGGTTCCTTTAACCCTTTCACGCACGGTGACGCGATCGCGTCAAAACGGGCCCGTGTACAGCTTAGCTTTAGACGCGAATTGCGTCAAAAATCATAAAAAAAATCACCAAAAATAAAATATTTATCAGAATCGCGTCAAAATTTTCTGCGTAAAAGATCCAAGCTAGGCCTATAAAATAAACTAATTGTCAACTCGCTCGTGCGAATGGATTTGAAGTGATAAGGGCCCGTGTCCCTGTTCACTCTCAGCAGGCAGCGTGTTAGCCCGCCTTCTTAGCCATCCGTCTTCCAACATGTGTCAGTTTTCCTCCATTTTCTCAAAATCTACTGGCCATATGAAAATTATAATGGTAGCGTTTGAATCCTCATAAAAGTCCGCTTTTATTGGCATATAAACTATAAAAAGTCGACTCAGGAAGTATCGAGCTACGAAGTGGTGAACGTAAGTATTTCTTATTTCTCTTTACTCAATGTTTTTTGAAGTCGTTAAACTCTGCTATTTATTTGCATTTCTTGTTATTTTTGTCTTTCATAAGGCAGAATAATCTCTTTCGAAACCAACGATATATAGTAATGCCAGGAAAAAAAAAAAATCGTGGTTGAAATTGATAACCTAAACAAAACATTCGCCGCACAGTCAGGCCATTCCGCGGGGCAACTTAGAGAGCCCCAAATTGATGTCGCAGTGGACAGAAAAACTTAATAAACTTTTTGTGCCTGAAAGGGTTAATACATCTTTATATTTATTTAGGTTGTACATGCTAAAATTTGTGATCATTACATTCCATCGTAATAGCAAAAGTATATGCTTTTAATTTTCTGTAATGGGATGGGACCTTTTATGAAAACAGCCCAACACTCTACAGTCTGAATGGTGTGCTTCATACGCTACATAGGATACCGAATGACTTATCAGCCTTGTTGAATATTATAATGTATTGCAGTTTATAAGATGATGCCTGGATGGTTTGGGGACCACAAAATTGTTGATAGAATTGAAGAAATAAGTTTGAGGAAAATCTTCCATTAGCCATCAGTTTTAGAGTAGTTAGGAGAGCAGATTTTCTAGCAAGTGATACATAGATTCTACATTTTTTACCCACTGTTGATAGTCTACTAAACACCAGGCTTTCAAATTTCAGGTCATTTAAATATTGTTAATGTAAATATAGCTCTTTTTGGTGTTCATGTGTGTTCAGTGCAGTCACTTCTATACGTAGATATTACATATCTACAAACCAAAGTTGTCTTCTATTTCATACGGTAATACATGAAATGTCTTAACGCTGCATCAAGCTATATTTACCGTTTTGGGTATATCATATATTTTCATAAAAACTTGTGTTTTTTTGCTGGGTTGTAATTGTAATCGTAGCCAGCATGTTATTTAAATATTAGATATCTTATAGCTTAACCTTTTCCTATTAGTTTATTTGATTTGGATGCAATATACTTATATCGTGAAGTTATATGTCTCCCATGACACTAGTTATTCCAATGATTTACTTTTCAATACATCACAAAAGTTTTGTTCCCGTGCTGACCATGGCACATGTTTGTGTAGTTTATGTTTTGCAGCTTCTAGTCAACAGTTTCATGAGTAGAGTGAAGTGTTAAAGGTGCAGATTTTGCACACAACATATACAGTACTGTATATGATTGTTTGTAAAGTGAAACATTTATTTTCTATGCTGTCTTCTGAGCATTTTTACTTTTTTGGTATTATAATTCACCTGTGATCAAAGTGCACTTTTACATCAAACTCACAAGAGAGGAAGCCCTTGTATTAGGTCTATGGTGGTGGTAGTGATGAAGGCAAACAGCTGTGTTGAGACGTGCCCTTACCAGAAACACAGCCTGTGCACGTCAACACCGTAGAGTTATTACCCATAGTATATCTGTGAAAAGAAAGCTTTGCTATGAAGCCAACATTTCGTAGATTTCGTACAAATTTAATAAGAGTTGGTTAAATTGTAATATCATAGGTATTGTATTGAAGTTGGCAGTTTGTATTTAGGAGACTGAGAGTCAGTCACAACAAAGTTTTCTTATACAATTATGAAGACAATCTTGTCATGAATTATAGTTTCTTGGTCTGTAGGTCAGTTATCATTTCTGTGTTGGACAGGTTTCATTTGAGTCAGTGTCCATAGAATGTGGAATTTTACATGTCTGTAGCAGCCTTGTTACTTGAAAAAATGCATACGAAGCTTAATTTGATCATCGATTGACAAGTGCCATGTTGCTTTAGAATGTATATAATGAGTGTGCTTTAAAATGTGACTCTGTTGATGTGGAGAAGCTTTTTATGAAACAAAACTGAATCACATGTTTACCATTATTTGAGTTGCAACACTTTTTCATCATGTACTTGGGTTACAAAATACAGTTTGGGAAGTCAAAATTATAATTATGTATAAAGTGCTACAATTTTTCTTAGCAACTCAAATGTGGGAAAATATGTTTAAACTTGCTTTCAATGAAAGAAAGAATAAAGTGTTTGTTTATTAGGCTCAGTTTGTCTCAGGGTTGTCGTGCTGCCTCACTGGACGCCAAAAAACATGTCGAGAAAAAAAATCACCAAATCAGTGGTATGTATTTGAAAAATGTATATATATATAAATGGGTTCTTTGCCCTCAACTTTGCTTTTCAAGAACATATAATTAAAGATAAATATTTGCATTAAACTTGAATGTACTGATAAAACATTATAGCTAGCCAATGTGCTGCTAAATATATCTGCTTAAGAGAGAATACTAAATGATAAAGTATATGTTAGAACAATGTAAGATTTGTTTTCTATGAGGATTTTACTGCTTTCATTAATCAAAAAATAATGAAATCAGTATTTACAGCCATGTAATCCTTTGTTTTACTTTTTATCTGTCAAAAATGAGTTTGAATTTTCAGTAATTTAATAAGTGTTACGGACTTGAAAGTACGTCTATGGGTTTTGTTACTGTTTTGTTTTTGTATCCTATAAATGGAATCTTCTATTTGTACAGACCTGCAACGACCTGAGCCTGGCAGCAATTCTCTGGTGCTAATTTCCAATGACAGAAAATATATCCAAAACCTTGTGTCTTGAAATAGAAAATTATTACATGCACCAGCTGCTCCAGAGGACTCCCCTGTCTTGCCAGTACATGACGTTCATGACCGTATATAGACGTATATAAGTGGTAACTAGGGTGTGTAGCTTTTTGTTTCATGTTAATTGAAAAATCATACAGAGCTTCTTACCTACAGCTGTTCTGTCAAGTGTTGTAAGCATTTTCAGAATTGAGGTATCCTGCATATACAAAAGTATATATACAGAAATAGGCCACTATGTTCATTCTGCAATTCTAGCAATGTTTTAGTAATTGCATTAGAGCTTTTTGTGCTCGGCTGTACATATCTGTTGATTGCCTTCTCGCAAGTTCATTATCATCAAATTGTTTCCATACTATACCTACCTATCATTATTGAGCTAAGTACGTACCTGTCTACTATCTGCATAATATTTATTTTTAACTTCATATCAATTGGTGTAATCAAACAAGTGGGTTACAGTCTGCCCAGTTGCCATGGTTAAGGAAACAACATTCATCATTACAAAGCCTCAAGATCACAAAAATATTGTACGTAGAATGTAGATCATTTGTAGCCTACAACATTGCGGAGTGTAACCTCCAGTATCTATTGTGTTTTGTTAAAACATTGCAAATACATTCATTGAACCTTAAAGGAAGACTTATATCTGCAGAAAATGTCTTGGTCTTATCACTGCTACTCGGCAGAAGTACCTCAGGCTTTGCTGACTCTTCTCCTACCTTACAGGGAAAGCATGAGTTACCTATGAAAAGAATGTGAAATCCCAGAAACTCAAGCCTTGACATACGAAGTGCTTTGAATGTACTTTCTGATTGTGTGACTGATTATTGTGAACTCTGATTTGTTTTCTTAATAAATGAAAATTATTTCTCTTACTGAATATATAATTATTTCACTTTCTCTGTATCTTACACAATAAAAGAGCAGTCACTTGCAAGCCTTGGTTTATTCAAATGCTGAAAAATTCATTGTACTATCTTGGAGACGAGAGAAGAATGGTTAGAAATTGGCAGAATGCAAAATATACTTGATATATTTTATATTTTGATTAGGAGTTGGCCTTTCCCGTTGACCAAGTTATAGAAAACTCACTCACTTTTCAGTCTGGCTTTTGTGCTACCAGGGTTCAGACTCAGTCCTGCTGCCTTACTACGCCTAGGATACCTCTATATGAGGGTAAGGGAAGGCCCGGGAAGTAAGATGGCGCCCAGTAGCGTTTAACATAGGGCCAATGAATGGCGTTACTCTCTCTCTCTTATAGAGGTACTCTACGCCCAGCTCTCGGCCTCACAAGTCACAACGGACTTTTATTTTATTCATTTCTATTTATGTATTTTTTTTTTACATCACAAAGGACTGACAAAGGATAAAAAAAAGAAGAGGGTCGTGTGAGGTAGGAACTAATTAGGGGATAAATATTCATGAAAATCATTTTTGCTGGAGAGTGCCACTGTGCCCAAAACTAACTTCAAATATGCCCACCGATGGTACACTCATGAATACTTAACTAGATATAGGTCATAATATTTTAAATTTTTTGAACTTGATTTCCCCCAGTTCGTGTGCCCCACACCACCCTACCTTCTCTAGTCAATCCCGTTGCTCGCATGTAGTTCACTGAGGTGCCGGCATCCGTGGTGGCATGGTGGCGCGAAATTTGATTAATGTTCGCGTTGTAGCTTCGTACGGTGATCCCCCCGTTCGGTGTGACCACCCCACCCTGTCCTATAAGAGACAGTAAGAGAATATAAAAAGGGGGGGGGCTAATTTAGTTGGGGAGGTGTCTTGGCTTGGTTGTCCTCCCTATTCCTCGTAGACAAAACTTTTTACTGGTGAAATCCTAATCGAAAGTTCATCTTATAATAATTTATTCCTGTTATATTTTGTATAATGACTATTCAAAGTCTTTTTCCTTGAATACATTAACATTCACGGCAATGTTCTGTCTCGCACCTAAGCCATCAGTTGCCTTCTACCAATCAACGGTAAATATTCCTTGTAGTATCATTGAAACTACGGACAGCGCGATGACTGATGACAAGGGTGGCTGGCAATGACCAGAGTAACAGGTTGTACAGTGTCTTTGGTAACAGTACCTACAGAGTTCTTAGTTACTTTGGCAATGACAAGCTTCCACATGCACGGCGGGTGAAAACTGCGAATAAGTACTTACTAACTTACCAGTAGTTATGGCCTTTGCATCTGTTTTTGAGAAATGTTTATAGGTAAATCATGAATTCATGAGGCAAGACCCTATGTTTTTGTAGACTGCATAGCTCAAAAACTATTCATAAATAAGTACAGTAGACTATCTGAAAAAGGAAAAAATGGCGGATTATTACACCTACCTACCGGCTTGTTGACTTGTTACCACAGAGTTGCCATATTTGTTATCCGTGATCCAAGTCTGCCAGCCCCACCTTTTTGTAACGTCACTAGACACTGGCTACACTACTTTTGTGGAATATTTGCCAGACACTCCAGCGTCGACAGTTGGAAGCGCAGTCACAGCCTTGCTGCTGTCATGACAACGTTTGGGCGTTTAACGAACACCAGAATCTTCCACTATTCCTCGCCTTATTTCAGAAAAGAGCGTTTCTAAACATCATGTGTCAGATTATCTACATCCGTATTGTATGACCGTAATTATCAAAGTGAAGTACTTCCGCAGTGAGAATCATTTAGTACCAAACTCTTCTATTTGTCATTGAAGTTTAATTTTTGTTCATGTTTATTGTTTACGAAATCTCCCGTAAATCTTCGCACGCACGTGATGCTGCTGCCAACACATTCGCCTCAGTAACTTCAGTTGGTGTTGAGGCATTGCGTGGTAAGGTGTGTGCGCCTATGCTGGACCGGTGGTGACGTTTGCAGGACGCGGTAAAATGGTGCAAATTTTCATATACCAGCGATATGAATGTGATTGTCGTTCAGAAATATGGAACATGGAACAGTTCTGGTCGTGGAACAAGTCCAATAAGATGTGATTACTTTTTTCTCCATTAGAAAATTGGAAAAAAAATTGACCAGTTATTCTGAAACTTATTTTCTACTGGAATTTGTGTCTGAAGTATAATATAAGTCATGACATGCGGGTAGGTAAGATCTGAAACTGTCCATGTACAATTATTATGATTTCCAATAGCTGGTTTTAAACTTACCGTTATAAAAGTGATATTGTCTTAGCAGCGAGATTCTGCCGCAGAGACGAGCAGTACTTACTTACATCACCAAGGGCAGGCAGGGCATTGCATCAACACGAAGTCAAATAAAAGTGATATGTGTCCGGCAAAACCACAGTCCGCCTGGAAAGCAGTCTTGGATGCAGGGAATATTGATTACTCACTGATCTTGAACGTGCAGTGAGACCCTTGTTCTACGATAGGGTCTCTGTATAAAGGTAGTCTATATAAAGGTAGGGCTACTCTGTTCTACGATGGGCCAAGCCTCGGTGAGCAAGCTGAGGAACCCTGTGCTTGGGGAGGTAGAGGTAGGGAATGAGGCCTTGGATCTCCTCTCATCCAGGGAGGAGTACAGTACCTCCGTCACCGTGATGATTCCCTCGCCCCACCCTCCTCATAAGACTAAAGGAAGGTCCAGCATTAGGAGGAGTCATGGAAGGAATGATTTAAGTGAGGAAATGGAGGAAGGAGAGGAGGAGGACGAGGAGCGTGTAGGATCTCGGGCCAGTTTGGAGCACCATACACCCCACAAAAGTCTTGGCAAGGTGAGGAACAGGTGGTTTTTCCTTCCTACTTTACTCTTAAGACTCTTATTCGCAGTTGATTGATTTATTCATTTATTTATTGTACGCATTTGTGTTTTAATTTGGAAAGTAAGGATATGTGTGTGCGTTTGTGTGATGACAGCTAGGTTGCTCTACACCTCTCTCCCTCCGGCATGGGTTGTCTCCTATCAGTAACCTGTGTATATTCATCGTGACTTCCGATTCATAGTTAATTACCCTATTGCCCCATCATGTAACACTCCTGCACTCCCCACCGGATGCTGCAGCTGCACCGCCCGCCTGTCATGCAGCAAAGCAAACTTGGGAATCTTATAGATTGATCTGACACGTTGAACTTTTCCTTAATTTCCTTTGTTTTATTACCAATGTGTCCGTCCGCCTGTGAAGTGTTGAGATGGGTTACGTCATGACCTTCACTTCACCGGTAAAGGAAATGAAAAGTAATCACCGCCCTCTACCAAAAAATGGAAAAAAAACCTTTAAGTATACGGTTTGAATTTTTATAGTTAACGTACTTGGCCATTTTGTAGCCATCACGAATGATATATATGCTTTGTTTTTATGTTATTTGCATTGCTGATTCGTAAGATGCAAAAATCTAATTTCTTAATTAACCCCTCCACGCCCAGATCTTTCCTTTGCTATAAAAATTCGTATGTTGTTTGCCATAAAATTACGAAAAGTAACTTAATATACCAAATTAGTTAGTCGACAAGGATACTAAACAGGTCATAGGTATAAAATATTGCTTATAGTCACTAAAAAGCGCTTTAGGGTAGCCAAATTACAATGGAAATTACGTTCTGGGTCTTAAGGGGTTAAGGAGGCTGGAAAGGAAGATCACGAGTTACTTTGACAAATGCATTAGTATGGTACAGAAGGCACTGACTGGTCTGTGAATGTAAGATAGAAACAAAAAGTAGCTATAGGTTTAATGCAAGGCGAACATTTTGTAGTGTTGTGTCATTTCTTTTGAATTATGTTGTTACTCCTATCCACTTCTGCAACTACTAAAGAACAATTACTACCGATGATGTCATATGAATTCGATTAATTACTTATCTCAACGTAAAGGATGACCACTCTATAACAGTCGTCAATGCATCAGTGGCAGTCAGTGAATAAAACTAATAATATTATTGAAGGACTTGCGTTGAGGGAAACCCGGACAAAGGAAGGAGTGGCGGGACAGTTGCCACCGCCGGCCAGCGTGCTGCGTGGGCGCGAGACAAGTTTTATTACGACGAGGCAGGCTAGACGAAGGGCATTGTGGAAAGTGACATGCAATTTTGTCCTTAATTAATAGATACGAGGCTTGAGGGTTTAAAAAATAAATTCAATGCAGCATGGATAGTAATGTGGCTGGAATATTTTCTTTGATTTAGTTAGTGGTGATGGAATACTTTGCGAGAATAAGGCCATATATTGTACCATAGTGTTTAGTGGATGGCTGAGCAAAACAGCTAATGAGATTACTAGTACTACTGGGCATGAGATATATTTCATACAAAGGGGCAGAATAATGCCTAACTCTTTAACAGGAATTACCGTAACTACGCAATCGAGACCGGTTTTGGTTATCTATCATCGTATTACAGTGGTGCAGAACTGTAGTAGTAGGTAAGACTTTTAAAGGACTACCTGATGCAGGAGAGGGTACAATGCAAATTGCTAGTCCACCCGTGATGTAAGCGTAGCCTCGGGACGCGGGAGACAGGGGGACGCCCGTCATGACGTCACTCACCCTGACCTTGAACTTGAATTCACTGCGCAGGGTGCATCGGGTGCGGCCTCGCTCTTCTCATGGTTGCTGCAGCACCTTTAGCTAGACGATGTGTGAGTATGCTGTATGAGATGTTGATGATGACTTGTTTGATCATCCTGCACAATTAGGTTACTAGTCCGTCAGCTGCATTGATTGAACCTCGCAACAAGTTTTGAAGGTGAATGGGAAAAAGTGTGTTGCCAGGTAGTGTGTTGTGCCATGGGGTGCTACTGGCTCGCTGCTGTTGTTTTGGTTTGCAGTTTAAAGATTCGTGGAGCTTTGTTATAAGAGTTACGTAACTTACGTGTTGTATCGAAGCGATGTCAAAGTAACTAGTAATACAAGTTAATTGTTGTAATGCTTTTGAGTGGTTGTCCTGCATCTTTAGATAAAGGTGGCTGTGAAAATGACAGGCATTGAAGGACATGGATATTCCACTAATACACACACATACACACACGCACACCGCTGCAGGGATCTCCATCCGCCAAACAAGGATAACCGGACAGTATTCTACCTTGTAACAAAATACTTATCGCCTCTGCCTATGTGAGGGTGAAGTGAGCCCACAATTATTACTATGCAGATCGTTCGTCTCTGTGCGTCCTGTTCATTGATAATCCCGCTGAAGAGAGCATTGTAACATAGTCGGTTATTTAGGGCGTTTGCCTGACTGAGATAAACATAAGAACATAAGAAAATAAGGAAGCTACAAGAGGCCGCAAGATCTACACGTAGTACAGTACGTGGTAGTTCCTGTAAATCACGCTAAACTCGTAATAACACAATAAAGCCACAGTTAGACTGTGAATAGAGCTACATTCCATCACGCTAACTCAAACATGGTAATGGAAACGACCGTGTAGTACATTTCCATATGTTCTATTTTTTTCCGCATAACGCAAACGCAACGCAACCGTTAAATGGTATCCTAGCTTAAAACTACATATTGCTGCGAAGGAGTAACTATAGGAAATCAGAAACTACCGTACTTCTACTACTACTACAACTACAACTACTACTATATGTATACTCCTACCACCGTACTTCTACTACCCTTACCACCACCACTTCTGCTGCTGCTGATAATAATAATAATGATAATAATAATAATCGTAATGATAATATTAATAATGATGATAATACAAGATGTTCTTCAGGAGGAGCAGCAGTTGGCCGACGTGTTTTACTCCGCCCTGCACCTCCACTCCACGCGGGACCCACTCTTGCAACAGGCGGCGAGGCGGGCGGCGGCGGGGGCTGAGGCGGGGGGCGCGGGTGAGGAAGTGCCCCCCACCCTGGATGACCTGCAGAGGGAGCTGATGGGTGTCTACGAGGTGGATGAGGCTACCATGGCACTGGTGGAGGAGCAAGTACAGAACAGAGAGGTGAGTGAGAGTGTGGTGTTTTGTATGACTGTGTGGGTTGATTTGTGGTGTAATGGTGGTAGCTGAGAACACACACACACACACACACACACACACACACACACACACACACACACACACACTGTATTGGAAATGGGAAAAGTGAAAAGTGATGGATACACGAGATGGGAAATTATACAATTACAAAAGTGAGAATCTTCATTTATGTGTGTGTGTGTGTGTCAGTGTGTGTGTGTGTGTCAGTGTGTGTGTGTGTGTGTGTCAGTGTGTGTGTGTGTGTGTATGTGTAATAGTAATCATAAAGTACGACATCACAAACATCACATGCCAAATCCAAACAAATGACCATCATTAAAACAACGAATGAGGAAGTATAAAAAAAACCTGTTTATTCTCTTACCGTCTTATTTACAGGGATAGGCAACTAGGCGGGCTATTTGTTACCTCTTTTTTCTTTGGGGTGGGTGGGGGGGGGGGGGGGGCAGTCCCTTGTGATGTAAAAAAAAAAAAAAAAAAGTAGATCCCCGCGTGCTGCTCACTGTCCCTCTTCCCTCGTGCCCCCAGGCCCCGCGCGTCACCCTGCACGTCACCCTTCACGAGGCGCGGGACCTCAAGCCCAAGACGACCAAAGGTGAGCACAACGCCAGGGGTTCAGTAACGGGGCTAATATATATATATATATATATATATATATATATATATAATATATATATATATATATATATATATATATATACACAGGGGGAAGGGGAAGGCAAAGTGTGGATTATTATTATTACACACTTCTTACATTGGTATTATATGTTTTCGTTCTTTTGCTTCGATAAATATGTTGGTTATTGTAATGTGATTAACAACACCACACACACACACATACACACTCACTCACTCACTCACTCACTGTTGTTTCGCCGTCCTGACTCATGCACAGTAGGCATCACGGGTCGCCATCCCCTATGAAGTGATTATAAGGTTTGCTGAGTTAGCCAAGCCAGGAAGTGGATGAATGGCAGTAGTGTGAGACCGAGGCGTGACGGGCTGCTGAGAGGTGCGTTTTGCAGAGGTTATCCTGCCTTGATGACTGATTTAAAAGGGTTGATACACTCTTGATGACTGATTTTAAAGGGTTGATACACTCTTGATTGATTTAAAAGGGTTGATACACTCTTGATGACTGATTTAAAAGGGTTGATACACTCTTGATGACTGATTTAAAAGGGTTGATACTCGCATCATGTTGTCTTGCCTTCCTTCGTTAGTATATTTTGTCCTTGAAAATATATTTTTATTATAAACCACAACCATCAACCATGCTTAAAGTAGAATATCCTTTTTGATCACCAAGCATTGAGTTTAGAGTGTGCATCGCCTGTGCTTCTTTGTGACTGTGTGCTTTGGTTCCTCAGACACGAGTCACCCGTACTGCCTGGTGCGGGTGTCGGGCAGCAGCGAGACCTTCAAGACGCGGGTGCTGACGGACACGCTGGCGCCCGCGTGGGAGTCGCAGTTCTCCATGTACGTCAGGGCCAGGGCTTGTGTGTCAGGCTGACGGGCAGGGAACACCTCACTCACACACTCACTATCACACTTCATGATAGAATCTCTTCACACATGACACTCATGAAACAATTGTCTTAGTTTATCATAATTCTCCAGTGATACATTGCAGTCACTTTATGAAAATGTCATTGTATGATCAGCTTACTTATTGGATTGTATAACTATTTATTGCACCTTTATTATACTCAAGTCTAAGATGGCTGAGGTTCATATATGTATAACTATATTCATAGCAGCATTTAGCCCATGCCATGGATGCAGGATGTGTGGATAAAGAACTTTTTCTGTGGCAGGTTGATCCCAGCGCGGCAGGACGCCAAGATAACACTGGAGGTTTGGTGGGTGTTACGCACTGCTTTGGGGTTATTTGTGTGACTAATTGTTCACTATTACAGTATAGTTATTCATTTTGATGGTAGTGCTTCCATGTACCGTATTAACATGTTATAGGGTATTTCTTCCATTCATATTTGAGTTATACAATGGCTATACATTTATGAAATATCGTCAGGTCTATGTAATGCTTATGAATTCATGATATATTTTTGTACATATACAATAACTGAAAATCTGAAATATTTTTTGGCCCAACTTAAAAAAAAAAAAAAATGTTATCGCCAAATTTTCCAATCTAGTTATATCATACATCTCAATAATTCTATATGAATGATTTGTGTTAGGTATCTGTACTCTCTCTGTGCTTCATATTTGGCCCAGATGTAGATCAACAAAGTCTTGAAGCACACCAGTCCCACAGTAGCAGTCAAGGTGTCAAGGGGGAAATCGATGCAGAGGGAGTGTGCCATTCAACATGTACTGTACATGTGCTAAGAAAAAGATTACTACAAACCTTCATTGCAGAGTTTTCCATGTGGAGCAAGTTCATGATGGTTATTTCTAGAATATTAGCCAGTCATAATGAATGATGACAACAGAGAAGGGTAGAGAATAGGAAGATTGAGGTGTTCCCTGTGTGTCTATGTCTTTACGGCTAGTAATCACGGTAGAACAAGAAGTAACGGATTCAAACTGGAAAAGCGTAGATTTAAAAAGGAAATAGGGAAAAAGTGGTTCACAAATAGAGGGGTAAATTATTGGAATGGACTCAGTCGTCAAGTGCGGAGTCAATAGGAACTTTAAAAGGAGGCTGGATAAATTCATGGATGGGGATGAAAGGTGGATGTAAGTAGTGTTAAGTAACAGGAACTACCACGTGTAGGTCTCGGCCTCTTGTAGCTTCCTTATTTTCTTATGTTCTTATGTTCCAGGCATGACCCACAGCAGACCGGGGTGGAGCAGCTGATCGGCATGAAGGACCTGAGGGAGCTGAGTCGTCTGGTGCGTGACGCCGCCGCCAACCTGCACGCCAAGGAGTTGAGGAACCTGCTGGGCGCCGTCACCGTGCCTCTCGCTGTGAGATACTGTTTATATACTGTTAATATATATATAGGTAGTTTTTATACTGCTTATGATAGACTTTAAGCTACGTAATGCTCTTTGTCTTCACCTTGCACCATTCCAACCTCTCGTATTTTTCTGATCTAGACAAATAAAAAAAACTCGTAATGACATTCTCACGCACATGTTGATAATGCACCGACTACTCACTAATGAAGACGCAGACTACGCAATTTTTGTCTGTATCTTACATATGCCCGTATTCGTAGTCACATACCATCATTGTACGTGGTCATTGTTCACTTTTTGTCTTGTCCTAATTAAATCAATATGTCATGCCAGCTCTGTTGTGATTGCAATAGGAGTACTGTATGATTGCTCTAGTACTTTCCATGGCACTACAAGATCAAGTGAATAATTTTGACTGAGTAGAAATGGAACAAAATCATAGCACTTACCACGAGCAATCATGGTATGTGACTACGAATATGAGCATTAATCTCTTTACCGTAGATAACACTATAGTCGTCAGTCACTTGCCACTGCACTAATTTCGCCAGGCACAATATATTACGAATTTTAGCATCACTACAGACTTTTATGTGCTACTGAAGAGGCATGCACAGTAGTTTATATTATGTACATCACACTACATGTCTTCAGTGGCACATAAAAGTCTGTAGTGATGCTAAAATTCGTAATATATTGTGCCTGACGACATTAGTGCAGTGGCAAGTGACTGGCGACTATAGTGTTATCTACGGTAGTTTTTCTGCATCACAAGTAAGATTTCCCAGACTGAACAGGTCATGGCATTCAAGACACAAGAAAAAAGATCAGGTTTTACTTGAACGTGTCTTTGTATGATGGAAGCACTGAGTATGTTTTGAGATGTTATTTTTCTCCCTCATTGTAGGACATCAAGGACCAGACAGTTGAGGGCTGGTACAATCTTTTCAAGAGTCGTGAAGAGGAAGGCAGCAAAGTGTTGCCCAGAGAGAGTTTCAAGGCCAATAAGAAGAGAGGCAGTGTGCGCTTGACTCTGAAGGTGTCCACCATTGCACAGGTAAACATAATGGCTGTCTAACCAAACTGAGTGTGAACGTGTCATCTACATTTGATAAGTGTGTACAGTAAAACCTCTCGTATCCGGACCCTCATTATTCGGACTTTCTCTTTTTTTCTTCTTTTTTCGAAATTTCCTAGCTATATAGCCTACACACCTAGATTTTTTTTTTTTTTTTTTTTTTTTTTTTTTTTTTTTTTTTTTTTTAAGGGGTCGAAATTTGCTAGCTATAATATATAGTATATACACCTAGATATTTA
Organism: Chionoecetes opilio; assembly: GCA_016584305.1. NCBI lineage: Eukaryota > Metazoa > Arthropoda > Malacostraca > Decapoda > Majidae > Chionoecetes > Chionoecetes opilio. The sequence continues at coordinate 182,280 of JACEEZ010007288.1, read as the reverse complement.
TTTTTTTTTTTTTTTTTTTTTTTTTTTTTTTCCGCCATATCTCACCATATATAATCCCCCCATTATTCGGATCCCTGCATTACTCGGACCACTCCTTGGCCCAATTAGTCCGAATATGAGAGGTTTTACTGTATTTGTTTTCCTTGTTCTTATATTTTTTCAGTTGAATCTGATCGGTAGCCACTTTTATGACAACTTCCTGGACAGACTAGTCCAGCACCACCTGGGTTACCTCAGCACGTTTGGCAGCTTTCGGCGAGGAAGGAGCAGAAGGAGTCAGCGCACCATTCACAGTCCCTCAAGCAGTAGAAGAGGCAGCATCAAAAGTAACGTTGCTCATTTTACTTGGAACAGTAGAAGCAGAAATAGCAACTTTATCAACAGCAATACTAGCCCCGGGAGCAGCTTTGTCAGTGAGGTATGTATGATGGAGCAGCTTTGTCAGTGAGGTATGTATGATGGAGCAGCTTTGTCAGTGAGGTATGTATGATGGAGCAGCTTTGTCAGTGAGGTATGTATGATGGAGCAGCTTTGTCAGTGAGGTATGTATGATGGAGCAGCTTTGTCAGTGAGGTATGTATGATGGAGCAGCTTTGTCAGTGAGGTATGTATGATGGAGCAGCTTTGTCAGTGAGGTATGTATGATGGAGCAGCTTTGTCAGTGAGGTATGTATGATGGAGCAGCTTTGACAGTGAGGTATGTATGATGGAGCAGCTTTGTCAGTGAGGTATGTATGATGGAGCAGCTTTGACAGTGAGGTATGTATGATGGAGCAGCTTTGTCAGTGAGGTATGTATGATGGAGCAGCTCTGTCAGTGAGGTATGTATGATGGAGCAGCTCTGTCAGTGAGGTATGTATGATGGAGCAGCTCTGTCAGTGAGGTATGTATGATGGAGCAGCTTTGTCAGTGAGGTATGTATGATGGAGCAGCTTTGTCAGTGAGGTATGTATGATGGAGCAGCTTTGTCAGTGAGGTATGTATGATGGAGCAGCTTTGTCAGTGAGGTATGTATGATGGAGCAGCTTTGTCAGTGAGGTATGTATGATGGAGCAGCTTTGTCAGTGAGGTATGTATGATGGAGCAGCTTTGTCAGTGAGGTATGTATGATGGAGCAGCTTGTCAGTGAGGTATGTATGATGGAGCAGCTTTGTCAGTGAGGTATGTATGATGGAGCAGCTTTGTCAGTGAGGTATGTATGATGGAGCAGCTTTGTCAGTGAGGTATGTATGATGGAGCAGCTTTGTCAGTGAGGTATGTATGATGGAGCAGCTTTGTCAGTGAGGTATGTATGATGGAGCAGCTTTGTCAGTGAGGTATGTATGATGGAGCAGCTTTGTCAGTGAGGTATGTATGATGGAGCAGCTTTGTCAGTGAGGTATGTATGATGGTGTTAAGGTGACAGTTGTAGTAGAGATGAGTAGTATAAAATAATCTGTTTCAGTGTTAAAATAATTTAGCACTGTACATATACCAGCATGTCAGCAGGAAAACCATTCAAGGTCTCACTGATATTGCCGGCTTGGTGTGCAGAGCAGCATCATATATTTGTCCAAGGTGCTCAGACTGCCCCTAATAAAACACTACTGCATCTAGTCACCATGCACACACAATGTATATGACAAATTTACTACCCACACCCTTCTTGCATAATCACAAATAGTTAAACACCACTCCTTGATATTTGCACACTGTCTATAGTCTATATATACTTGAATAAAAGTCAATAGCTGCATTCTAACACATTTTTTCTTTGTTTACTAAATGCTAGTAATTTAGATGTCCCTCAAGATAAATTTCCCCTTTAGAATCGTGAAATTTTCCCCGAGGTTCAGAAATGGTGGTCTATACTGCTAATGATGAGCTTTAAACTAATGTTCTTTGTTGAGTTTATAGCATGTAAGTATTTTGTTGAGGAAATGAGCATTGATGAGCAGCCTGAATTTATGTGTAGGGTACTTATATGAGCAGTCTGAATTTATGTGTACTTTTATGAGCAGTCTGAATTTATGTGTACTTTTATGAGCAGTCTGAATTTATGTGTACTTTTATTATTTATGTGTGTACTTATATGAGCAGCCTGAATTTATGTGTACTTTTATGAGCAGTCTGAATTTATGTGTACTTTTATGAGCAGCCTGAATTTATGTGTGTACTTTTATGAACAGCCTGAATTTATGTGTGTACTTTTATGAACAGCCTGAATTTATGTGTGTACTTTTATGAGCAGTCCTGAATTTATGTGTGTACTTTTATGAACAGCCTGAATTTATGTATGTACGTTTATGAACAGCCTGAATTTATGTGTGTACTTTTATGAACAGCCTGAATTTATGTGTGTACTTTTATGAACAGCCTGAATTTATGTGTGTACTTTTATGAGCAGTCTGAATTTATGTGTGTACTTTTATGAACAGCCTGAATTTATGTGTGTACTTTTATGAGCAGCGTGAATTTATGTGTGTACTTTTATGAACAGCCTGAATTTATGTGTGTACTTTTATGAGCAGCCTGAATTTATGTGTGTACTTTTATGAGCAGTCTGAATTTATGTGTGTACTTTTATGAGCAGCGTGAATTTATGTGTGTACTTTTATGAGCAGCGTGAATTTATGTGTGTACTTTTATGAGCAGTCTGAATTTATGTGTGTACTTTTATGAGCAGTCTGAATTTATGTGTGTACTTTTATGAACAGCGTGAATTTATGTGTGTACTTTTATGAGCAGCGTGAATTTATGTGTGTACTTTTATGAGCAGCGTGAATTTATGTGTACTTTTATGAGCAGCCTGAATTTATGTGTACTTTTATTATTTATGTGTGTACTTCAGGGACCTGCGACTTTCTCCCCTCCTTGGAATGGGTCACTGAGCACCACCAAGGTCAGCCTCCTGGACCACTATGCCACCCTCCTCAACCTGACTCCCCCTGTGACTGCCTTCTCCTGGTGGAAGGTCTCCTCCAGGGTGGATGTGGTGGAGCAAACCTTCCTAGCATCCCTCTTGAACAGCTTGCAAGGCTACCTGAGTGAAGGAAGATATTCTTGTGCTGAAACCGAGGTATAGTGGAGCCATTCTTTCTTAACCCCTTCACGCCCAGATCTTTCCTTTGCTATATTGTAAAATCGCTATATTTGCTATATTGTAAAATCGCTATATTTGCTATATTGTAAAATCGCTATATTTGCTATATTGTAAAATCGCTATATTTGCTATATTGTAAAATCGCTATATTTGCTATATTGTAAAATTGCTATATTGTAAAAGCATCTGTTGCTAGCCATAAAATTACAAAAAGTAACTTAATATACCAAATTAGTTGTCGACAAGGATACTAAACAGGTCAAAATCTATATAATATTGCTTATATTTATTAAAAAATCGTCTAATGGAACCCAAATTACAATGCAAATTACGTTTTGTACCTCAAGGGGTTAATGTATTAAGTGTATCAGTTTGAGTTTGTAATACATACATTTCTGTTAAATTAATGGAATTAGCATTGTTAGAGTGGTTGAATGATACACAGTTGTTTCTCTTTCAAAAAATTACTTGCCTTGTAGAATTATGCGTATTTAGATTTGTTGTAACGTGTATGAAACATGAATAGTTGTTTTGTATGGACATTGATTACAGGAGATTGAGAGTTCCTTGAAGCTGTGGGTTGAAGCTGAAATTGATAAACTGAAAAACCTCACAACATTTTTCCCTGCCGCCTCCAAGGTAGTGTCCTACGCTCAGCTGCAGGGCATCATAAGGTAGGCTGATCCAACTCAAGCTGACTCAGAGTGAAGGGTATTATGAGGATTAATTTCATGATGAATAACTGGATAGGCTTTTTACGTAGGTGTAGATAATGTATTTCAGCCAAAGATTGCATAAACCCATGATACTGCAATGATTGATTTATAACTGCATGCTTGACGAGCTTTCATGGCAGTCACCTAACAGCTGTACACGTGCAGGAATTTCAATGCAGTTGAGAATGCCAGCAGCATGGAACAGATGAATGTATTCCCGAGTAAATCTTCCATCAGCCAACTCATTTCAGACTCACTGATGGAATTCTCAAGGCTTTGGTGAGCACTTCTATCGTGGAAACTTGACTCAATGTTTTATACTTGTAAATCAAGATATACATGACAGTCTTTTCAAAACTGTACTATTCCTAATGTGCTATAAACTATATACATGTATGCTAATTGACATATGTTGAGATGAAGCTGTTGAGATGTTGAATACACTTCAGCTGTAGGTGTTTCATTTATATTTTATGATAACTTTCCTTTGCTATTCATATTCTGGACACTCACACCTGTGGAATAAGAAAACTTTAGATATTCATAGTGACGAAAGAAAATAAAGTATTTAGTTCATCAATAACTGTGCAGGTGGGAATCCTGTCTGAAGAGCAAAGGTCGCAACTCCCCCGCGGCCAGTGAGGAGCAGCAGCTGGTGTTTGCCGTCAGTGTGGCGGGCGAGGTGTGTACATTCCTGAATGATGTGTGCAACTTCTACCATGATGTGTTTTACAGGTAAATAAACACTGATGCATCCATATTTCAATCTAGCACAGGATTGGTTTGCAACATTTTCCTTCCCTTAGGTGTTTGGCTTTAAAAAAATCATTCTTTATAATTCCATCATCATACTGTATGTATGTTACTTGAAAGATTAGAAGAACTGGGATTTACAAAATGTATATGCCGCCACATAATGGTATCTTGAAAGGTACAAAGGTGAATAAGTAAACAAGAACAGAAGGTTGGAATCTCTATAACTTGGAGTGACATATTTGCACAAAATGAAAGAACCAAGATTATTTAGATTTATACAGAAAAAATTGCCAAGCTACTGCATTTATATGTACATTGATTCATCCATATTTGTTTCCGACAGAGAGGCAAGCATATCCTTCCTAAAACTCGCCTACGTCCTCCTCACCGCTGAGCTTGGCGCCCGAGTCCGGACTCTCCTTCATCAGATCTACAGCGGCTCGGCCAAGAAGAGGAATGGCCTTGCCTTGCACCCAGCGAGGCAGACCGGTACTCCCTGGAGCCCGGCAACCCTGTGTGGCAGCTCTACAAAAAGTTTGAGCTCATTGACAAGTAAGTTGGTTTTCATTGTCATCATCATTATCATAGTTAGTATGACGTGATTTATTAAGAACCGTTACAAAACTTAAAAATACAACATCTAGTCAGGCATATCTAATATACTATAGGAGTAGCCGTGTGTCTGTCTGTCTGTCTGTCTGTCTGCTGATTTGGGTAGTCGAAACTGTAAATTCAATTTTGATGAGAGTAGGCTAGAAAAATCGCAAATAAATCGTAGGTGGTAGTAAGCGGCTTGGTCCCATGTCGATTGAAAAAAAAAAAAAAATGTATTAAATCTGAAGAGAAACAAAAAAACGTTATTTTTTGTATAATATCTAAAGAGACAATAAAAGTTATTTGTAGTATTATATCTAAAGAAAAACAGAAAAGTTATTTTTACTATAATATCTAAAGAAAAACAGAAAAGTTATTTTTACTATAATATCTAAAGAAAACAGAAAAGTTATTTTTACTATAATATCTAAAGAAAACAGAAAAGTTATTTTTACTATAATATCTAAAGAGAAACAAAAAAGTTATTTTTACTATAATATCTAAAGAGAAACAAAAAAGTCAAAATGAGATCAATGAGTTTTGAGGCACTGAAGACCCTCAGGGCTCCGCTGCTTCACCCAAAAATTACAAAGATAAAAAAGTAAAGCATTTTGGCCACTTGGAGGAGTTGCATACTTCCTCATGTGCTGTGTTTCTGAACATCTCTGTGTCCAACCATATTCCTTCAGGATTGGGGAAAACCTTCGGGGTGAAATCCAGCAACAGTCTGGCCTGCAAAACTACCACCACTGGTTCCTGGGCGGCATTGAGAGGTGGATGGAGCGACTGTTTGCTCGCACCAAGGCCATCATCGCCAAGGACGTTGAGAAAGATTATTTAGAGATTAATTCCACAGGAGTAAGTCGTTCTGCTGTGGAAACAAAATCAAACTTTAAAATAGTAAGTATGAAATTATATTTTTTGTTCTACCTGGTTACCATATAACATGTGCAGAAAAAGAAAATAGTGTTTTATGTCATAGGTAAGTAACTTAGATAGTTTCCATAGACCCTGTGTGGGAAACATGGGGTTTAGGAGTACATGCAAAGCAACACAAGTATACAAATAAAAGAAAGCATTTGATATAGGCTACTGCTACGTGAATTTTCATGACAGAATGTTCAAATCTCAAAGGACTCATGATTTTGTATTATTCTTCAAATCAGATCAAAAGCTCATGGCAAAAGTTATCATGGCCTGAAGAATTGGAGATGGACAAGGTGGTGAAGCCACTGCTCCATAACCTGTGTGGCCTGGGGACTCACTTTGCCAGGCTGACGATTGCAAGGCTAGAGTCAACACAAGAGGAAGAGACATCAAGAGACCTGGGCTTCCTATCAGCACAGGTGGTGTATTAGCAACAAAAGTACTGAAATAAAGAAAAAAATAGAATAGTTTCTGAAATCATAGTTTTCAAGTTTGGGTTCCATTTCAGAGTTGTACTGGACTGAACAACATTCAGTATTTGAGGAAGGAAATTGAAGCTGTTCCAGATTTTTTTGAGCTGAGTCTTGGTGATGAAGGAAGCGACCATTTGTCTGTGGTGACCAAAACCGCCTCCAAGATGGAAGGAGCGGCGGCACGTTACATGGACACCAACATTACACTAGTGAGCTTCGGTCTCTTGGATTTTTTCATTCAAACAACTCATGCTATTTATTAAAGAGGATCTCTTTGATGAGTGCTCTGATATATTTTGATGAAACATTTTTGCCATCACTTCACCAACATAAGAGGTTGCTTATCTGTAGGTTTTATTGTATATAATGTGCCCAGTTTTCTTTGTAAAGTTTAGGAGCTCATCTAAAAAACAATTCGCATAAAAGGCCTTTTCTCAAACACTCGGGGCTTATGCTTTATATAACACTCGTTTAACACAAAGCATCTTGCAGAATGAAAATGAAGACCTTTTTATTGATTTTTTTTTTTTTTTCCCTTTCTTTTTCTTTTTCCCCAATGTGTTTCAGTTGAGAGCCACTTTATCCCGGGCTGCTGCGGCATCCTGCTACTCTGGCAACGAGGATCACCTCCTGCACGAGATCCTGAATAAAGAATTTTGTGTTCTAAGGCAGAGGTTGGATGACACAAATTTTGGAGACTTTATTTTGAAGATTTGGAATACTCTAATTGTTATCTTCGGTGACATTGTTGACAAACATTCAGTTGTGAGTAACTGTGTTTATTGATCTATCTGTTACTTGAAATTTTGTAGTGGTAAAAAGTATGCACGTATTGTTTTCTGTCCACAGCACTATAAAGTTGTACATTAAATAGTAATTAGATCTGTATATTCTCATGTAAAAGACTTGATCATTCAGGATACTTATACTGTATCATCCAGATTAAGAGCAGCCAATGAGGCAAGGAAGCCTGCCTTGATGCCTCAGTGTTTCCTCTGTGCTGCAGAACCACAGCGCCGAGTACTTCAAGGCTGTGTTCCGGGTGCTGGAGCGCTGCTGGTACTTCTTCACGCCCACGGACGGCACCGGCCTGGAGCCCCAAGTGGCCTCCACACCGGGTGCGTTGTTGCTCTTTGGGATCAAGTGCATGTCTCATACAGCCTCACTATGTACAGTACATAGTACAATTTTTTTGTTTATGCTTAATGTTGGATGCAAATTTTCCTGAAAAATGTTATGTAGTCATTAATACTATATTCATTTTAATGTCCTACCACAGACACATTTGTCATTCAATTCATTTTGCATTCAGTTAGTGAACTTATTCATTCAATAATCATTAAATGTGTCATTAATTCAACATGTTTGATCACGTGACGTGAACCATTTCATCATGATGTTAGGAATTTTAATAATTGTAATACTATAGTACATTCCTACTTGTATTTATTTTTGTAAAACAGCTATATAAACTTTTTTCAATTATGTTTTGACTTTTTTCCATTTATGAAAACGCAAGAGCCCTAGATTTGACAATTTTCCCCCTGCCCTGCAGAGTACCTGTCCCTGCAGAAAACTCTCTACAACCTGAAGCTGCCCACAGACTCCCTCATTGGCAGGTACTACAAGGAGCGCCACGAGGAGTTGCTGCGCGCCCCCTCCTGCAGCGCCGAGCTGGTGGTGCGGGTGAGTGCTGCGTCAGGGTGCCGTGCAGGGCCGCCACACTGTAAGGCTTCTCCGTAACTGTTTTTCATGACAGCTTCTTCATGTATTTCAGTGTGAGTTGTAAGCATTACAATGGCATTTGGTGTGCAGTGTTGGCCCACTGTTGGCGTGGTTAAGTACGAGGATAGGCAAGATATATAAACAAAGACTGTGTCAAGGGTGTCACAAGACATCATGATAAAACTAATTGTGGTTGGAGGTTCTTGATGAATTTTTGTAGGTCCTTAATATGCCCTGCAACATTATTCAGTGTGTTGCTGTGACCCTGGCTAGCCACAGTGACATGGATCCTTGCCATAAAGGGCACAGGTTAAGTCATCCTTAGACATGGTTCAGCCCCCACTAGCAGTACAGTATAGGCATGTTTGCAGTGTCCCAAACAAATGGCTTGTCCACAGCATTTATTTTTCTCCCCTCAGGCATTTATCATGAGGAGTGGGAAATTGGTCACAGAAGTTATCATGGCAAGGAATATAGTTGGATCCTCAAAGAAGCTTCCTGACACTCAAGTGGTGATGAAGTTGGTTCCTTGTGAATGGTTCCAAAGCGGTCTCAGCAGCAAGACAAAGATTCTACGGAAGAATGACACCCCAGTCTTTGAAGAGAAATTTGAGATGTAAGTTGGAAATTTAGTTTGCCATAACAATATGTTTCCCTGATTGATTTGATGTAAAAATATTCAAAGTGACAATTTTCAGGTTGAAGGTGTTAGTTACATTATCACCTAAAAAGGTAGGCACATGATTTTGAGAAAGCAATGCCTTAGTTTACATCCTTTACCTGTCCTCTGCTAGGTGAAGAGAGGCTATAGCCGCCGTGAAAAGAGTGAAAAAGGTACCAATCAATAGCTTTTTTGTAGGACTTTGTGGTTAAAGATGATTTAGTAAAGTTATCAATATTTCTGTTGCAGTGGTATGCGCCTGACTGATACTGGCGTGAGGACTGGCTACATTCTCTTCCTGTTGAAGTCGCACTTCTTGCTGCAGAGTCAGGTCGTCGGGGAGGCAGTGTTGCCCCTGGACCAGGTGCCCCTAGTGGACCCCGCAGAAGCTAACAATGTCAAAAATATATTCCTGAACATGAATATGCCTAAAAATAGTGATGGTAAGTTATGTATAAGGAACATCTTTACAAGTGGTTAATGCAGTTTTATGAAATGTACGTGAGACTAGATTTGAAAGCTAAGAGTGTGTATGGTATGTGTATGAGTGTGGTATGTGTATGAGTGTATGGTATGTGTATGAGTGTGGTATGTGTATGAGTGTGGTATGTGTATGAGTATGGTATGTGTATGAGTGTATGGTATGTGTATGAGTGTATGGTATGTGTATGAGTGTATGGTATGTGTATGAGTGTGTGGTATGTGTATGAGTGTATGGTATGTGTATGAGTGTGGTATGTGTATGAGTGTATGGTATGTGTATGAGTGTATGGTATGTGTATGAGTGTGGTATGTGTATGAGTGTATGGTATGTGTATGAGTGTGGTATGTGTATGAGTTTTGGTATGTGTATGAGTGTGGTATGTGATAGTGTAGGGTTGTATGGTGTAGGGTATGGTATGGTGTATGGTATGTGTTGATGAAAGGGTATGGTATGGTGATGGTATGTGTATGAGTGTATGGTATTGTATGGTGTTGGTATGTGTAGGGTTTATGGATGTTTTGGTTTGGGGGTATGTGTAGGGTGTAGTTGTGTATGAGTGTATGGTATGTGATGGTAGTGATGGACTATTTTGCACAATGTATGTGTGATGCAGGAAGGTGAGCAACATGAACCTTGGGGATTGTAATTTAGGCATTATTTGTCATAGAATTACCGGTTTTTCTGATGAATTGGGGGGAAAAAATTTCCCCTCTCCCTCTTATATTATTTCCCGTGAAAGATGTACTTTTTCCTATTTGACATTTTAGAAACCACAAGGGTTTTTGAATTATTTATAAAATGTAATTAAAATCCTTTTTTAGAAAAATGGGAAAAAGTCAAAATTTTATTTTCATGTTTAAAACACTTTTTTTGCAGAAAAACAGAATGGGTAAAAAAGACATTTTTTTTCAGTTTTTTCTGCCGACTCGTTGGATTAAAGACACAATTTTTTGGGGTTCTTCCCCTGGTTTTTTTTACTACCCGTTTTATTTTTGGAAATGACCCTTTTTTATTTGGGGTACATATAGGAAATTATTATATGATGTGGCAAAGTAAGTAAACAGGTCACACACATGAGACCTCTTTCATAGTCCTATAGAAAGAGCTTGTACATGCATAGTGAGGCTAGCATGAGAGAGAGCCCGTGCATAAAGATAATTAAAATAAACACACTAGATCACTTAGATAAACTTGTCACCAAAATAACACATGTACTTTTCTTTCCAGAGGATGTCTTTGAGAAACTGAAAGGACGACAGGGCTGAGAAAGTTGTGAAAGTCTGCCAAAGCTAATGTGTTGTGCTTCATCAGACTAGATTGGCCTGATGCAAAACTACCTCCCCATCACAAGAAGGAACTTGATATTCTCACATGTGATCACTTCAGGAAGCCGTTCTCCATATTAGTTCATAGATGATATATCCCAATGATATATTGCCCAAGAGCTTTCAGGCTTGAGTTGCTCCAGTAGGATGTCAACTAAGCACATTACCTCCGTGGTTGTGATTGACACTATACCACTGCTCATCAAGCCACGGGCCAGGTAAGACATGCACAATATGATGAGTTACGTATACGTAGTTAACTAACAAACAATCGTGGTATCAAGCAATAGTAGTTTGTATTACAGTATTTTGTAGATTTAGATGGATGGTAGTAGTATGTAACATAGAGTAATACCATGTTGAAATTCCACTAGATTTAACATCTTGAATTGTTTTGTATACTAACACACAGTAAACCCTCGCTACGACGGACCCGAATATAACGGATATCAGGTATAACGGATGGCCAGTGGCTATCAGATTTCTCTCTAATATAACGGATTTAATCAGTTATATTCGGGAGAAATCCGATCGGCTGCCGGACCGGCCGTCACGTGCGAGCGTGCAGACTGGATCGTGTTTGCCCGCCCTGCCCGCCTCACCCTCTCTCTCTCAGTTTGAATTCAGTGCTTATACCGTGCGGTTTTCCCTCGTCGTAGCTCTCACTCGCGTTACCTCTCGTTCCATACCCGCTGTATGAATACCACATTATGCTTTACTATTATTATATAATTATGTACTGTATTGTAATTGTATATACATACATACAACTTCTTACAGCATTGTTTTTACAGGTACAACTACATAAGCCATCAATTTTTCAATGTAAAACCTGATAGAGATAACTTAGGTTATGTTTGTGCCTGAAATCTAGAGTTGATGGAGGGGACTGCTGGAATATAACGGATTATAATCGGATATATCGGATGACCCCTCCCCCCCAAACCGTCCGTTATAGCAAGGGTTTACTGTATTAAACTTAGTATATGTATGCAATGACGCATGCATATGTAGATGATATTATGTACCGTATATAAACCAATACATTTTCAAGATGGAGAAATGACAAGGGAAATAAATGTGACATATGTGAATACTAACATAAGAGGTCGTAGATATTTTGAGTGTTGTAGATGTATTAGAAGTACTTACATGCTTGTGCTCCACTTCAGAGCTGCAACTCATAGTTTTGTATACATAGTAAGTAGTTTTGTACGAGTAGGTTTTGATAAATTGTGATATTATGCTGTAGGCTGTGATATAATGCACTGACTATTTGTACCACATCCTTATTGTAATAAACCATCACTAAAAATTCATGCTATATTGTATTGCTTAACTTTCTTGAAGTTAAATCAACACCACTTTTGTCTTTCTATCTTTGGTATTGCAATAAGGCTTTGGTTGAAAGTTTGTTGTACTTTCCTAGTGTAAATGGAAGTGCCTTGGACCTTGCAGCTGTGCATCGTTAGTCTTATGCCCGTATTCGTAGTCACATACCATCATTGTACGTGGTCATTGTTCACTTTTTGTCTTGTCCTAATTAAATCAATATGTCATGCCAGCTCTGTTGTGATTGCAATAGGAGTACTGTATGATTGCTCTAGTACTTTCCATGGCAGCTACAAGATCAAGTGAATAATTTTGACTGAGTAGAAATGGAACAAAATCATAGCAATTACCACGAGCAATCATGGTATGTGACTACGAATACGAGCATAAGACTCACCACTGCTCCAACGCACCGCAGCAAGTAACACATGATACTGATTATAATGCTGGTGATGGTGATAGGAAGTGTAAATTGACAAGTGCGGGACATGTCTTTTACTCTTTATCCCACACGTTTAGGTATTGATGATTTTTTTGTATTGGTCTTGCGATTTTTTTTTTTTTTTTTTTTTTATCTATAACAAGTGTAGCATACCAGAACACATGGAGGATTATATTAAAAAGAACTGTGAATAAAATATATATAATTTGTAATACACATCCCATTGTAACGCGTACAATACCGTAAAAACAGCGTTCTCGGTGTTGACGTTTTCAATGGGCGTCTAGGCACACGACCCTCCTACACCCTGCATGGGTTTTCTGAATTAACTTGAGTAACAAAATCTGTGATGCTTCATTTCATAATAACTTTATGAGGTTTCAGACTGCCTGCAGAGTTTACTTGTTATATCTCAGGAAGTAGTAACCAGTCACATGTCCATGATAACATAAATTGAACTACGCTAATCAAATTTGAACCAACCCTACTTTTATAGTGCAAATATATTGGTATACAGATAACTGCTGTGTTAGTGCTACCCCACGTGTTTGAGAGAAGGTCTCGTGTGTGAAAAAAATATATAGAAAGAATACTTTACATACATATTATATATTTCTCCTCTTATATAAGCATACTCTATATTTCTCGTCTTGTAGAGATTTATGAATATTTTCCTATCTTAATGAAGTGTTCATAAAATCGCAAATTACGTGTTAAGGCTGTACAACCCTGAAAGAATTCACCAAACACTAATGAGTATTATAGATTAATTTCAGCACCGCGCATCAGACGGTTTCTAAGCTTCCAAATCTCCTGAAAAAATAAAGTAAATATCATATTAAGAATAATCAGTTTATTTCCAAAATGTCTTTCTATATAATATATATATATATATATTATATATATATATATATATATATATATATATATTATATATATATATATATATATATATATATATTCTCAACAATGGTTATATATAGTATAATGGAGATACAAATCGTTTTTCAACATGTGGGATAATTAATTATCTTCCTAAACTCATAACTTGCCTTGAAATCCAAGTCTTCCACTCCTCGCCTCTTGGCAATGTCCTCCACCTCCTTGGCAATGTTCTCCTGGGAGGTGCCGCGCACGTCTATGTAGGCACACTCGGAGGCTGCGTAGTGGCACGAGATGGCCTTGCGGAAACGCTGAGAAAAAGTGTTACCAAGGTTTACTTTGCCATGCTAATTCCTCCACTTCTACATCTTTCATTTCTCGCTATTACAATTATTCACCTGTTAATCATGTTATTGGTCTACATTTATTTGTTTCATCAAATGCATTTACACATTTCTTACTTAATTTGTCAGTTTTATCTATGTAATGAAATCCCTGAGAATGTTTTCCATTCATATAATACAATTTTTGAATACCATAGATAAAGTATAAGATTTAAAAAAAATTATAAATGCAGTTTTAATTTATTCAGGGATAGATGAGTTAGAGTTGCATGAAAAGCAGTGCAGTACCTGAGTCCTGTTGTCTCCCGAGCCATGGAGAAGAATAGGGTGGAAGAACACTGTGTCTCCCTTCTCCATGGGCAGCAACGTCTTGGGAACAGCGTCGTAGCCCCTCACACCATGGTACATCTTGTTCACTCCTTTCTGAGAGTACCAAGTTTTTGTTAGTAACTATATGATGCTATTTATTTGTATAGGAATACTATGCAAAATATCTACCCACTCATGTTGTATGCTGACAAATAGTTCCTACCTCCCACTCAGGGTATTCATGGGGCTCCAGAACCCCCTTGTGTGACCCTGGGAGGACAAAGAGGCAGCCGTTCTCCGTGTTGACGTTTTCCATGGCCGTCCAGGCACACACGATGTGATTGGCCGGTCTGCGGACAAAGGCAAGGTAAGCTCTCCTCAAAGGCCTGGACTTCAGGTTGTTATTATGGGATTTCTTGAAGCAGTCATCAAATACTGCTTTTTCCCTCTTCCTGTACCCATACAATATCATCCTTAGAACCCCAATCTGTCTTTGTACACGGAGTTTGGATTTTTATTTATTTATTTATTTCATTATTATTATTATTATTATTATTTTTTACATTTATGCCTATAGCGCCCGTAGGCAGTGACCTCCAGGGCTCGGGTGGTAGGCCCTGGAGGTTTACTCGAGGAATGTGATGGTTGGCCCTTCCTCATGGTGGCACAGGCAGGATTTTTACAGTGACGCCTGTGATTTGAGGCTCATGTCGCCCCCCTGTGTTCTCCGATGCACTCGCAATCGAAAAAAATGACGAAAAAGCAAAAAATATAATTGTTACACAAACTGTTGGTGGATAACCCGAGTGCAGACCTGAAGGGGAAGTAGTGGAGGTCCTGGTGCATGGGGTGGCGGGAGGTGCGCGTGCCGGGGTCGGGCGGCTTGTTGATCAGCATGGTGTGCATGGCCATGATGTTGGGGCCGGTGAAGCACTCCACATAGTCCAGAACCTGCACCATACATCACCAGGGTTAGCATCTGATGTTTAACCCCTTGAGGCCCAAAACGGTAATTTCCATTATAATTTGGGTACCATTAGACAATTTTTAGTGAATATAAGCAATATTTTTTTAGATTGACCTGTTTAGTATCCTTGTCGACTAACTAATTTATTATAATCAGTAACTTTTCGTAATTTTATGGCTAAAAGCAGACAATTTTATATAGCAAATGAAAGATCTGGGCGTGAAGGGTTAACATGTTCTGCGCCAATATTCAGATCTATTCCTGCGCCATCCTCATCATAACCCAATTATTCAAGCATAAAGATCTCCATTCTAACATATCAAAATCATCTACATAGGTAAATAAAGTATTCATAAAGTACCGTACATAGATTGTTCTCTGTTCTCACCTGGGGGAGTTGGCAATGCTCCGAGAGAATGTCGTCCCACACAAAGTCTTGAATCTTGTTTACCACTCGCTCTCCAGACACCTCCTTGACCCCCTTCAGGGAAATGTCCTTCATCTTGGTCATGCCTCCGGTGTCCGAGCGTCCTTCGACTAAGTCAAGGAATCTTTCTCTGTAACATAAATTATGAGTTCATAAAGACTGAACAGTTTCTAGATTTCAAAAGCAAAGGTATCCCGGCTCTCAACAGTCCTGTATATGATCAAAACACAGAAGCAGACAGCACATATGAGGCGCTTATTTCAGAAAGTTCGATAAGCGCTATCAATAAAAAACTAAGAAAATGGCTTCAAACTGTTTCAATGTTCAAAAGATATGACATTTTGAACATTGAAAAAACAGTTTGAAGCCATTTTCTTAGTTTTTTATTGATGGCGCTTATCGACTTTCTGAAATCAGCGCCTCATATATGGTGTACATGGTGACTTGCACAGTACCCACCTCCATGCATCTATTTTGTCCCCTTGTACCAGCTTAGGGATAACAAGGAAGCCATTCTCTTCATAGAATGCCCGCTGAGCATGGTTAAGACGAGGGTTGTCTCGGGTGTACTGGAAGGCTGTCGTGCTGTCCTTGCTCACTACACTCAAGGCGCTGGAAATGGCCTGTGGGAGCTGCTGCAGAGTGAAGGGAAACATAACCTTGCCTTGTGCTGTCCCTAGTCATCAAACATACACAGTTACTACTCCCATGTTACTCCTTCTGTAATGACTAACTGTTGCCCAATCTACCCTACATCATTTTCCTCAAGTGATGGGAGGAAATAGAACATTTTTATGTCAAGTAAATTGTAGTGGATTTAAGATAATCTAGTTTTTTTCATAACATTTGTTGGTTCAAAGCATACATCATGGGTCAATCTTTAGAGTTGCTCCTGTAAATAATGACACTGAAGCAATATCGATAAAAGAATCACTGAGATAACCTGATGAAAATTTGTCTACCACTTAAAATGAGCGAATTGGGATGTTATAACATCAGTCTTTAGGGGAATAATTAAAGATTCAGAGTACATATGTATTGTGTTTTGAGAAGCTTGAATATGCCTATGGATATGAGGATGGGTGGCTGGGTGATGTACTGAGGCCTTCAGTTATTGTTTCCTTCTACCAGTATTATAGAGGCACCCATGCCAGACATTGAGAAACGGGCTTGATCATGATGAAATGTAAAAGTATAAAGGATACGACAGAGGCTCGTTTGTTGTGGCCCAGGTGACCCAGGATCACTCTCATGCGTTGCTCAGACATGATGAAGCAGCTTCACATGCCTGTAAAAGCAAAAGAACAAGCTTACCTTCAAGCAACTGTTAACATAGAAACAGTTCCGTCAATTAACTAAAAAATTTATACGTACAATATTATACTGTATATACATACACGTACATACATCCAAACATTTGGGTTCAGATAAATAACAGTCATTTGGTGTATGACCACCTCATGCAGTACATTTTATGGTTATTTGCCCTTGCACTGCATTAAAGAATCTTGCACTACACTACAAACATAAACATTTTCGCACGTAGGTATGTAAAGTTCATTGCTTCCATCACAACCAGGACAGGCTAAACATTGTATCTTGTTACATAATTAGTTAGTTTCCATAACTTACATCAATATAAAAGTAAGTGTATTTTCTCATGGGTTTGTAGCTATAAATCCTTCGCAACCTATTCGATCAGTGCTCACCTTTTTCTATAAGACAAATTATCACCTGAGATCAACCACTACTGCTGCTTGTCTGTCTATCAACTGTGGTCTCTCATGATGACTTTGAATCTTGTCACGAAAACAAAGCATTTATCAGATAGCTTATCACCTTCAACATATGCCCTGTAAGTGGACCATGACACAGCCACTATGCCAGATACCAGCTTTCTAATCAATGAAGCAACATTTAGCACATAATAATGAATATGGTATTTGTTGAAGCCGTGATACATTGTTGGCTGTGTGATGGAACCATATACGTGATGTCCAACACGAGACACGAGACCAACGTGAGAGACAACGTTTGCTTATCTGTGACATTGAATTATTTCACATATTCTACTTAAAAGTACAAGGTGGTCGATGTGTTAGCATAGAAAAAGATAAAAGTATACATATGAGCTTCAAATATTAGAAGAAAAATGATAATGATCTGATAGACGGCACATAAGACACTGAACTGATAACGAGAGTGGAAGGTTCAAGTGGAGGAGAAACAGGTGATAAACAAGGGCGTGTAGTACTTTATATTTGTTAGAGGTGTCCAAATTAAGTAAATTCACTGTGGTTCTCCCTAATCTCAGAATATACCTAAAAATAATGTAGCTAACAGCGAGATGGTAATTAACCCCTTGAGACCCAGAGCGTAATTTCCATTGTAATTTCGGTACCATTAGATGATTTTTAGTGACTATAAGCAATGTTTTATAGATATGACCTGTTTAGTATCCTTGTCGACGAACTAATTTGGTATATTAAGCCACTTTTCGTAATTTTATGGCTAACAACAGACGATTTTTTATAGCAAAGGAAAGAGGTGGTCGTGAAGGGGTTGAAGGAAGAATGGGTAAGGGTATAATGGGTAAAATAAGGATATGGGTAAGATCATTGATGCTTGAGAGGTCCTATAGGTTAAATGGTGGCACTGCTCCCTATGTTATCTTGGGCTCAATGGTGAAAAGACGGAAGATGTAAAAAATATCCTCTAATACATGTATACCTCACCACATTTCTTTGTGTCAATAGAGGAGGTAAATAATCATTTTAATTTTATTTTCACCGTGAAGGGAGGGATTGAAGAAAAAGCCGGCTATTGTGGCAGGTATAACATTAAGTAAGAACAATGGGAACAATGCATACAGTATCTCACAATTTTTTTCTTCTAATTTCAGCTCATAACGCGAATCTAAATTTCTTCTAAAAGACGTTCATTATTCAATTTGTTCGTATAGCCAACCATTCGTATATGGGGACCCCAGTGTATCACAAATTTTATTTAATGCAATCTCCTTGCTGCTTTTTGTCCTCCCAACAAACCACAAATTTAGGATCATGAAACTGGACATGTGAAGTTTTCATCATCGTAAGCTTGAAATGGCTTCCTCAAAAACGATTAATTTGCGATGGAAATGCTAGTATAAAATCCCACTTATTAGGGGTAAAAAAAATGTGTTGGGCACTACTGATATAGAGGACAAAACTTTATTTAATTCACAGTTTTTATGTGTTTTTAATTATTCTGGCACTTGTTTTTGGTGGAAATCAGATTGTTTTCAGTTGTGGGCGACCCGCTCCGCCCCACAAACATTCCATTTCCCTTCGCACTGCCGTAGTATTGATAAGTTTCTTTTTTGCTTAATATCATCTGTTACTAAATCAAACCCAACGTCTAACCTAACTTAACCCAATTTAGCGTAACCTAACCATTTCTGGCTGAAATAACTAATCCATGAAAAAGAAGGGGGAGTTAACGCAGTATAAAAAATATGTACGCTATATTAATTTCTGCCAAAAAACTAGTGCCAAATTTATTGAACACATCCAAACATCAGAAAACAATAGTGTCGTGTGCTCAGACAGAGGTGCCCAATACCCAAATTATACCTTGTTAGGTAGGCCAAGGAACAAGAATAACAGCTCTATATAACACAAGTGAATCAGGGCAAACCTTACAATAATATATCTGATATTCTAGATTTCTTGACCCTCTACAGAAGTATTTCCCATATCTTTCTTATATTAACATGCCGCTAGTATTAACATCTGGAGTCCTTTCCCCTACTTATTGTTGGTCGTTTCATACACCCAGCCTTTCACAGAACCATTTAATGACCCAGCACGTTGTGGCCTAGTTAGGTTTTCAGTAAAGATTCTTGGTTCTTGGTTGTGTTATAATGGAGGATGGAGGAGAGTTTCACGTTCGTTTTCAGAGACACTAACTATTTTTTCTTGGCCTACAATAGGTGCTTGTTCTAATGGTGCTAGTTTTATTTTGCGGAAACAAAAAACAAAAAAAAAAGTATATTTTGTGGTTAAGGTTAGGTTAGGTTTCTTTAAAACATGTAAGGTTAGTTAGTTAGGTTTCATTAAAACAAGGTTAGGTTAGGTTTCATTTTTTTTTTCATTTTTTTTTTTTTTTTTTTTTTTTTTTTTGGTTTGCGCAAAATAAAACTAGCACCATTAAAACAAGCACTATTGTAGGCCAAGAAAAAATAGTTGGTGTCTCTGAAAACGAACGTGAAACTCTCCTCCATTATTACCCTTGGTTGTGCTAACGCAGTATATAACAGCTGGCAATATATACTTAACACACATACATACACACACACACACACACACACACTCACATGTTACCTACAAGCCTGAAAATACGATGATTAATACGTATGAATTATATGTATGATATTTACGTAGTAGCGCTGTTGCCTCTATCTGGCACTGCTTGAAGGCCAGCAATCAGTGCCAAGCTACTTCACCTCGCCTCCATAATTGCTTTTATGATCGAAATCTTCTAAAATAATGAAAAAAAAGTTATATGAAGAGCTTATATGTTGTTGTTGTTGTATATGTTGTGTTCACGTCTTTGTGTGTATATATTTGCATGTTTAGACTCTTTCATAAGTCCTAACCTGAAAAGTGAGAAAACTACGCCATACATCAGCATGAAATTACGTGACCATTCGTCTTATACTCTCCTATGATGCATGTGTATATTCCTTATTCTAGGGGGAAGGCTATTATGTTGCATTGATATAGCACGGGCATTGAGTTAGCAAGCACTTACTAGGATACCTTTATTGAGACCCTAGTACTTACCCCAGCTGTCTTCTTACCCCGTAGTAAAGGTGTGTTTGTTGTGAAAGGGAGGGAGGGGAGGGGTGCATGGAGACGCAGTTGAAGAGGACCTATGCAAAGTAACCAAGACCTATTATATTACTATGAGTAACTTATAAGAACTAAGAAACTAACTATGTCTATTTAGTACTCTGGAACTATGTAGCGATACTAAGCAACAAAGGTCACAAGAAGAAGAGGAGCGCGAAGACAGATGGTGGTCGGTATGTATCACTATCCTTGGTATGTATGGAGACGAAGTTGAAGAGGACCTATGCAAAGTAACTAAGAACTATTATATTACTATGAGTAACTTATAAGAACTAAGAACAAAGTAACTAACTATGTCTATTAGTACTCTGGACCGATGTAGCGATACTAAGCAACAAAGGTCACAAGAAGAAGAGGAGGGCGAAGACAGATGGTGGTCGGTGGTGTTACAGTCATTAATCTGCTTCAGGTAGTTAGTGCCCCATATGGTTCAGGGTAGTGACAGCAGCCCACGGGATACCTTAATTACTTTGTAGTCCGGCTGTTATTATTGATGTTACTATTCTTCTTTTTGTTGTTATGCGTTAATATATTGTTATTTTATTATATCCTCATCTTGTTCCTACTCATGATTTCATTGCAGATTAAAACTACATAAGTCGCCTTCTCATTATTCTGATTATTTGATGTTTCATGAGAGAGAGAGAGAGAGAGAGATATGGGGGGAAGGGGTAGAGGTGCAAAAACTGAAAAAATAGACAAGCCATGAAATTTCACTTTTCCTCAATCTTTTCAGTTTCAAAGCCATTAATTTCGTCCTCTCTCTCTCTCTCTCCTCTCTCTCTCTCTCTCTCTCTCTCTCTCTCTCTCTCTCTCTTTTTTCCGGAAGCCTTGATCTGATATCGTGCTGATGAAGCCATTCCTCCCCCCCCCCTCTCTCTCTCTCCCTCCCTCCCTCCTTCCCTCCCTCCTCAGAGATGGTTATAACGAAATTCCTTTTTTGGTCACCTGAAATAGAGTCTTCCTGGGCTTATCAGTTACATTTTTTTTTCAGGTGACGTTCCTTATCATGATGACTTCCGTTTCCCTTTTTTTTTTATCAATATATTATGAGTGGTAGTTCTCTCTCTCTCTCCCCTCCTCCTCTCTCTCTCTCTCCTCTCTCTCCTCTCTCTCTCTCTCTCTCCTCTCTTCCTCTTTTTTTTTTTTATTCAAACAGTTAGTATTAATCACACAGATGGCTTAAAAGGTAGATAAGTTAAGCCATTAAATAAAATATGCAGGATCTCTCTCTCTCTCTCTCTCTCTCTCTCTCTCTCTCTCTCTCTCTCCTCTCTCTCTCTCTCTCTTCTCTCTCTCTCTCTCTCTCTCTCTCTCTCAAGGGGGACGAACAGTACCTCGCGTAAGATCTCCATCATTTCCTGTGTTTTGTCCGTCCCGCTACCGAATTCTGCCTACCTTTAATGCCCTGCTCAGGCGTGATTCCTCTACCTCACTCCTTCTCCTCCTCCTTCTTCTCCTCCTCCTCCTCCTCCTCCTCCTCCTTCTCCTCCTCTTCCTCTTCCTCTTCCTCTTCCTCTTCCTCTTCCTCCTTTTCTCATCTTCTTTATCTAAGTATGTTAATTTTCATGTTCTCCTAAAGTTGGGTTTTCCATGTACAGGAAATTCTTAGATATGTTTAAATTCGGAAATGTCATGTTACTCATTGACTACTAATGAAATACTCGTGTTTCTTGTATATTAAATGAAAAATATGTAAATAATGTGAAATAGAAGTAAATTGAGATGTAGCTGGACGAGTAGGAGTATAACGACGTTCGGTGACCAAGATAATGATAGAAATCGGAGAGTGGGAAAATAAATCGAAAATGTATAGCGTTGAGGAGGAGCGGAAGTGAGGCTGTTAGGCATCGAAGCGTAGCATGATTGGCCTTTACACACCCTCTCGAGTGCCACTTGAGGGAAATTGAGTAAGAATGGCTGGTTGGCTGGGTTCGGTGGTCACGACAAAGGATTAAGCACCTCGTAGAAAGGGCTTGACAACGGAGCTTCAGGTTTAGTGGAATTAATCGTCTATGTGTAGTGCGAGAGGGATCGAGGAGGCCTGAGGAAATAACGTATATAAGTTATGAGGTTTTTAGCATTATAAGTTTTAGAAGATGTTATTATTTAGTTAAAGAAGAATTAGAAGAAGAAGAAGTAGTTTTATGTATATGTTAATATGTGATTTAGGAAAAGGTTTTGAAGGTTACCTAAATCATTGAAAGTTCCGAAATGCAATGCAATCAGCGATACTCTGATTCTCATTTTCTTACGATTTTTCTATTCTCACCAATGAAATAGAAACTAAAAGAATCATTTACCTCCACACATTTTTTTGGTATATATGGATTGTGTAATCAATATAATTACTATATTAGTAGCTACTCCTACTTTATTTTATTTGTATTGGAGCCTTTTTTTCATAACTATAAAATTTGTATATATAAAAAAAAAAAAAAAAAAAAACACGAGTAAAGGAACGGCTGAAGGTCACACAGCCGTAGTAGGATTCCAGAAAGGATTTAATGAGACAGAAAACATGACCTTGAAGATGCTATCAAAGACTTCCTCCTCCTCCTCCTCCTCCTCCTCCTCCTCCTCCTCCTCCTCCTCCTCTCCTCCTCTTTTCTTCTCAACCCGCATCTAAACACCTCCCACCGGATGCTGAAATTCTTCCCTCCTCTCTTCTCTCCTCTTCCTCCTTCGCTTGTGCCTCATCATCATTATCCACCGCCTCCCTCACTTCCTTCCCTTGTTCCCTCGATCATAATGGTGGGCGGAGAGAAGAGAGAGAGTATTGGGTATGATTCAATACATAGATACGATATAAATACTTTTACTATCATCCTTTCTACGCAATCGAGTCAACGTTCTCTTGGTTTTCATGACCGTCGACTTTATTGTTAAGTAATGACGGTACTTTTATTGCTATCATTGTTATTATTATTCTCCATTACCATCATCATCATTGCTATTATCATTATCATTATTGTTATCATCATCAGTGTTATCATTAGAATTAGTAGTAGCATCATTATTACCATTATTATTATTTTTATTACCATTATTAACCCCTTGAGACCCAGAACGTAATTTCCATTGTAATTTGGGTACCATTAGACGATTTTTAGTGAATATATGCAATATTTTATAGATATGACCTGTTTAGTATCCTTGTCCACTAACTAATTTGGTATATTCAGTAACTTTTCGTAATTATATGGCTCGAAAACACACCATTTTTTATAGCAAAGGAAAGATCTAGGCGTGAAGGGGTTAGGAGATTTACTTGCCTTGATAGCTCAATTCAATTAAGAGAGCGTGGCTGAAGCTCTCAAGGTCCCGGGTTCGATTCCTGGTCTGGGCAACTTGCAAGAACGTAGACAGTAGTAAGTTTTAAAAGCAGTGAATTCTCAAAACTAAATCTCTTGGGTGTAGATTTGTCATGTTTTCGTCAAGTCAACAGCTTTAACGTTAATTTACCGCGAAGGGAGGAAGAGGGAGAGGAAGCAAGGAAGCAAGGGAGGAATTAGGAGGAGGGGGAAAGCAGTAGAGGAAGTATGGAATGTTAATCTTGGGAATAAAAGAATAGCTTAGGAATGCTGTTTACCTGAATGGGCATGAATGGGAAAGCGGAGGCTGGGGTAGCGAGAGAGAGAGAGAGAGAGAGAGAGAGAGCGCTAGAGAGAGAGAGACCGCTAGAGAGAGAGAGACCGCCAGAGAGAGAGAGAGAGAACAAAATAAGGAAGCTAAAAGAGGCCGGGAGACCTACACGAGTTTTTTTTTTCTATAGTTCCTGTGAGAGAGAGAGAGAGAGAGAGACATCGAGAGAGAGTATTTACATTTCATAACTGTGTGTGTGTGTGTGTGTTTTCAATCAAGTGTCGCGTCTCAAGGTCAACATTTCGGGTGGCTCCAATTACCATGCCGCTTTAATCACACCCTCTAATTAGCTGTTTTAAGAGAGGAAGTGTAGCAGTTCTCTCTCTCTCTCTCTCTCTCTCTCTCTCTCTCTCTCTCTCTCTCTCTCTCTCTCTCTCTCTCTCTGTTTCTCTCGTATACAGTAATTACCAATAACGAGGCAATTAGCTCATTCGCTTTAATCTCCAGGTACGGGAGGCTGTGATGGCAGGTGATTAAAGAGAGAGAGAGAGAGAGAGAAGAGAGAGAGAGAGAGAGAGAGAGAGAGAGAGAGAGAGAGAGAGAGAGAGAGAAAAGGTAGAGAGAACGACCAAAAGAGAGAGAAGCATGAGAAGAGAGAAAGAGAAGAGAACAAAGGTTAAATACGACAAAAGAGAGAAGATGAGAAAGGCAAAGAGGAGGAGAGAAAAGGGATATGAAAGGGAGTGAGGGAAACAGAGGACAGAGGAGGAGGAGAGGAAGAAGTGGGATTCCTATGAAGGATCTGCGTGGCGGATCCTGTGAGGGTCAGGGAAGGAAAGAGGAGGACGAGGATGTGGTCAATAGGGAATGTGGCGGCCTAGGAATGTGGCTTGGACTAGGAATGTGGCTGGAATTCGGAAACAATGGTGTCACGGGAGGGCGTTTTAGTAATACACTCGTGGAAGAACTTGGCGAAATAGGACAAAGATAAGAGAGAGAGAGAGAGAGAGAGAGAGACAGACAGACAAACAGAGAAAAAGCAACAACTTAATTTCCTGTATTTTCCATAATTTTCACTCAGTCATTTCAACGTCCTTCCATCATCTATGTCGACAGAAGACAAACGAATATTATTTTGAAGTTAAATCTAAGAAGAAAATATATGTGTGAACTAGTTTGCCAATTAGTATTTTATAACACATATTCAAAGCTAATTTCACCTTAATTTTGAGACTAATACGTATGCGATTGCGAGATAGATGATCATGATAGATGTTGACGTTCTCTCTCTCTCTCTCTCTCTCTCTCTCTCTCTCTCTCTCTCTCTCTCTCTCTCTCTCTCTCTCTCTCTCTCTCTCTGAGTAGACTTATAAGTGACAAGAGGCAAAAAATAAGCTTCGTATTATCCAGGTAAAAGATTATCGATTTTTCTGAAACGTTTCCGTGAGTGAGCGCGGCGACGCCCCCTCAGGTGAGAAGGTAGTAATTAGGGGTAATTCACCTGGCCAGAGTAAACAGTCCCATCATCCCGCCTCACCTGTCCCCTCCCTCACCTGTTGGCGGCCTCATTAACCTTACCTTCACCTGCCTTATGTCCTGAGCATCACCTGTCTCCTGCGTTACCTGTTCCTCATTCCTTCTCTCCTTCCTTCCTTTCCTTCCCTCCTTTCCTTCCCCTGTTATTTGATATACCACGAAAATATGCACAAGAAACATACATACACACACACACAGTTGTAGTAGTGGTGGTGGCAGTGGTAGTAGTAGTAGAAGTAGTAGTAGTAGCAGTAGTAGTAGTAGTATTGGTAGTAGTAGTAGTAGTAGTAGTAGTAGTAGTAGTAGTAGTAGTATTGGTAGTAGTATTGGTAGTTATAGTAGTAGTATAGTAGTAGTATAGTAGTAGTAGTAGTAGTATAGTAGTAGTAGTAGTAGTAGTAGTAGTAGTAGTAGTAGTAGTAGTAGTAGTAGTATTGGCAGTAGTAGTAGTAGTAGTAGTAGTAGTCAGTAGTATTGGTAGTAGTAGTAGTAGTATTGGTAGTAGTATTGATAGTAGTAGCAGTAGTATTGGTAGTAGTAGTAGTATAGTAGTAGTAGTAGTAGTAGTAGTAGTAGTAGTAGTAGTAGTAGTAGTAGTAGTAGTAGTAGGTATATGAGAAGTAATTGTATTTTCTTAGCATCATAAAATATTTCTTGGCCTACTTACATGAACACACACACACACACACACACACACACACACACACACACACACACACACACACACACACACACACACACACACACACACACACACACACAGAACAAAGAACATACTATAAAACACGAGATGAGGTAAGATACATGTTGACCTGAATACAAAGAAACATTTCCGTTCAGTTCGTTACTTCGGATGACTGAGAGAAAAAGGAAATTTGGTAATAGAATACACTGAAAAATAACTTTCTCTTTTTATTATGTGACCTTCATGCAGCCTTTTCCTTCCTTTCTTTGCCCCTTCTTTACTCTCCTTGCCTCCCTGCATTCCCCTCTTTCCCTCCCGGTCTCCCTGTCATTCCTTTCCTCCCTTGCCCACTCTGAACCCCCCCTGCCCCCTGCCCCCTGCCCCCTGCCGGCATCGTGGAGGGGAAGGGGAGCGGCATGAGGGACAAAGCAGAGGTCTATAATTTGTCCCAGAATCAGGAGGAAATGAAACAACCTACCTTGACCACCTCTCTCTCTCTCTCTCTCTCTCTCTCTCTCTCTCTCTCTCTCTCTCTCTCTTTTTTTTTCTCTCTCTCTCTCTCTCTCTCTCTCTCTCTCTCTCTCTCTCTCTCTCTCTCTCTCTCTCTCTCTCTCTCTCTCTCTCTCTCTCTCTCTCTCTCTCTCTATCTCTTTATTTTTTTTATTTAAAGTTATTAAGCATACAGATGGGTTAAAAAGTAGATAAGTTAAGGCAGTAATATCCTCTCTCTCTCTCTCTCTCTCTCTCTCCTCTCTCTCTCTCTCTCTCTCTCCTCTCTCTCTCTCTCTCTCTCTCCTCCTCTCCTCTCTCTCCTCTCTCTCTCTCTCTCTCTCTCCCATTATCATCCTCATCATCTATGTTTATCCATTATTATTTCTCACATGTTTTATTTCCTCCATATTTTATACATGTTTTATTTCCTCCATATTTTATACATGTTTTATTTCCTCCATATTTTATACATGTTTTATTTCCTCCATATTTATACATGTTTTATTTCCTCCATATTTTATACATGTTTTATTTCCTCCATATTTTATACATGTTTTATTTCCTCCATATTTTATACATGTTTTATTTCCTCCATATTTTATACATGTTTTATTTCCTCCATATTTTATACATGTTTTATTTCCTCCATATTTTATACATGTTTTTCTCCTCCCATATTTCATACATGTTTTATTTCCTCCATATTTTATACATGTTTTATTTCCTCCATATTTTATACATGTTTTATTTTCCTCATATTTTATACATGTTTTATTTCCTCCATATTTTATACATGTTTTATTTCCTCCATATTTTATACATGTTTTATTTCCTCCATATTTTATACATGTTTTATTCTCCTCCATATTTTTTTTTTTTTTTTATTTCCTCCATATTTTATACATGTTTTATTTCCTCCATATTTTATACATGTTTTATTTCCTCCATATTTTATACATGTTTTATTTCCTCCATATTTTATACATGTTTTATTTCCTCCATATTTTATACATGTTTTATTTCCTCCATATTTTATACATGTTTTATTTCCTCCATATTTTATACATGTTTTATTTCCTCCATATTTTATACATGTTTTTTCCTCCATATTTTATACATGTTTTATTTCCTCCATATTTTATACATGTTTTATTTCCTCCATATTTTATACATGTTTTATTTCCTCCATATTTTATACATGTTTTATTTCCTCCATATTTTATACATGTTTTATTTCCTCCATATTTTATACATGTTTTATTTCCTCCATATTTTATACATGTTTTATTTCCTCCATATTTTATACATGTTTTTTTTCCTCCATATTTTATACATGTTTTATTTCCTCCATATTTTATACATGTTTTATTTCCTCCATATTTTATACATGTTTTTTTCCTCCATATTTTATACATGTTTTATTTCCTCCATATTTTATACATGTTTTATTTCCTCCATATTTTATACATGTTTTATTTCCTCCATATTTTATACATGTTTTATTTCCTCCATATTTTATACATGTTTTTTTCCTCCATTTCTCTTTCCTCCATGTTATCCTTTCCTCCATGTATGTTATCCTTTCTTCCCTCCTCCCATGAGCTCAATCTCCTTTCTTCCATTTTTCTCCTCCACAACAGATCATTTTTCTTCCTCTCACTACCATGGAGACAGGTCGAAACATTTTTTTCATTTTATTTCCAAGGCGTCTCCGAGACCACACGCAAAGAGGAAGGAGGAGGAGGATTTCATAGGATTACATAGGATTGTATAGGGACAACAGATACATGGGGACTCGTGGGTCTTTATCTATAATGAGGGTATCTGCTGAATTATTGAGTCACATATAGGAGAACTGGATGGCACAGGATAGAATAGAATAGGACAGCACAGGATAGAATAGAATAGGACAGCACAGGATAGAATAGAATAGGACAGTACAGGATAGAATAGAATAGGACAGTACAGGATAGAATAGAATAGGACAGCACAGGATAGAATAGGACAGTACAGGATATAATAGAATAGGACAGTACAGGATAGAATAGAATAGGACAGCACAGGATAGAATAGAATAGGACAGCACAGGATAGAATAGAATAGGACAGCACAGGATAGAATAGAATAGGACAGCACAGGATAGAATAGAATAGGACAGTACAGGATAGAATAGAATAGGACAGCACAGGATAGAATAAAATAGGATAGCACAGGATAGGATAGAATAAGATAGGATATAAAATGATAACAGGATAGGATAGAACATAACAGGATAGGGAAGAACAGCATAACAGGATAGCACAATGTTAGAACAAGGCTAGGAGAAAGGGGAGAAGGAAGAGGATGATTGTTAGATTTATAGGAGAGGAAGGAGGAGGAAGCTTAGGTAGGATTTATAATTACCTCCGCCAACGAAGTTGGAGGGGTTATGTTTTCACCCCGATCTGTCTGTTTGTCTGTTTGTTAGTGTACAGGATTTCTCGAAAAGCTACAAATAGATTTGGACCAAACTCAGTATACCAAGTCTATTTGGTGTAAGGAAGAACTGATTTAATTTTGGATGAAATCTATTGACAACTGTTGCCATGGCAACCAATTGATGAAATATTCGGCCGGAGGTATGCGCTCATACTGAGTGCATATATATATATATATATATATATATATATATATATATATATATTATATATATATATATATATATATATATATATATATATATATTATATATTATTATTTTATTTTTTTTACTTTTTTTTTTTATGAAATCGAATCACAACTGTTGCCATGGCAACCAATTGATGAAATATTCGGGCGGAGGTATGCGCTCTACTGAGGTCCCCCCCCCCACCTAGTTGTTTATGATATGTGTGGTATATTTGTCTGTTTCCGTGCCAGCATAAAATCCGCATCAAAATTATATTCTATCCTGTGCTATCCTATTCTATTCTATCCTGTGCTATCCTATTCTATTCTATCCTGTGCTATCCTGGTCTCCTACATGTGACTCAATAGTTCAGCAGATACCCTCGTTATAGTTATAGACCCACGAATCCCCATGTATCTGTTTTTCCTATATAATCCTATGTAATCCTATGAAATCTCTTTATACAATTGTTGTTATGATGGCGTCTCATATTGTCTTGTTGATACATTCGCTACATCATTATAAAAAGAACATAGACTCGTGGTTGGAAAAGGATGCACCTGAGAAGTGACGCCATCTATCATCGAGATATATAACTAAAGGATACTTTTAGTTTTATGTACGGTTGTTATTGACACCGTTTATGAAATTAGTTGAGTGTCCACTTTAAGTAAATTTGTGAGAATGCTTCGAGGACCAGGAGAAGGAGGAATTCAAGGGAACACGCTGAGAGAGAGAGAGAGAGAGAGAGAGAGAGAGAGAGAGAGAGAGAGAGAGAGAGAGAGAGAGAGAGAGAGAGAGAGAGAGAAAGAGCTCACACACGCGCAGACACACATAAAATAGGTCCTCTAAAACAGACAGCTATATAAAAAATATGAAATACAAGACAATGAAAACAGGATATGAGGAAGGGAACCAGCCTAAAAGGAAGCTGGAAGAGGAGGAGGAAGAGGAAGAGGAGGAGGAGGAGGAGAGGCAGGACTCACAACATACCTAGCAATTTAGGCCGAAAAATTCCCATTGAGACCCGTGCTATAGGCCGTCGCAGACCACCTATGCCTAGACACTAATGCCGTGGGACCATAGAACAGAGCCACCATCTGCGGCAGGCGTGGTAGAAGGGGGATAATGGATAGATGGATAGGCAGATAGGCAGACATACCTTATAATGTTCGTAAATTTCAGGAACTACCGGGGGGATGAAGGGATAGATGGATAGGCAGATAAGCAGGCATACCTAATGTTTGTAAATTTCAGGAATTACCGGGGGGATGAAGGGATAGATGGATAGATAAAAAGGTAGGCAGACATACCTAATGTTCGTAAATTTCAGGAACTACCACGTTTACATCTACCGGCCTCTTGTAGCTTCCTTATGTTCTTACCGGCCTCTTGTAGCTTCCTTATATTCTTATGTTTTTAGTCGTCGTGCCAGCAGACGCCAACAGTTCGTTAACCAGTCAGTCAGTCAGTCAGTCAGTTAATCAATCAGTCAGTCAGTCAGTTCATCAACCATTCAGTCAGTCTGCCAGTCAACCAATCAGTCAGTCAGTTACTTCGTCAACCATTCAGTCAGTCCGCCAGTCAGCCAGTCAATCAATCGGTTAGTCAATCAGTGAATAAGTTACTCGCTCACTCACTCACTCACTCGCGCACATACCAGGATCCAACATAAACCTAAACTCAACATAAACCTAAAGTCAATATAAACCTAAGTCACGGTGTCATCCTTTACCGGAGGCTGCTGGGAATTACGCTCCAGCCCACGACTACTTTGGGGACCTTTATAATACCCCCAAAAACCTTGAACCATCTTAGGCCTAATCCAATCGTAGGTCTAAAGAACATCCATTCATTGTATTTCCTACCGTGGCATCTAATTGGGTCTTAACACTTTCTCTAATCTACACTCATTTTCAAGGCAATGTGTGTGGAGGGTCGTAATTAAGGTTAAGTGAGGCAATGATGAGGCGCTATCAACATAACTACCCGTCAGGAGGTCATGAGAGTACGCCAAGTGACGCAACACTCAACGGGGAACGTCTTAACCAATCACAATCTTGCTCACAGGACACTTTAGCCAATAGGAATCACGCTTTCTGGGTACGTCATGGATAGTAGTGACGTCACAGAGGACTCCTATAGGGTAGGGGAGGGAGAGTAGGGGAGAGATGACAGCCATTCGAGAGTCCGAGTCCCCGAGAGTCGAGACTGTCTTTGCCGCACTTTCACCCCCGTGGCAGAGAGAAGCGGTTGTGTTGTGCTCCGCTGCGTGGTGACTTTAACGCTGTATTACCAAAGAAGTGTTCGTATTGTGACATCTATACGTTTACAAGGCCCTGCTAGCTACATCATCATTAATTAATCTACGGTAAGTAGTGTCAATAACCAGCTTACCTAACTCTGTAATGCGGTGAATGTGAATGCAATCCTCTTTCCACACGCTGAGGAAATTCGTAGTGCCGGAAGATGCCTCGGATGACGGCGTTGTTCAGATAACCTCGTGTGGATTCCTGGTATAATTAAATTTGTGGTGTTTCTGTCAGACTCTGAAAATAAACCCCAGCCACATGGTCCCGTCTCCGCTCGCTATACTCCGTTTACATGTTTATAGACGCGCCCAGTCGATGGTCTTCTTCTTGTGACCTCTACCGCTTAGTGTGTTTCATCTTGCGTGTGGGTGTATTCTGGGTATTCCGGCGGTGTTATGTGTATGTGTTTATTTGGGTTCTCTATGTATGTTATTATTCATGTTTTGGGAAAGTCAACATGCGAGTCGCTCTGGTTGTGTGTACCGCCTCGAGGCCTTTGTCTGACGTTTTAGAGGAAGTGTGTGTGGGTGTGGATGTGGATAGGGTGGGTATGGGTAGATGTGGGTATCAGACCTGTTTTTGATTGAGTATAGTTGGATATGCGTGTGTGTGTGTTGAGATAATGAAAAAAAAATGCATCACAAAAGAAAATCAATGTGGAGGTATTTTTAATGACAATGTTGATGATGGTATGGTGTGGTTGATGTCACGCTTCATTCAGACTGTGGTTTTGGTTTGATTGGAAAGAAAGTTTTGACAGTGATAATGCTGTCTCGTGTTCGTTAGACTCCTATTCGCGGTCGTGAGAGAGAGCTGCTCTCTCTCTCTCTATGACGCAACATCACCGCTTACGCTCCTACTTGCCTCATCTCCCCACCATTCCTAACCATTGTTCGATCATACCATTCCTAACCATTGTTCGATCATTTCACTAATAAATCGACGAGGAACCAAACTGTGCCCCACCCTTGCCCTTCCCTCCCCTCCCTGCCAGTAGGCCTTCCCCCGTCCACCCCGCCCCGCCCCGCCCTCCACACTGCATTCCACCCACCGTGACTCTGGGTCGTCTGGGAGGCAGTGGGAAGTTGGGAACACTCGCCGGCCGCTCTTTCAGTCCCCCACCACTTCCCCCTCCCTCCCCCCATTCCACACACCCCTCGTTCACCTTGTCATTACTGGCTGGGCTAATGACTGCTTCATTTATCATGGGTAGTAATTACAGGATTGAGAATTGCCTGCTGTAGTTACCTGTGCGTGTATAGAAACTTGACGTATTACTTAGGATTACGGTAATGGTAAATGACATCCGAGGACGCTTGATTTATCGTTTGTTTCCCTTGTGTGAAGACCTCGCCGGCGCCTCCCTGTTTGTGTCCTCCATGGCCCTGAGTTTTTTTTTTTTTATACCTCGTGTAGGTCTCACGGCCTCTTGTAGCTTCCTTATTTTCTTATGAGTCTTTTATACTTTATTTACATCTATTACAGTTTAACATAAGCAAACACAAACAAACAAGGGCTAAAAAAAATATATATACATAAAAAAAGCAGTAGATGAGAGGGCATGAGTCATCGTGTTAAAAGACTCGTTCCCGTAGGAGTAGGGAGTGACGTAGGTGAGGTCAAACATCCGGTGGGAATCCCTCTGCTTAACCCTCGCGGCTCGCCCCTACGAAGGACAAGTGATGGGAGAGAAGTCGCCTGCCTCCTTAGAACTAATCCTTACTCCCTGGTGACTCATGACTCAGAGGATCTTGGTCTCCACAGGTGTTCGTGTGTTTGTTAGGTGGATTGTAGTGTCCTGGATGAACGTTTGTTAGGTGGATTGTAGTGCCTGGATGAACGTTTGTTAGGTGGATTGTAGTGCCTGGATGAACGTTTGTTAGGTGGATTGTAGTGCCGGATGAACGTTTTTTTAGGTGGATTGTAGTGCCTGGATGAACGTTTGTTAGGTGGATTGTAGTGCCTGGATGAACGTTTGTTAGGTGGATTGTAGTGCCTGGATGAACGTTTGTTAGGTGGATTGTAGTGCCCGGATGAACGTTTGTTAGGTGGATTGTAGTGCCTGGATGAACGTTTGTTAGGTGGATTGTAGTGCCTGGATGAACGTTTGTTAGGTGGATTGTAGTGCCTGGATGAACGTTTGTTAGGTGGATTGTAGTGTCTGGATGAACGTTTGTTAGGTGGATTGTAGTGCCTGGATGAACGTTTGTTAGGTGGATTGTAGTGCCTGGATGAACGTTTGTTAGGTGGATTGTAGTGCCCGGATGAACGTTTGTTAGGTGGATTGTAGTGCCCGGATGAACGTTTGTTAGGTGGATTGTAGTGCCTGGATGAACGTTTGTTAGGTGGATTGTAGTGCCTGGATGAACGTTTGTTAGGTGGATTGTAGTGCCTGGATGAACGTTTGTTAGGTGGATTGTAGTGCCTGGATGAACGTTTGTTAGGTGGATTGTAGTGCCTGGATGAACGTTTGTTAGGTGGATTGTAGTGCCTGGATGAACGTTTGTTAGGTGGATTGTAGTGCCTGGATGAACGTTTGTTAGGTGGATGTAGTGTCTGATGAACGTTTGTTAGTGGATTGTAGTGTCTGGTATGAACGTTTGTTAGGTGATTGTATGTCTGATGAACGTTTGTTAGGTGATTTATGCCTGGATGACGTTGTTAGGTGGATTGTAGTGCCTGGTGAAAGTTTGTTAGGGTGGATTGTAGTGCCTGGATGACGTTTTAGTGGATTGTAGTGCGGATAACTTTTAGGTGGATTGTAGTGCCTGATACGTTGTTAGGTGATTAGTGTTGGATGAAAGTTTGTTAGGTGGATGTATTGCTGGTAACGTTTTTAAGGTGGATTGTATGTCTGGATGAACTTGTTAGGTGGATTGTATGTCGGATGAACGTTGTTAGTGATTGTAGTGTCTGGATGAACGTTTGCTAGGTTATTATCGTTACTTACTATAATTATCCGTATTGTTGTTATCAGTCTCGTCTCGGTGGTATGAACGTTTGCTAGGTTATCATTACTTACTATAATTATCAGTATTGTTGTTATCACTCGTCTCGTGGGATGACGTTGCTAGGTATCATTACTTTTCTATATATCAGTCATTGTTGTTATCAGTGGTAGTGGTATAGTAGTGTTAGTGATGATGTTGGGTGTTGTAACTATGCGTATTACTGTTTTCAATTGGATTTAAAATAATACTAATAATTATATTCTCATCTGAAGGCATACAGATAAAACAACAACATAATATACAGACATGAGGGAATGAACTTAATTACTAAAGCAAGGTACTACGTTAATTAATAAGATAAAATTGCGTTTATGCCTCGGTGAGAAAATGTAAATTACTGGTCATTAGGAAACTTGTAAATCTTAGGCTTGATAAGGATGGGATTTAGCTTTCTCTTTCTGTCTCTAATCACGAGGTATCGAGGAGGAGCGCAGGGCATTAACACCCGTCTCGACCTGACCTGACATGACCCGACACGTTGGCCGGCTGGCGGAACACGTGTCAGGTCATTGTCGCTATAAATAGGACACTCATTTTTCCCCTTGAATGGCAGGTGGCTTATCTTTTTTTCTATTCTTTTTTTTCTTTTGTGTTTTGTTATGCAGATATGTTGAAATGTTATCATGTCTTATTCCTTATATTGATTTTTTTTTTCGTTTGCGTATGTCAAACACTAAGAAAATGAGGAAGTGCATCTCTCTCTCTCTCTCTCTCTCTCTCTCTCTCTCTCTCTCACTGTATTGTATGGGTGTCACTTTAACTGTAGGATCTGATAGCGATGATGTCTATATTTTCTTGTATATTTTATGATTTCCAGTTACATAAAACGGAGTGTCTTGGGGGTGGAGGAGAAGGCCTTCCTTTTACAGTGTTGTGGGTGGGGCGGAGATTGAAGGTGGATTGTTCCTGGTCCGACATCACCTTATCACCACAACCAAAACAATGGTCTTGATGGACTTAAGATTATGTGATGAGGACGAATGATGTGTTTTCGTGAAGAGGTGGTGGTGCAGTAGAGGTGGTGGCTGGGTGGTGGTGCAGTAGAGGTGGTGGCTGGGTGGTGGTGCAGTAGAGGTGGTGGCTGGGTGGTGGTGCAGTAGAGGTGGTGGCTGGGTGGTGGTGCAGTTATCTCCGTAGAAAACTTTATTCTCGTTTGCTGTAAGGTAAAAAGAGAATATTAATAATTGGTATAAAGCTATTAGAAAAATCATACTCAGGGTTTTTTTCGCTTTTACTTCAACTCATCGGCTTTTTCTGTATTTTTTCCTAAAACCTTGATTTTCCGAAATATCCATGTATGTAGATCTGCATTTCTTTAATTTCTCAATGTGCCATCATTTCCCTGCCATATATGATGATCTCACGACCTCTTGTAGCTTCCTTATTTTCTTTATGATTAGCCTGATCAGTGATAATAAGCCAGTCTTGGTGTGTGGTGTGAGTGTCCGGCGTGACAGTACAACACGGTGGGCCGCGCCTGGCACTGCCGCCCACCTCTGCGCGGCGCCTCACCCACTATAGGGGGGCGGGGCGGGGCGCACTTTCTCTTCCTTCGCCTCACACAAACAAAGCCGCATAAATATTCCCACGTCATATTTCTGATTATATTCGAAAACACCAGAAATCCCTTCGTATTGCAGTATTACTTTCGATGTCATTATGTCATTCCTATGTTGTTACCTTATTCTGCTGTTTGTCGCTTCGTTACGTGCCTTCTTCCTCTTCCTCATCCTCTCGATCCTCTTCACATAGACTTAACGAGTGCCCCTTCGTCCTCTCTCCCTCCTCAACGTCACTGCCCTCATTTCCTACCTCATACTTATTCCTTTCCAACCATCCTTCCTACCTTCTAACCACACCTCCACCACCTCCTCCTCCTCCTCCTCCTCCTCCACAATCATCATTCCCTAATATTTCAGCTACACCTATGCTAGAATTAGGAACAATACAAATAAGGAAGCTACACGAAGCCATGAGATTCACACGTGGTAGTTCCTGTTCTAATTTAGGTTCTCTATTCATTCATAACTCACATTCACAGTGATATGAAAACAAAGGAGGAGAATGGGTAAATCAACTTATTGTGCTTGGCTGATCGAGTGGCTGCCTTTCCTTGCCTTGGTGCCAGATACTTCTTCTTGTGACCATTGTCGCTTAGTATCGCTTCATAGGTCCTCTTCAAACTTCGTCTCCTTAGTTAACAGACTTATCAACTCTTCCCTTGGCTATTTTACCTACTGGGATACTCATACTAAAACATTTTCATTAGTTTTGGTCCTTATAGTAACATCGTGAGACGCAAGACTAAATTATCAACCACACAGACACAGTATCAGGGTCATTACAACTCAGCCTGGGAGCATCACGCCATGGAACACAATGTAGAAAGTCTTGAATTAAGGCTCACGGATGGCCGTTCTTTGCCGAGCAGACGGGAGACATGAGGCGGAAAGCGAGGAGAGGAAAATTGTAGAGTGGTATTTGAAGTGTGAGTTGAGAGTCAAGAGCCGAGAAAGCAAAACGAGATGGAGCGTTTTTATCCAGAATGAAATTAAGTTTATTGCACGAGATTCAGAAAGTGTGATATAATTGGTAATTGTGTAAAACGGATAGAAATTACTCGATTTTTCTTACTTTTAACACTATTCTTCCGTATTTGAAGTCTTGAGTTTGGAGTGGAGAGCCGAGAAAGCAAGACGAAATTGAGCGTTTTTTCGAGAATGATTATAAGTTTAACGTGCTAGTTTCAGAAAGTGTGATATAAGTTGTAATTGCGTATACGGATAGAAATTACTCCACTTTTCTTACTTTTAACACAATTTCCACTGTTTTCTGTACGCTCTGCTAAACGAAATGAAGCCATTTTATCGAGAATGATTATAAGTTTAACGTGCGAGTTTCAGAAAGTGTGATAGAAGTTTTTAAGTGGATAGAGGGATTTAATAAAAGAGAGGTAGGAAAAGTTCTTACGGCTTTTAACCAGGGTAGAACAAGAAGTAACGGATTCAAGCTGGAAAAGCGTAGATTTAGAAAGGAAATAGGGAAAAACTGGTTCACAAATAGGGTGGTGAATGAATGGAATGGTCTCAGTAGACAGGTAGTTAGTGCGGAGTCATTAGGGAGCTTTAAAGAGGAGCTGGATAGGTTCATGGATGGGGATGAAAGGTGGATGTAGGTCAAGGATATTATAAAGTATACTATCCTTGATGTAGGTAGTGTTAGGTGACAGGAACTACCACGTGTAGACCTCGCGGCCTCTTGTAGCTTCCTTATTTTCTTATGTTTTTTTAAGTATAGTAATTGTGTATAGGGGTAGAAATTACTCTTAAATTTCTTTTCTTACTTTTAACCCCTTCACGCCCAGATCTTTCCTTCGCTCTATAAAATCGTCTGATGTTAGCCATAAAATTACGAAAAGTATCATAATATATACCAAATTAGCTAGTGGACAAGGGTGCAATACAGGGGATGTATATAAAATAGTCTATAGTAATTAAAATCGTTCATAATGGTCGCCAAATTACAATGGAAATATACGTGCTGGGTATGAAAAGGGCTTAACACAATTTTATTTCTGTTCTGTCTGTCTTTTTTGTTTTACGTTTTCTATGCGCTCTGCTTTCTCCATAGTTGGCATCGTTCATAATGGGCGCCAAATTACAAAGGAAATATACGTGCTGGGTCTGAAAAGGGCTAACACAATTTAATTTCTGTTCAGTCTGTCTTTTTTGTTTTACGTTTTCTATGCGCTCTGCTTTCTCCACAGTTGCACGTGCTGAAGATACACAATTCTTCCGTGGTTTATGCAGGTGTGAGAGAAATTTGTGCACTTGTTGACCTCCATTCCTGTGTCATGTAGACGTCCGTAGGAAAGTAGAGTTAGTGGGGGAAAAGTGGATTCTAGGTGGACGTTTCCGTAGCGTCATGGGAAAGAGGTGGTGGTGGTGGTGGTGGTTGAGGACTCGGTGGTAATATGGTCCGAGGAATGATCTCCGTCGTGTTTATGAGTCCCAGAAGTTTTGAAGATGCGAGTGGAGTGAGTTTACTGTTAGTGTGTAGGTGGTAATCTCTCTCTCTCTCTCTCTCTCTCTCTCTCTCTCTCTCTCTCTCTCTCTCTCTCTCTCTCTCTCTCTCTCTCTCTCTCTCCTGTCCTCCATTCCACCTGCTTCTCCTTTTCTCCTTTACTTGCTTCTACCTTTTTTTTTACCATGTATCTATCTTCCGTCTTTCCTTAATTCTAGTATCTTTCCTTTCCTTTCTCTCTCTCTCTCTCTCTCTCTCTCTCTCTCTCTCTCTCTCTCTCTCTCTCTCTCTCTCTCTCTCTCTCTCTCTCTCTCTCTCTCTCTCTCTCTCTCTCTCTCGTCTGTCTGTCTGTCTGTCTGTGTGTGTGTGAAACTACTGGAAAGGACTTGTGTGTGCTTTTTCGCGCCCTCTCCCCACACCAAGGTAACCAGCGTCCCTTACTCGGCACAGTGAAAGCCAGACAACATGTAGGTTATGGCGAGTGTAGGTGCAGCAGAGAGAGAGAGAGAGAGATGTTCATTCACAGATAAAAGAAAACAAAGAAATCCCATATATTATCACTCAATCTTAATCATCTCCGTTCATTTCAAGTCCTTAACACTAAGCATCGACATATGACCTTTTAGAGTTTATCGTTTAGGATCACCATGTCAATTGCCTTCCTCCCAGAATCCCTGACGATGGCAAAGGGGAAAAAAAAGGGAGTTAGTGAACGGAAACGCCCTTTGACCCCTTTGTCCTCTCGCCCTCACCCTTACATGTTTCCCATTTCTCTACCCCTACCTCCCTTCCTTCATCTCCTCTCTCTCTCTCCCTCCTTTCCTCCCTCCTTCCCTCTCTTCATCTCCTCTCTCTCTCCCTCCCTTCATCTCCTCTCTCTCCCTCCCTTCATCTCCTCTCTCCTTCCCTCCCTCCCTCCTTCTCCCTTCATCTCTCTCTCTCTCTCCTATCCCTTCATCTCCTCTCTCTCTCCCTCCCTCCTTCCCTCCCTCCCTTCATCTCCTCTCTCTCTCCCTCCCTTCATCTCCTCTCTCTCCTATCCCTTCATCTCCTCCCCCTCCCTCCTTCCCTCCTCCCCTCCTTTCCTTCCCTCGCTTTCTCTCCTCCTCTTCCCTCCTCATCTCCTTTCTCCTTCCCTCCCTTCACCTCTCTCTCCCTCCTCCCTCCTCCCCTCCTCCCTTCTTTCATCTCCTCTCTCTTTTTCTCTCGCGCGTGCAATGCATAGAAGGAAAATCGCACCGCTAACCAGTCATCATTCGAACACCTGGTCGGGAAAGGTAAATACACGCTCATCCAGGTGTGTCTATGCTCTCTAATTATGCCAAACACGTCCACCACACCTGTTCTCGGCGCTATGTATGTTAATCTGCACTCAGGTATACATAATTTGTAAGGAAATATACGTGGGTCATACTGTGAATTGGCAACCTTGGTGTGGCGGTAAAAGGTCGTGATCTCCCCCCCCCAGCCACTCCCTTCTTTCTTTGACCCCTTCAACACCCCCTCCTCTCCTCCTCCCTGCTGTGAACTGACCTCCCAAGACTCCCACTTCTTTTCCTCTTCTCTCCTTCATTCCTCCTTTTATTTTGATTATCATTATCATTTATTCCTCCCATTCCTATCCATCTCTTGTGTGTCCTCATTATATTTATCCTCTATTTCCTTTTCGGCTTCACACGTAAGTTAAGATTATTATGCAACGTTATTACAAGCTATATTAACAAGTTGTGTTATATTCTACAAGTCTATTCTTTGTTGTTCTGTATCGATGTGCCTTTTCTCCCCTCTAGTTATAGGCAAGATAAAGAGAAAGATATTACTTATGCTGGTTGTCAGAAGGAGCTAAGTAGGCCTATATCGAAACATGTCGAATCTTAAAAGAGAATAGTTGTTTTGACACTGCATTGAGGGAGGTTTTTAAAGAATATTACTGTAGTTCAATCCTTCTAATCTGGTCTTACTACTACTACTACTACTACTATTGCTATTGCTGCTGCATCCGGTTGTTCGATTATCAAGTTTGGATAAAGGAACCAAATCTGGTTGTTATCATTTCTTACGTCAGCTGTATCCCCACAATCTCTCTCTCTCTCTCTCTCTCTCTCTCTCTCTCTCTCTCTCTCTCTCTCTCTCTCTCTCTCTCTCTCTCTCTCTGCACCTGAGTGGCGTCTAGAAAGTAACAAAGGCATTCCCACACGGTGAATGCATCTCTGGTTCATTCAGCTGCTTCATTGTTTGGAGTCTGCCGAGGTAAATCAAGAGAAAGATGTATACTTTTTTCCTACCAGAGCAAGTCTCCGTGACCTGAGATAAACATGACGGGAGTTGCATTCATTTTGAGATCAAACACGACAAGCAAGGGAGAAGGAAAAGTAGATGGG
The DNA here is from genome assembly GCA_016584305.1 of Chionoecetes opilio. Lineage (NCBI taxonomy): Eukaryota > Metazoa > Arthropoda > Malacostraca > Decapoda > Majidae > Chionoecetes > Chionoecetes opilio. Next base: position 141,267 of record JACEEZ010007288.1, on the reverse strand, counting down.
GATATTGTGTTCTAGTGTTTTCCATTCCTCAGTCCTGAAAGTATGGAAAATTATCTTAGTCTTTTTTTTCCTCGTTATATGAAATGTTAATGTGTTGATAATTGCATACATATATTTCTTGGTCTATTACTTACATTGTCTCTCTTCCTTATTCTCTTGTCATCACTTTGGTTTTCCTCTTTTTTTTTCTCCTTTTATCTTATTTCCTCTTCTTTTGCTTCTTCATCCTCATTCTTCACGTCTTCTTCCTCCACGCCCTCTTTATCCATTCTGCCTATTGCTCTCCAAACGGAATGGCGCATCAGGGGTCTGTTGTCAAATTGCTTGCATGTCCTTATCCTGATTTTGCTGGATTATTAGATAGATTATATCATAGGAAAAAGTATGCAGAGTCCTTGTATTAAAAAAAAAGGGAGCATTAATTACCTCATGTATTGTCTGGGCGATAACCTAACCTACCTAACCTAACCTTACCTCATGTATTGTCTGGGCGATAACCTAACCTAACCTAACCTAACCTAACCTCATGTATTGTCTGGGCGATAACCTAACCTAACCTAACCTCATGTATTGTCTGGGCGATAACCAAGATGCAGTTAAGTGTGTGTATTCTCTCCATCACTTTGGTCTTCCCTTTTGTTCTCCCTGTTTTCTTTTCCTCTTATTTCCTCTTCTTTTGCTTCTTCATCCTCATTCTTCACGTCTCTTCCTCCACGCCCTCTTTATCCATTCTTCCTTGTGCTCTCCAAACTGAATGGCGGTCTGTTGTGTCTCTCAAACTGAATGGCGGTCTGTTGGTCTCTCAAACTGAATGGCGGTCTGTTGGTCTCTCAAACTGAATGGCGGTCTGTTGGTCTCTCAAACTGAATGGCGGTCTGTTGGTCTCTCAAACTGAATGGCGGTCTGTTGGTCTCTCTCAAACTCTCAGGGTCTGTTGTCAAGTTCCTTCCATATCCTTATCCACATTTTACTTGATTATCAGATTATCATTGGATGTCAGATTATCTTGATTATCAGTGGATGCAGTCACGTGTATGTGTGGGTGTGCATGAGTGTCTTGTGTGTGTGTATGTATGTGTGTGTATAGTCTGGAGGAGGCGGCGCCGCAGGGTGTGGGTCGTGACGGGCAGGAAGCGCGCTGAGGGCAACAGCTCCTGAGGCCTCTTTTTCCGCCCGGCTACACCCGCGGCTGCCCCACATTAGGGCGGGGCCGAGGCGTGCGCGGGAAAGCAGCCCAAATGGTGTGTCTAGAACCTTACTGTCTCCTGTCTGTCTTGGGGCGACGGGTCTTCAGGTGGCCGCCGCCCCAGGACAGAGGGAAGTGGTTGTAGTGGTGGTGGTAAAGGTGGTGGTGGTGGTCGAAGTATGAATTGTAACAGTAATAGTGATTAATGTATCCTGTATTATTTCTTCCTTGCTTCTAGTTATAAGAGTTTTAGCTGTCGTAGTAGTAGTAGTAGTTATAGCAGTATTTGTAGCAGAGTGGTGGTAATAGCAGCACAATGATGGTGGTGGTGGTAGCAGCAACATGAGTAAAGCAATTGTAAAAGAAGCAGTAATAAGAGTAGTCGAAGTGATAGTAGTGGTGGTAGGAGGGACATTAGTAGTAGTGGCAGGAGGGACATTAGTAGTAGTGGTAGGAGGGACATTGGCGAGCAGCATGCCAAGGTGTACGCATCGGCCACATCACAGGAAGCATATCAAGGTCAAGAAAGACTCCTTCGTTCCTCCTTATTTCTCCAGCCCCTCCCCTCCCTCCCTTCCTCCCATTTCTCCTTACTCCAGCCCCCTCCCTTCCTTCCTATCCATTCCTCCTTACTCCAGTCCCCTTCCCCTCTCTCCCTTCCTTCCTTACTCCAGCCCCCTCCCTTCCTTCCTATCCATTTCTCCTTACTCCAGCCCCCTTCCCCTCCCTCCCTTTCCTTCATTCCTCCTTACTCCAGCCCCCTCTTCCTCCCTTCCTCTCATTCCTCCTTACTCCAGCCCCCTTCCCCTCCCTCCCTTTCCTTCATTCCTCCTTACTCCAGCCCCCTCTTCCTCCCTTCCTCTCATTCCTCCTTACTCCAGCCCCCTCTTCCTCCCTTCCTCTCATTCCTCCTTACTCCAGCCCCCTTCCCCTCCCTCACTTTCCTTCATTCCTCTTACTCCAGCCCCCTTCCCCTCCCTCCCATTCCTCCTTACTCCGGTCCTCTTCCTATCCATTCTTCCTTACTCCAGCACCCCTCCATCTCTCCCTTCCTTACTCCAGCCCCCTTCCCCTCTCTCCCTTTCTTCCTCCTATTCCTCCTTACTCCAGCCCCCTTCCTTCCTTCCTTCCTCCCATGCCTCCTTAACTCCAGCCCCCTTCTCCCTTCCCTCCCTCCCTTCCTCCCATGCCTCGTCCCTCAACCCTTGTCCCACACGCCACCCTCTCCCTCCACACTCCTTGGTCGCAATTCACCGTCTTAATGATGCAATTTTTCATCCTTCAGCACTTCCTTTATTGCGTCTTAAGATGGAGTTTTTGCAAGTTCGGTTTCTTCTGGGAATTATTAAGAGCTTTTTTTGCTTTTTTTTTTTTTTTTTTATTGCACTCTGCTTTCACGCTCATACTACCATTACCCAAAGAGGAATTTTAAGACAGTTCTTCATGTGTTATTGGAAGCCTATATGATGATACGAGTTATGATAAGAGTTATGATACGAGTTATGATACGAGTTATGATACGAGTTATGATATGAGTTATGATATGAGTTATGATAAGAGTTATGATACGAGTTATGATACGAGTTTGATAAGAGTTTGATAAGAGTTTGATAAGAGTTTGATAAGAGTTTGATACGAGTTATGATAAGAGTTGGTAAGAGTTATGATATGAGTTATGATATGAGTTTGATACGAGTTATGATATGAGTTTGATAAGAGTTATGATAAGAGTTATGATACGAGTTATGATACGAGTTATGATACGAGTTATGATACGAGTTTGATAAGAGTTATGATACGAGTTATGATACGAGTTATGATCAGAGTTATGATACGAGTTTGATACGAGTTATGATACGAGTTATGATACGAGTTATGATACGAGTTATGATACGAGTTATGATACGAGTTATGATACGAGTTATGATACGAGTTATGATACGAGTTATGATACGAGTTATGATACGAGTTATGATACGAGTTATGATACGAGTTATGATGCGAGTTATGATACGAGTTATGATGCGAGTTATGATACGAGTTATGATACGAGTTATGATAAGAGTTATGATAAGAGTTATGATAAGAGTTATGATACGAGTTTGATAAGAGTTTGATAAGAGTTTGATACGAGATTTGGTACGAGTTATGATACGAATTGAGTTATGACGTCTATAGTAAGTGTCTTTATCGGAACATTGATGCAGTTATCGGCGAAATGCAAATCAGAGTCTTGAGAAAGGTACGGAACCAAGACTCATGCATCGGATATTAGTGGACTTTTTATTACGGGGATTTCCTGTGTAGGTGGCGGCATCTGGTACACACACACACACACACACACACACGCACGCACGCACGCACGCACGCACGCGCACACACACACACCACACACACACACACACACACACACACACACACACACAGCTGTAATTACTTGGAGATAATTCGACGTGATTATAATTCGTACTTTTCTTTATTTTCAGTCATATTTTCTTACCATTTTTACAGCACTGCTATTATTATTATTATTATTATATTATTATTATTATTATTATTATTATTACTGCGGTTCACCTTTTGGAATATCATAACTACTATTTTATCTGTATACGTTTATCTAGATGAGTGTGCTTAGAAAACTAGACATTCTTATATAAAAAGGAAAAAAAAAACTTACTGAAACCTGTTAATTTTTGTTTGAATGTATTTATTTTCCATCAAATTTCTTGAACATATATATATGGGAGTGAAAGAAAGAGAGAGAGAGAGAGAGTCAAGTTCATATTTTCCTTTATGTTTGAAGGGTTGAGCGGCATCACTTAAATCGCCGCTTATGTTCAGGGAATCCTTTGTAATTTGCAAACGACCTAATCACACAGGTACGGTTAACCCCTTGAGACCCAGAACGTAATTTTCATTGTAATATAACCACCATTCGACGATTTTAATGAACATAAGCAATATTTATGTGGCTGTAGGTAGTGTTAGGTGACAGGAACTATCACGTGTAGGCCTCGCGGCCTCTTGTAGCTTCCTTATTTTCTTATGTTCTTATGTAATATTATATAGATATGACCTGTTTAATATACTTGTCCATTAGCTAATTTGGCTTATTTAGTTATTTTTTCGTAGTTTTATGGCTAGTAACAGACGATTTCATATAGCAAAGGAAAGATCTGGGCGTGAAGGGGTTAATGGCGACGTAACTTGGCCCCTCAGGTAATTAATCCGACCCCCGCAGGTAGAAAGAAAAAATGTTAGGCGCGAGGAATTTATAATGTTCGGTTTTTTACAACTTTTTCGTGGTTTAATTTCATGGTTAATTGTTAATGTGGCGAACCATATTTTTAATTGTAACTGTAGTGATTTATTATTTCAAAGTGACGTATAATGTTCTTAGTTTTGTTAATTTAGATTGTGTAGTTTTAGCTTTTGTTTTGTATGACCTGTTAGTATTATTTTTAGTATAGCTTTTTCTTCATTGCTTTAGCTTTTTGTTTTGTATTATCTATTGACAGTATCTTAACACACCTTTTTCTTCATTGTTTTAGCTTTTTGTCATGTATTATCTATTGACAGTATCTTTACCACAGCTTTTTCTTATTTGTTTTAGCTTTTTGTGTTCTATTACCCATTAAAATGATCTTTACCACACCTTTTTCTTATTTGTTTTAGCTTTTTATTACGTATTATCTATTGACAGTATCTTTACCACAGCCTTTTCTTACTTGTTTTAGCTTTTTGTCATGTATTATTTATTGACAGTATCTTTACCACAGCCTTTTCTTCATTGTTTTACCTTTTTGTCATGTATTTTCTATGGACAGTATCTTTACCACAGCTTTTTCTTCATTGTTTTAGCTTTTTGTCATGTATTATCTATTGGCAGTATCTTTACCACAGCCTTTTCTTCGTTGTTTTAGTTTTTTGTCATGCATTACCTATGGACAGTATCTTTACCACAGCTTTTTTCTTATTTGTTTTAGCTTTTTGTGTTCTATTACCCATTAACATTATCTTTACCACACCTTTTTCTTATTTGTTTTAGCTTTTTGTTATGTATTATCTATTGACAGTATCTTTAACACACCCTTTTCTTATTTCCTTACGAATGATAAAAAAAAACGTGGTTCTCCTTGATTCTTCCTATTCTAGCAGTTGGGTTCGGTTTCAGGAACAGGCGGCTTCGTCACTCTTTCGTGTGTGAACCCGTTGGAGGAGGAGGAGGCCGGGGTCAAGGGTCAAGGGTCAGGGAAGGGTAGACAGGGAGGTAGAAGGTCAGGTCACTGCTTAAGGGATGAGTAGCAAGGCGTTAAGGTCGTTGAGAGGAAAGTGGAAATGGAGGAGAATGAAGAAGCCCTTGGAGTACGAAAAGAAAATATGCGAAAGATTAAAAATAAAACAGGTCAGGAAAATGTTAGGTATATTAAAATTTAGAACTAGAGTAAGAGGTGGACTTTGTGGATAAGTGTAAGGCAAGATCTCAATAATACGAGCATTAGAAAGGGGTAAAGATGACCCGTTATGTTTCTGTCGTCAAAAAATTATACGATACTCTTCTTTAACCCCTTGAGGCCCAGAACGTGATTTCCATTGTAATTTGGCTACCATTATAACGTTTTTTTTTAGTTAATATAAGCAATATTTATAGATTATGACCTGTCTAGTATCCTTGTCGACTAACCGATTTGATATATTCAGTTACTTTTCGCATTTTATGGCTCGACAACATAATTTTTATAGCAAAGGAAAGATCTGGGTAGTTAATATAAGCAATATTTATAGATTATGACCTGTCTAGTATCCATGTCGACTAACTGATTTGATATAATTCAGTTACTTTTCGCATTTTATGGCTCGACAACATAATTTTTATAGCAAAGGAAAGATCTGGGTAGTTAATATAAGCAATATTTATAGATTATGACCTGTTAGTATCCTTGTCGACTAACTGATTTGATATATTCAGTTACTTTTCGCATTTTATGGCTCGACAACATACACTTTTTATAGCCAAGGAAAGATCTGGGTGTGAAGGGGTTAAACTAATATTGCAATGTGTTCTTGTGGCCTCTTGGTGACAGGATACGATGGAGTCACCTTGTATGTGGATGTGGCCAAAACGGGTATGTCGCGATGTGCAGAAAAAATATAACGGTCCTAATTTTAGCTTTTATTAGTATCATGATTAAGATGCAGACTTACGTAGGAGTGGTGTGCATATCATTGTTATTTCGAGGAATAGTGTGAGCAGGAGGGTGAATGGAGCAACTCTGTACACCATTTACCCTCCCAGACACCTTCACCTAAACAGTTTACGTAAATATGTCAGTTTATACCGGATCTTCTTGCGTTCCCAAACATCCTTGCATTTTTCTCACTAATTTTCCACTAAGGCGTCACCGGAATTGAGGTTAGGCGGAAAGTGTTAATTTACGTTCGTTCCCAATAAACACATAGATAAATAGATAAACAGACAGACACATGGATAGATAGACACGCAGAAAGATAGACATAGACACATAGATAGACAGACAGACACATAGATAGATAGATAGACAGACAGACACATAGATATATAGATAGACAGACAGACACATAGATAGATAGATAGACAGACAGACACACACATAGATAGATAGATAGACAGACAGGCACATAGATAGATAGATAGACAGACAGACACACACATAGATAGATAAATAGACAGACAGGCACATAGATATATAGATAGATATTAGATAGACAAACAGACACAGATATATACGTAGATAGATGGACAGACAGACATATAGATAGATAGATAGACAGACAGACACATAGATAGATAGACAGACAGACACAGATAGACAGACAGACATAGATAGATAGATAGACATAATTTTTTCCCCTAGTTCCCTAAGCCCCCTTGCCTGTGCCTCCTCCCTACGCCTCCATTAGCGAAACCTATCTTAGGGGACACAGCTCAGGTTTACCCTCGAACTGGCGGGAAGGAGCGAGGCGTGACCGGCGAGGGCTGGCTTGGCTTAGCAGGTTAGGTGTGCTGGAGGCGATATAATAGTGTTAGCCTCTACACATATACGAAGTCGTTTGCTATATTGCCTATATATTAACACGCCCTGCACGTAAGACTAGGACATTAGGGCGTACAGGTAACAGAGGAAGCTATGTGAGTATGTGAGTGCAAGTTCCAAGATAAAAGATAACCTGGATGTTAGTGACTGATGAAAATTCGAGTTAAGTAGGCGTGAAGCGTATAATTTTCCGCATTGTTTAATTATCCCAGGCTTCAGGGGTGGGAGGGGCATGTGTGGGGGGTCTGGAAGGTGGTGCGTTTTGTCTGGCTCAATTTGTCACCCACCCCGAGGCTCCAGGGGGAAGGGAAGAGGGAGGCCCCGCAGGAATGTTGAGGGTGGTGAGTGGTGACGGCTGCTCCTGGGCTCGCCGGGGTCTCAATGGGCAGGTTGAAGGTCAGGATTTATGAGTTTCACGGTCATAAAGAGTGTATGGCGAGGGGTGTAAGGGAGGGACAGGAGGGACCAAGAATAGCCTGCTTCGTGCCGCCCAAATGTGTATTGGTGATGCGCCTCAGAATTCCAGGAAAAGGGAAAAATGAAAACTTGGAAATTGTTTCTATTGTTAGGGTTGTTATTTTGCTTCCCTACTATCACTACCACTTCTATCACTACCACTTCTACTATTACCACTACTACTTCTTCTACTACTACTACTAATATGCTACTGTTACTTCTACTATTACTACTTCTACTACTATTACTACTACTACTTCTACTACTATTACTACTTCTACTATACTACTTCTACTATTACTACTACTCTACTACTACTACTACTACTACTACTACTACTACTACTACTACTACTACTACTACTACTACTACTACTACTTCTTTGAGGGAACTGCATCACAGGCGAATTTCAAGCTTTCTACCACCCCAACGTTTCCCATGGTAATGAAGTCTAAGGTTAATTTAGTCTCTTGTCATTTGTCCCCGGAAATTAGATGAAATAAAAAAGAAGGGTAAAGGAAAACAACACTTAAAATAATGAATGAAAATAAAAACCTGCAATAATACCTGCAATCAAAAACGAAAAAAACGAAAATGGAAGATTATGAAAAAGAAAATGTAATCCCTTGAAAATCTCTTATTATTTTCATGAGGCAAAAAAGGAGTTAACCTCTTCACGCCAAGATCTTTCCTTTGCTATATGAAATCGTCTGTTGTTAGCCATGAAATTACAAAAAGTAACTTAATATACCAAATTAGCTAGTGGAGAAGGATACTAAACAGGTCATATCTATAAAATATTGCTTATAGTCACTAAAAATCGTCTAATGGTACTCAAATTACGATGGAAATTACGTTCTGGGTCTCAAGGGGTTAAAAGGATTATTACGTTAATTAACCTTGATTACGTTACGTTCCTCGGTGACATTCATTCGTACACGCGTCGCCTGCTTTCCCACACCTTTGTCGTCACCCCCTCTCCTTTCTCCCCCCCTCCCTTTCTCCCTCTCTCCCATTCTCCTCCTCTCCCTCCCCCTCCCTCCCTTCCAGTCTACTGCAAAGAAAAAATCGTAAAACTACCTCACAATACACACAATACCACTCTCCTCTCCACCACTAATCCGGATGTCTGGTTAGGTAATCCGGATCTGGCCTGGCTAATCTGTCCCCACAATCCGGTTGCCAGAGCATAATATGAGCGCCGGGTGTGGTTGAGGGCAGGATGGGGGACAGAGAGAGGGAAGAGAGAGAAAAGAGAGAGAGAGAGAGAGAGAGAGAGAGAGAGAGAGAGAGAGAGAGAGAGGTAATGTTATCCCTCTCTTCCTCACTTCTTTTCTTACCTTCTGCTCCTTTTCCTTTTCATTCCTTTTCATTTATCCATTAATATATTTTTCATTCTATTATCTTCTATATCTCTCTTTACTTTCTTGAGTTTTTCACTAGTTTATTTTATTAGTTTTCTTTAGTTTTTCATAGCACTTCATTACTTTTTTCACTTAGTAGCAATCGGGTTTATTATGATACAGACATATATACATCTCCCGGTATGAAAATGCGTCTTGCTTTGTGTGAATTTTGACGGAAAGTTTCACAATATACAGGAACTTGTTAATGTAGGAAAATGATGATGATGATGATGGTGTGAAGGAAGTGATTTGGGGAATACGTGACTTCTTGCTTCCTCGGCGTCTTCATTTTCATCCTTCTATTTTTGCCTCCTTCCCTTCCTCCTACTTTGCCTCCTCATCCCCCTTCTTCTCTGCCTCCTCTTCCTCCTGCTCTGCCTCCTCCTCTTCCTCCTTCTTTGCCTCCTCTTCTTCTTCTCTGCTTCCTCCTCTTCCTCCTTATTTGCCTCCTTCCTCCTTCGCCTCCACCTCCTCCCCCTTCTATGCCTCCTACTTTACCTCCTCCTCTTCCTCCTCCTCTGCTTCCTCTTCTCCTTCTGCGTCCTCCTCTTCCTCTTCATTTGCCTCCTCCTCCTCCTCCTTATTTTTCTCCTTCTTTGCCTCCTCCTCCTCCTTATTTGCCTACTTCTCTTCATCTTCTTCATCCTTATTTGCCTACTTCTCTTCCTCCCTCTTTGCCTCCTCCTCCTCCTCCTCCTCTTCCTCCTCTCTTTGCTCCATCACGTCTTTCGCAACCCCGCCACTCACTCTCGTCTCCCAGTAACTCACCCTCAAATATTTCTTTTCTCACGCTGTATTGTGGCTCTTCTCTCCCCTTCCCTCTCCATTACCTTCCTCCCCCTCCCTTCCTTTACCTGTCTGGCCCCCTCCTTGCCCCTTCACCCCTTCACACAGTCACCCACATGCCCCTCTTCCTTCCCACTGGGCACACACACACACATACACACACACACACACACACAACTGTCAATCTAGCCTGAGGAAGTAACACAGAACGTACGAACCTTTGAGGAAGAGATAAAACATGAAGTTAATTGGTAAGTTGAGTGCAGGGGGTCAGGGCAGGGCGGGGCTGAATCGTGAGGGCATGAAGGGTTGGTATGTGGCAGGAAGGTGGGGGAGAAACGACCTTGTGATCATATGTGGTGTAGCTCTTCCTTCCCCCAGTTCATTCAAACGCCTATAAGAATTCCTGGTTATGTTCAGATTTTGTTACTCATGTTCATGTTCTTGTTTTTTTCTTGTTGTATAAATCATGGATGACCTTTGTGATATTTATTATTATTTTGTTCTTCAGGTTATATTAATTATAGTTAAAGGAATGATGTGGAGTTGAAGAGAATTGTAGTTTGTATTGCTGAGAGAGTGAAGGTCCTTGGACACACACACACACACACACACACACACACACACACACACACACACACACACACACACACACACACACACACACAGATAAACATACATACAGAGGAAGATTACACACGAACTGTACACACGCTGCCCACTATAGTGACTTTCACCTCCTCCCAAGGTCAGTCTGCCTTTCCCTTCGCCGCGCCTCACCTCCTGGCGACCCTCCCTCACTGCGTCCCCGTTAAGGCAGTGAAATGAAACCTCGACGAAGGAAATCAACTGGACTTTTTGTGGTATCATGTAATCTCTCTCTCTCTCTCTCTCTCTCTCTCTCTCTCTCTCTCTCTCTCTCTCTCTCTCTCTCTCTCTCTCTCTCTCTCTCTCTCTCTCTCTCTCCTCATCTTTCCCTCAAGTCTAGAAACCGAGGTTATTATCAAGCAATTTTTTAGCTTTCCTCCTTCAGTCTTGCGGTGCTAAAATCTGAAGTAATTTCCGCCGCCTTTGGGGATCTTTTATATGATTAAAATAAAAAAAACGCATTAATATTCTATTTTCGCCGGCGGACTTCGTGTGGCAATGCTTCCTGTCTGAAATTGAGCGAATCGGACACGAAACTGGTTCTGGTGATTAAAACTGTGATGGTCGTTAAGAGTCTCGTTGGGGTCTTTATTTTGGTCATCACAGTAATCCTCAAGGTTGTAAAGGCGTTGGGGAAGGGTTATGGAAAGACTCCTTACTGGTTATGTTAGTGGTGTTTTCACGTTCTGTTTCACGTTTTGAAATTATGTAAAGTGTGGGCTGAAAGAGTTGGCATGTGTGTGTGTGTGTGTGTGTGTGTGTGTGTGTGGTGGTTGTGTGTGTGTGTGTGTGTGTGTGTGTGTGGTGGTTGTGAGTCCCTGTGGTGAGTGTCTGGCGGTGTGTCTTAGGCAGCGACCGTCGCCAAGGCCACCGGATGAGGCTACACAAAGGACTCCGATCCTGAAGCAGAGATTGCACACTCCCCCCCATCCCCCCCCTGTATGTGTGCCGGGTCAACTCTGCTTTCCATATTTAAAATGCTTTAAAAATATCAATGTTTTATCCAGGTGTGTTCCCAGTTTACGTAAATCCCATTAATTAGTTGAATTCTTTAGAACTACTTGTGTGAATGTTTTGCAATGATCAAGGCTACAATGATTTTCTTTCATTCACAGAAATGAGCGGCGCTCGAGGAGGAAGGTTCTGCGGTTGGTGAGCCTCGCTGTGACGGAACGCTTCCCTGCCCCTGGGACTCATCTTGACATTGCGGCGCCGACAACCAATGTGTCTCCACGAATGCGTGATGAGTGCCTTGTGGTGAAGAAGCAGCCGTGTGTATATCGATAACACTGAGAAATCGCAGCAAACTCAAAGTGAACATTTTCCCTTTAGCAACTCGTGTGTGGGTGGGCGAGGGTCACAGGGACCTCGTGGGGGGGAGGCAGACCGTGGGCCGGGCAGGAAGAGGCCCCGCCCGTTTTCCTGTTTTCAGTGGAGCTCTGGGCGGCGTTGAGAAAGGACGTTTGCGCTGACGCTCGCTGTTAACCCCCTCCCCTGTGAACAGTTATCGAGGATGAGAGAAGACTGTCGTTTGTAATTCCATAAAGAAGGGACAGTCCACAGTGATGGCGCGTTGCGTGACACTACTGACGACGCTGTGCCTGTCAGGCCTGGCGACTGCTTTACAATACTCAGATTTAAAGGCGGTGAACGTGACTTGTTCTCCTAAAGACACTTGTAACTTTGGCAAAGGTCCTCGTCTTGGGGACGCCACAGACTGGAAAAGCAGGAACTGTTTTTGTGACGATCTTTGTGCTGATTATGGAGACTGTTGCCTGGACGCGAGTGCCTACGTCCCTGAGGTGCAGGTGACTGCCGTGGACACCTACCAGTGCGTGCATCTGAGGCACTTTGGTGACATCTACATGAAGGGCAGCTGCATGCCGGGCTGGACGGACCAAGAGGTGGCTGCCATGTGCTCCAACAACTCTGCTGACTCCAGCACACTGCGGCGGGACCCTTTGGCCACCTTCCCTGCCACCAGCTACGACACCGCCATCACTTACTCCAACTATTACTGTGCCGTCTGTAACAATGACTCCACCTCCCTGGAAATCTGGAAGCCTCGTTTGGAGTGCCCGACGCTATCCAGCTACCAATCCCGCTTCAAGAACCTGACCATGGCGTACGTGGCCCCGAGACTTGTGTTCAAGGAGAAGCATTGGGGTCTGCCCGTGGAGGACGGCGGCTTCCCTGTCTTCCACACCTGCTTGATGGACCCCATCATTCCCGAGACGGTGGGTCACCTGGTGAGGCCGTGCAAGCACATGATCAAGACTTGTGCCGCTGAGTGGAACAACACCGAGGTGGAGGACATGTGTCACGCGTACACGGCGGTGGTGTACGAGTCCGACCAGGCCTACAGGAACCCCCACTGCGCCCTGTGCAACCTCGTGACCCCCAAGAACCTCAGCTGCCAGCACGTGGTGCTCACCAGGTTCTACTTTAGTGACGACTTCAATCCTGGCTCGTTCGCGATGCTCTTTGACTTCACGGACAGTAGTGGGAACGTGGTGGGCTCCTCCTGCGGGAACGGGGAAGTGTTCGACCCGTTCTTCAAGAAGTGCAGGAATGTGGTGTGTGGGAAGGCCGACCACCAGTACAGGTTCGGTCGCTGCGTTTATACTGGTGAACCAACCACCTCCACTCCCACCACCCTTCCTCCATCCAGTACCACGGATGGAGGGGAAAACTCCAACTACTGGGAGGGAAGTGTGGACGGAGACAATTCCACTACTTACCTGTCTGACGACGAGGAGGAAGCCACGACCTCTCCGCCCGCCACCGCCTCGCCCGAGGGCCCGGAGGTGGCCACACCCCCCCACGGCGTAAACAAGTCTCGGTCTCTGTCCTGCGAGAGGTTCCTGCTGCCCTCAGACGAGTACACCATGTCTGACAACGGCACGGTGGAGGTGGAGAAGTACCGGAGGACCTACCTGCCACACGAGTACGAGCGTCGCGAGGGCGGCATCCTGGTGTGCATCCTCCAGCCTGAGGTGGGCAAGTTTTCTCGCCTGATGGGCTGGGTGACGCTGGCGGGGCTGGGACTGTCCTGCATCTGCCTCATCCTGCACCTCATCGCCTTCCTCATCGTGCCTGACCTCAGGAATCTGTCAGGCAAGAATCTGGCGTCCCTGTGCCTGGTGCTGCTCGCCGCCTACGCCACCTTCATCCTCAGCGTCTTCGGGGAACCTGGCAAGCAGGAATGCTTCATCCTCGCCGCCGCCATGTACTACTTCTTCCTCTCCTCCTTCTGCTGGATGAACGTGATGGCCATGGACATATGGCGGACGCTGCGGCTGGCCACCTCAGAGCTGCGGGTCAGCTCTGGCAACCAGTGGGTCAAGTTCATCGTCTACTCCCTCTACGGGTGGCTGATGCCCGCCGTGGCCGTGGTAGTGCTGGTGACCCTTGACCTGGTGCGACCCGAGGGCATGGCGGCGGAGTTCTATCCATTCCTGGGCGAGCGGTGGTGCTGGTTCGGCCACCGCAAGGCCCTGCTCGTGTTCTTCGCGGCCCCGCTCATGGCCATCATGGTGGTCAACATTTCGTTGTTCATCATGTCGGCACGCATCATCGCCAAGACGACCCAGTCCACGGCCAAGATGACCACGTGCTCGCCACACCAGCACCAGTTCAAGCTGTACATGCGGCTCGCCCTCCTGATGGGGGTGTCGTGGATCAGCGGCATCGTGGCTGGCTACCTGCAGCTGGAGGTGATCTGGTACATCTTCGTGCTGTTCAACACCCTGCAGGGCGTGTGTCTGTTCCTCGGGTTCACGTGCACGAGGAAGGTGTGGCACGTGGCGGGGGCGGGCTGCTGGTGGCGCCTGAGCCTGACTCGCCGCGGCCCCTGGGTGGCGCGCAGCCCCTCCTCCAGCAGACAAGGCTTGGAATCCAGGGACTCTCATGACTCCCAACTGTCGCACAACTCCCACTCCTCAGTGACACACCTCTCCTCCCACTCCCGCACCTCCGTCAATGCCTTCTGAGGGCCTCGCCGCGCCCTGCAAGTCTTCGCACGAGTATGATTGGCGAGGAAGCAGCGGGCGCCGGGTGGTGTCCTGCGAATGTTATTACTTTTATCCTGTTAGTGAGATGAGAGAAAGGGTTGGTGTGAAGTGAACCTTTGTTATGTGTGCTCACGATGGTGCGGTGATTACCTACCGTGTGTGTGTGTGTGTGTGTGTGTGTGTGCTATGTCGGTAGTGTGCCGAAAGTGACCCTATGCTAGTCGCGTGTGTTCTTCCTGTACTTATTTAAGGTATTTTTCTGCCTGTTAATACTTTGTCTTCTGATGTTGACGATGTCTTGGATGATTGTGATGCATGTTCAAGTTTTCTGAGTCAAGAACTTGCAACACTCAACTGTCTGTCTGTATTGGATGACTCGTCTACCAAAGTGTGGGAGTGTTCACAATAGTATGTAATATAACCGTGTGTGGGTTTTTATATAATTCATGTTTTTAAGTAATCTTACGAATATCCTATTTGATAATACGGTGTAAATATGGCAAGAATACTCAGCAGGACGCTTTATTACAGTGGTCTTGTTTGAAGGTTATATTTAGTTTACAGCCAACTGCATTATGGGTATTTTGCTGTGTGGCTATTGTTTATAATCAACATTTCAGATAGCTTATTTATATTACGATGTCTGTCTCGTCCACTCTCGGTCCAGACGGGCCAGTGTAGTCAATGAGTGTACATAAGAGTGTATATATTTTGGATATACTTTGTCACATTGAAATAAATATGAATGTAATAATTTAATGAATATTCTTTACCTGTGTTTCTACGTGTTGTGGTGGTGGTGGTGGCGTCTGGCAACCTTGTCAATCGCGTGGGTTGTATTGGAGAAACTTGCTGGAACTTTTATTATAGGCAAGTGTATGTAGAAGGGTAATCTAAGTGTATAAGTGGCAGTGTGCAACTTAGAATATTAAAAAGAGCCTTGAATTGTGCTTTATAACAATGTTTTCATGAAGGGAACTGTGATACAAACAGTAAGTAGCAAGTGTTGTCCGTGAATTAAGATGAGACAAGATAGCCAGCAGTCATACCACATGGAATGCTAAGCACGTAATTGCTAGTTCTCCGTTTTCTGTGCAATATCATACTCTAACATACCAAAACCTTTCTTACAACAAGATTATGGACTATCATAATCAAATTCTTGGTAAATCTAATAACCAAAAGCCAGCGTAACAATCTGGAGTCATTAGTCACGGTCTGAAGAGGTTGGCAAAACTGGGTCAAGCGGAGGCAAGCGGGAGGGTAACACACGCGGCCCCGGGCTCTCCACAAAACCACAAATTACTCTGATGTTTCGATACTATTAGTGACGCTATGTAGTGAACGGATCCAGGAACCCTTGAACACCAAAGTGGCTTGATACAGACGCGGCAAGAGGCAGTGGGTGAGGGAGGAGCAAGGCAACACAACCCTTGACTGATGACGAGGGGCGGAGGAGGATGCGAGGTAAGACTTCCTCCTGATTTTGTGCTGTGTTTTGCGTGTTGGGAGGAAACGGACGGGTGTGTAGGGAAGGCGGGGCGTCAGGAGGTGAACACAGCTGCGGGGCGGGAGGGCGGTATGGTTCCCTGCTTGGGGGAGGCAGGTGGAAGACGGGAGGTGGCGGGGAGAGGCAGGCGGGAGGCGGGAGACAGGGAGAGGGAGGAAGGAGGGGGGACGAAACCGGACTTGCATGAGTGAACGCGAAGGAAGAATCTCGTTTTCTATTATTTCTCTATTATTTTTTCATAGTCTGCTCAGTTTCCGTACTACATTAATGGCATTCATTAGCGAAGTGAAGGCAAGTTATATACGTTGTAAGAGTGTTGCTATTCATTGATCTTGAACTTAATATCATTCGGAGATACTTGATTTATATATATTTATCGGAGATACTTCATTACACACACCTTCATTTCTCTCTCTCTCTCTCTCTCTCTCTCTCTCTCTCTCTCTCTCTCTCTCTCTCTCTCTCTCTCTCTCTCTCTCTCTCTCTCTCTCTCTCTCTTTTCTAGTAAGACTGTTATTAAGCATATATACATACAGATAGGTTAAAAAGAAAAGTAGATGAGTTAAGGCAGTGAATGTTCAAGATTCTCTCTCTCTCTCTCTCTCTCTCTCTCTCTCTCTCTCTCTCTCTCTCTCTCTCTCTCTCTCTCTCTCTCTCGAATTACGTCCATTTCTCTACTTTCCTCTCCCTCCCTCCCTCCTTCATCCTCGTATCCACTTCCCATGGCGAGGCTAGTGACCACATCCCTTGGCGGTGGCGATAGTGGTGGCGGCGGTAGTGATGGTGGTGGAGGAGAGAGGAAACTGTCACCATCACCACCACCACCACCACCTACACTGTTACCAACGCCCTTATTGCTGTCATCACACTGGTAACACTGACACATAGAAGAAAGGGTACTTATACAAGATAGAAGCCTTTTTATTTTCTTATTATATATTTGGTTTCTCTCTCTAGGTAGGATAAGTACACGTGAGAGAGAGAGAGAGAGAAGAGAGAGAGAGAGAGAGAGAGAGAGAGGTGTAGGTAGGATAGACTTGAGGAAAAATAAAATTGAGGTTAAGTTGTTGGAGTTTAAGGAAAGGTATAATTAGTATCCTTGTATTGATCATTAGGCACGTGTATAGTGTTTACCTGGTGGTTTAATTTGTTTACTTACTAGGTTTAGAAGTGTGTTTTAGGATTAACCCCTTGAGACCCAGAACGTAATTTCCATTGTAATTTGGTTAGCATAAGACGATTTTTAGTGATTATAAGCAATATTAAATAGATATGACCTGTTTACTACAATTGTCGACTAACAAATTTGGTATATTCAGTTACTTTTCGTTATTTTATGGCTAACAACAGACGATTTTATATAGTAAAGGAAAGATCTGGGCGTGAAGGGGTTAATGATGTGTATGAAACTGTCGCAACCACCACCACTACTATAACTACCACATAACTACCGCACACCACTTATACTACCAATAACAACTAACATTATGGTAATTAAAATATCACGCGTTTTTGTACTACCGTTTATTTATTTATATATGTATTAATTTACTCATTCATTCATTCTTATAAGCCATCATATCAGTCCTCCTCCTCCTCTTCCTCCTCCTCCCCCACCACCACCACGACTCCTCCACCACAGTTGCATCCACCCTTCCCTCCACCACACACCCTCCCTCCCTCCACCCTCCACCACCCTATCCTCTCTTCCACCATTAAAAACCACCACATCCTCTTTTTTAATGCCTGGATGTCTCATTTGCATCTTTGTCTTTGTTTATTGCAGTGTGCCTTGCAGCTTACTTTGATTTATTTCATGTTTTGTATGCCTTTCTCTCTCTCTCTCTCTCTCTCTCTCTCTCTCTCTCTCTCTCTCTCTCTCTCTCTCTCTCTCTCTCTCTCTCTCTCTCTCTCGATGTGTTGGGTTTCGCAGGTGAGCGGATGTCACGGCGTTGGTTTTCTTATCGTTAGACATTGGAAGATTCTCTCTCTCTCTCTCTCTCTCTCTCTCTCTCTCTCTCTCTCTCTCTCTCTCTCTCTCTCTCTCTCTCTCTCTCATGAATGCTAGTATCGTTATTATTTCAGATGATAGTAATATGAAGTAGTATTAATAGTACGTAGTAGTGATAATGGCAGTGAATACATGAGGTGGGTTGTGGTTACTCACTGTCAAGGAAGTATAAGCGACAAAAAATGTATAAAAAGGAAGAATATGAAGAACATCCTCTCGATACTAGCGACTTCCTTTACATATATATATATATAATTCCATATTTTTTTTACAGTTCTTTTTTTTTATCTAGTGTGTGTACGTGTGAATCAATTCCGTTTTGGTGAATTTCCTTGACTTTATTCTCACAGATGTCACTCACCCTCCATCAATAACACACACACACACACACACACACACACACAACACACACACACACACACACACACACACACACACACACACACACCCGGGTTCGATCCCCGGGCGGAGCGGAAACAAATGGGTTGTTTCCTTAAAACCTGAGCCCCTGTCCACCCAGCAGTGAATGGGTACCGGGTGTTAGCCGGGGTTTGTGACCTGCTCTCCGGGGTGGTGGCTTCGGCCAACACAAAGCACTAAGGATGAATGATATAAAAATGTTGATATGGAGACGGGGCCACACGAGCATTGCTCTGGCCCTGTAAAATACAACTAGATGAATACAACTAGATGAATACACACACGCACGCACGAGCACACAGGTGGACAGGTAAGAAGAATGAAGAGGAAGGTAATTAGGCATTCATCCGGTCCGGTGTTCTCCCTACCTGTTGAACGCCGGAAGGGTGAGGCAGAGGTGCTTAGGACACGTGGGCCTGATTGTAGGGTGTGCGGGGTAGCCAGAGGGCAGGAAGGGCATTCATTGGGCAAGCGTGTAGAGGATGGAGGAGGGGGGCAAGGAGGAGGTAGGATGGGAGGAGGAGAGCGAGAAAGGGTAGAAGGAATGGGCAGCGGGGGAGTGGACAGGAAGCGAATGGAAGGATGGAAAGAGTAGAAGAGGTATTTGAATTTGAAATATAAGGGGAAGCAAAGATAATTAAAAGAACTGGAGTTGAGAAGGAGATAAAGGAGTGGTGAATGGAAGGATGGTAAAAATAGAGAAGGCATTTGAATTTGATTTATAAAGGGAATTTAAGATAAGAGAAGGTTGGTGTTATAGATAAGAGGTGCAGTTGAAATGAGAGAAGGATGACGCAGAAATGAGAGTAGTAAAGGAATGTGATGTTAAAATTAAAAGGGGGAATGAAAGACAGGAAGCAAATGGAAGAGTGGCAAGAGTAGAATCGGTGTTTGAATTTGAAGTAAAAAGGGAATTAAGATAAGAGAAGGTTAATATTGTAGAAAAGAGTTGCAGTGAGTGAAGTTGGGAAATTGGAGTTGAGTGAAATAGGAGAAGGATGACGAAGAAATTAGGGTAGAGGATAGAACGTGAAGTTGATATTAAAAGGAGGAATGGACGATAAAGACAAGATGCGACGTGAATGAGGAGCCAGGCTGAGAACTTGGTCCATTAAAGGAATTTCCCCTTATAATCGACCAAGGCTGAGAAGGGAGAGGAGGGTATGCCAGGGAAGGATGACGAAAGTAATTAGAGGTTTGTGCAATAAAGAGAAGGGAAGGTGAGGGGGTCTGGACTACGTGTCGGATAATTGATACAAAGGCAAAAAAAAAAGGGAAAAATGGAAAAGAAAGGAGCGAATCGAAGAAGAAAATGAAGAGGTAACACAGGAAAGAGAGGACGTTGCGTTGCGAACTCCTTAAAAATGTGAAGGAGTTATGATTATGTTGAAATGGAGGAGAGGGAGAGAGAGAGTGAATGAGAGAGGGAGAGAGAGAGAGAGGGAGGGAGGGAGAGAGAGGGATACTGAGGAGGTGTGGGGGAGAGGTAGTGAATGAGAGAGGGATACTGAGAGGGAGGGAGGAAGAGAGTGAAAGAGAGATATTAAGAGGGAGGGAAAGGGAGAGAGAGGGATACTGAGAGGGGGTAAGAGAGAGAGAGGGGGAGGGGAGAGGTAAGGAGAGTGAGGGAGGTATGTGGCGCGTCTTGTCCCATCTTGCGTCAGGTGTTGGAGGGCCCAAGGAGGGGTGACCCAAGTTAATGTGGTGGTTCCTCTCGTGACGCAAGGAAGGTTAATGACTCTGACCAAAACCTGCCGACCTACCTGCTCTGTCTGTCTGTGTGGATGTCTGGATGTCTGTCTGTCTGGGTGGCTTGTCGTCTGGATGTCTGTCTGTCTGTGTGGCTTGTCGTCTGTCTGTCTGGGTGGCTTGTCGTCTGTCTGTATGGATGTCTGTGTGGCTTGTCGTCTGTCTGTCTGGGTGGTTTGTCGTCTGTCTGTATGGATGTCTATGTGGCTTGTCGTCTGTCTGTCTGGGTGGCTTGTCGTCTGTCTGTATGGATGTCTGTGTGGCTTGTCGTCTGTCTGTCTGGGTGGCTTGTCGTCTGTCTGTATGGATGTCTGTGTGGCTTGTCGTCTGTCTGTATGGATGTCTGTGTGGCTTGTCGTCTGTCTGTCTGGGTGGCTTGTCGTCTGTCTGTATGGATGTCTGTGTGGCTTGTCGTCTGTCTGTCTGGTGCTGTGTGTCTGTCTGTATGGATGTCTGGTGGCTTGTCGTCTGTCTGTATGGATGTCTGTGTGGCTTGTCGTCTGTCTGTCTGGGTGGCTTGTCGTCTGTCTGTATGGATGTCTGTGTGGCTTGTTGTCTGTCTGTCTGGGTGGCTTGTCGTCTGTCTGTATGGATGTCCTGTGTGGCTTGTCGTCTGTCTGTCTGGGTGGCTTGTTTGTCCCGTATGGATGTCTGTGTGGCTTGTCGTCTGTCTGTATCGATGTCTGTGTGGCTTGTCATCTGTCTGTCTGGATGATCTGTCTGTATGTGTGGCTTGTCGTCTGTCTGTATGTTCTGTTGGCTTGTCACTGTCTGTCTGGATGTCTGTCTGTATGTGTGGCTTGTCGTCTGTCTGTCTGGATGGATGTCTGTCTGTATGTGTGGCTTGTCGTCTGTCTGTCTGTCTGAGTGGCTTGTCGTCTGTCTGTCTGTCTGGAAGTAACGAAAAGTAACGAAATGGGTGGCTGGTTGTTTGTCTGGGTGGCTGGCTGTCTGGGTGGCTTGTCGTCTGTCTGGATGTCTGGATGTCTGTCTGGGTGGCTGGTT
>JACEEZ010007288.1:110000-112500 GCA_016584305.1 Chionoecetes opilio | reverse complement strand
TCTCCTTCTCCCTCATTCCCCTCTCTTTCCTCTCCCTCATTCCCCTCTCCTTTCTCCTGCTGTCTATTCTTCTCATATATTATTTCTTTTATGCCTCCTTAACCTTATTTCTATTTTACTTTTCCTTCCTTCTCTATGTATTCTATTCGTTCGTCCTTGTGTTTTAAGAAAGGTTTGTGAAAGGTTTTATTCTTGGTTTTATTGTCTGATTTCCGGTGCATTGGATTTTAAGCGTCTTTTCAAACAGTCCATCGTAAAATTTTATCATCGTCTGGAAGTTTTTTATGAATATTTTTTTGGTGTATATATTACTTATATTTATTCCCTTGAGTAGTATACCTTGAATACTTTTTTTTTTTTTCTGGGTGTTCTGATTTTGGGTCATGAAAAATTTGTGTGCATGTTTGAAGGTTAAGATTGCTTGGGGTGTGAAGGAGAAAGATGCAATGTCACTGTATACACACACACACACACACACACACACACACACACCACACACACACACACACACACACACACACACACCCACACACACACACTGTTTAAAGGGTGACGTCCTTGCATGAAGGTGAGAGGGAAGGGTGTGGTGACGTCACAGAAGATGTAGGTCACACGCAAAGGAGGTCACGGAAATGCCCAGTGTTACGTCAGGTGACACACACACACACACACACACACACACACACACACACACACACACACACACACACACACACACACACACACACGGTCACGTTTGAATGTATTAATGAATGTCTTCAAATAATCTTATGACTAGATAATAAAATATTTACACTTTCTCAGTCGAGCAGAACTGATGCTAATAAAGACTCTCTCTCTCTTCTCTCTCTCTCTCTCTCTCTCTCTCTCTCTCTCTCTCTCTCTCTCTCTCTCTCTCTCTCTCTCTCTCATTACAAGTGTTTCCTCAAGTATTACATAAATGCCGGAATGATACTATTAAAGGCCTTTGTCTAGACGTGCATAAGCCGCATGAATGACAGGATAAGAGGATAAGGGGCCATAAGACAATGAAAGACGTGAGACAAGCGACGTCCTAACAATAATAGTAATAATATCTTACTTCCCATACTTATACGTGGTGTTTGTATTCCTCAAAGGAGTTATTTAAGGATACAAGACATTGATGATGTGGTGATGATACGTGGTGGGAGGAATTGTGTGGTGGTGGTGGTGTGGTGGTGGTGGTGATGATGGTAGTTCTTTTTTTCTTTCTTTTTTTACATTTGAGCCTATAGCGCCTGTAGGCTATTATCTTCCTTCCTTAAGTTTTATCTTCTTGGTACTGTACATATGTGGTAATTATGGTGATGATGTGGTAATTGTAGTGGAGTGGTGATGTGGGATTTATATAGTGTGATGGTGTGGTGATGGTGATGTACAATATATTAGAACTCTCTCATCACCTCACTTCTTCATTAGCGTAACATGGTGTGGTTGTAGGTGGTGTGTTGGTTGTATGATAACATATATATTAGTACACCATCATCATCATCACTCATCATCTTTCTTCATTAAGCGTAACATCGTGGTGGTGGTTGTGGTGTTGGTGTTGGTGTTGGTGATGATAACATATATATTAGTATACCATGTACCATTATCATCACTCATCACCTTTCTTCATTAAACGTAACATTGTGGTGGTGGTGATTGGTGTTCAGAGTGCATGGGCGTGAATATTGGGCGTGGTGACGGATGTGGGTGAGGAGGAATGCCGTGTGAACTTGTGGGCGTGAGAGAAGGTTAAGAGTGGGCGGTGGGTGGGATAGGTGGGCGTGGGTGTGTGACTGGAAGCGAAGTGTGGAGAGGGCGATGGGTGGGTGGGTGGGTGGGTAAGTTTGCAATGACAGGTGTGGAAGTAATTTTGCAATGACAGGTGTGGGAGTAAGTTTGCCATGACAGGTGTGGGAGTAAGTTTGCAATGACAGGTGTGGGAGTAAGTTTGCAATGACAGGTGTGGGGGTAAGTTTGCAATGACAGGGGTGGGTGGGTAAGTTTGCAATGACAGGTGTGGGAGTAAGTTTGCAATGACAGGTGTGGGGTAAGTTTGCAATGACAGGTGTGGGAGTAACTTTGCAATGACAGGTGTGGGAATAAGTTTGCCATGACAGGTGTGGGGTACGTTTGCAATGACAGGTGTGGGGTAGTTTGCAATGACGTGTGGGAGTAAGTTTGAAATGACAGGTGTGGGAGTAAGTTTGTAATGACAGGTGTGGGAGTAAGTTTGCAATGACAGGTGTGTATGTGTTCAGTAAGATTTTTTTTTCTGTATGCCTTAGGGTGAAAATGAAATCACTATTATTATTTATTTATTATTATTATCATTATTATTATTATTATTATTATTATTATTATTATTATTATAGAAACGTAACAGCGCCACAATAACGTTTTTATGGCGCCTTTGTTATGGTGTTGATTCTGTAGTTTAGGTTCCTGACGGGGTAGTAAACGTTTTTTTGGGTGGAACAAACGTTTTCTT
>JACEEZ010007288.1:102500-107500 GCA_016584305.1 Chionoecetes opilio | reverse complement strand
CACAGCCGGCGATCTGCGGTTGTCGGGGCGGCGTGAGGCGATTCCCATCAAGACACAGCTGCACAGGGCAATCTTAGAGGTCCTTTCGAGGTCTTGTATCACCTAACAGTCTCTCACCTTCGCCCGGAGGAACCAACACCACCAACACCCCGGCAGGTTGTTAAAAAGGGTGTTGATGTCTCTGGTGTGCTGTACTCGTCTGTGTGTCTTTTCCTGCAGGTGTGATGGCGTCTCGGGGTGTTGCCGGCTAGTTTAGGGGGGGAGGGTAGTTTCCTGAGGCAGTTCCCACCCCATTCAGCTCTTCCTTCCTCCTCCTGTTCCTCTTCCTTCCTCCTCCTCCTCGTGCTTCAGTCTGCCGGAGGGATGTCACGCCCCTAGAAGGTTTGACCGAGGAAATGAGGATCCTGTAGCATAGTTCTTCTTACTCCTGAAGGCGACACACTTTCCCCAAGCTTCCCCTTAGGCTTAATAACGAAGCGCCGTAATTTTGACAGGTATGAATCGTGGTTGATATAAATGACTTTCTTCTTCTTCTACTTGTGACCTCTGTCGCTTAGTATCACTTCATAGGTCCTCTTCAAACTTCGTCTCCTTATAGTTAACAGACTTATCAACTCTTCCCTTGGTTATTTCACCTGGGATACTAATACATTTGCATTAGTTTTGGTCCTTATACTAGTCTATTTTTTTAACGAGGCAAAAATTCCATTCTATCTTAAGGTCTCATGCTTAAAATGATGTCTGTGTTTACCTGATAATATGGTAACTATGATAAAATGCAGCTGAAATTATGAAGAACTGTAGTATTCCCTTCTCCTGGCATCAAATATCAGTCAATAAGTAGCAAGGGGGTAGGATTTTTTGCCTTGTTAAAAAAAAATACTCTAACACCCTTACTCATTGTCTCACGGCTGGAAACCCCCTTCTAGAATACCTATAGGGGGTGTGAGGGGGTTCTCGTTGCCTCGCCGCTTGAGACCTCCCCCGAATGCCTGAAGGAGAGATTGCGTGCCTCGTGTCGTCGGGAGTGCTGCCTTTCCTCTCAGGTCTCGAAGTTTCTCCACGTTTTCGAGGGCAAAGTAATTTCGAAGTCGTCAATTTGTCGGGGGAAGAATTTTCGTCTTACACAAGTCAAGTTATTTTTGTTAGATTTTTCTATCTACTACATTTTTATTTGTTTTTTGTTTTGAGTTTGATGTGATTGCTTAGATTTACTTTTGGTGTTTGTTTGAGTTTGGTGTGCTTGTATAGGTTTACTTTTTGTTTGTTTGAGTTTGATGTGGTTGCAGATTTACTTCTTTTTAAGTGAGAGGCGTTGCTGTGTCGTTTTGGTAGGTTGGTTTCTGTGGTTGCGTTATTATTTAGGTGGAGCGGCATGGGGTGGGGCTGAGCTGTGTGCGGCGGGGCGGGGCGGGGCGGGTGTGGGTGTGGGTGTGCGTGTGGGTGTGAGTGTGGGTGTGGGTGTGGAATGTCATGGAAGTGGAGTGTGTGGTGTGGGGGAGGGGAGGGAGAGGGGTTGTTGTTACTTGAGGTTCCAGCGTGACATAGATCGTCTGAGTCACACACATACACGCACACACTTTTTAAACCCCTCTCTCTCTCTCTCTCTCTCCTCTCTCCTCTCTCTCTCTCTCTCTCTCTCTCTCTCTCTCTCTCTCTCTCTCTCTCTCTCTCTCTCTCTCTCTTAGCCTTTTCTGTATTCTCATTACTCCCCCCCACTCCTTTCATCCAAGTATCCTTCAAGAACCTCCTCCTCCTCCTCCTCCTCCTCCTCCTCCTCCTCCTCCTCCTCCTCCACCTCCCTCCTCCTCCCCTCCCCTCCTCCTCCTCCCCTCCTCCTCCTCCTCCTCCTCCTCCACCTCCACCTCCTCCTCCTCCTCCTCCCTCCTCCTCCTCCTCCTCCTCCTCCTCCTCCTCCTCCTCCTCCTCCTCCTCCTCCTCCCTCCTCCTCCTCCTCCTCCTCCTCCTCCTGTTGGGGTTCGGTTGGACGCTCACTTTATTTGACTTTTCGTTGCGTCTGTGGTTCCTCCTTTTCCTCTTTCTCCATTTCTCCTTTCTTATCCTCCTGCCTCCTTTCCTCCTCCTCCTCCTCCTCTCCTCCTCTCCTCCTCCGCTGTGGGGCGCTGCGCTTCGGCGGCTCGGCGGTTGGGTTTCCTCCGTTGCCCTCCTCCTCCTCTTGCCTCTCTCTGCATTCCTTTCCTCCTCAGCTGTTCTGTGTGCCTGACCCCTGCGTTCTTCTTTCTTTCCATTCTCTCTCCTTCTTTTCCTCTTTTCTTTACTGTTCAAGTGCTTGACCTTCCGTCTTTCTTTTTTGCTTTTTCATTTGTCATTCTTATTCTTCTATTTTCTTTATTATTCATTTATACATCCTTTTCTTGTCTTTTTTTCATTGCTTGTGTCATTTTATTATGTATTTTCTTTTTATCCATATACTCTACATTCGTTCTTCAGTAGCTTCTCTCTCTTCTGGTCTCCTCTTTCTCTGCCTTCTCTTCCTTTCTTGCTCCTCCGTCCTCTCCTCGTCCTGTGCTTCTCTGCTTGTCTCTTGCTGTCTGTCGTGCTGCTTGTGTGTTTGCTTCGTGTCTCTGTTCGTTTGTCGTTCTCTTTGGTTTCGTCGTTGTCCTGTGCTCTGTGCTCTTGCTCTGTCTTGTGTCTCTGTTGTGTTCGTCTGTGTTGTGGTGTGTTTGGTGTTGTTTTGTGTGTGTGTGTGTGTTGGTTGCGGTGTGTGGTGTTTTTTTCGTGTTGTCGTGCTTTTGTTTGTTCCGTGCCTTTTCTCTCTTCGTGCTCTTGTCTGTGCTCTGGTTCTTCGTTCGTTGTGTGTGTGTGTCTTTGTTGTGTCTGTGGTGTAGTGTGTGGACTGTCCCTGTTGGTTTTTTTTTTTTGTGTTGTTTTGTGTGTGCTGTGTGTGTTGTTTTGTTGAGTTGTTGTGTGTCGTGTGTGTTTTTTTTTTGTTGTTGTGTGTGTGTTTGTGTGTTTTTTTTGTATTTGTTTTATTTGTTGTTGTGTGTTTTTTGTGTTTGGTGTGTTATGTTGGTATTTTGTTTGTGTGTGTAGTTTGTGTGTTGTGTGTGTGTTGTGTGTGTGTGTGTGTGTTGTGTTGTGTGTGTGGTGTGTGTGTGTGTGGTGTGTGTGTTTGTGTGTGTGTGTGTGTGTGTGTTTGTGTTGGTGTGTGTGTGTGTGTGTGTTTGTGTGTGTGTGGTTGTGTGTGTGTGTGTTTGTGTGTGTGTGTGTGTGTTTGTGTTGTGTGTGTGTGTGGTTTGTTTGTGTTGTTGTGTGTGTGTTTTGTTGTGTGTGTGTGTGTGTGTGTGTGTGTGTGTGTAGTGCAGAATTAGGCTTGGGAACGACCACAAGAGTATATAGAGCGGAAAGTCCTCCTCCTCCTCCTCCTCCTCTCTGTGTTTATTTACGGCAGTGTCTGGAAAGGCGTGGTAGGGGAAAGAAGAAGAAGAAGGAAGGAAGGAAGGAAGGAAGGAAGGAAGGAAGAGACGCTGTTATATTCGTTAAATTATGCAACGGTAGTATTATTGATGAATTATACACTGCCACTAACCATCATCATAATCATCATCATCATCACTACCATCATCATCATCATCATCATCATCATACCATCATCATCATCATCACTACCACCATCATCATCATCATCATCATCATCATCACTACCATCATCATCATCACTACCACCATCATCATCATCATCATCATCATCACTACCATCATCATCATCACTACCATCATCATCACTACCACCATCATCATCATCATCATCATCATCATCACTACCATCATCATCATCACTACCACCATCATCATCATCATCATCATCATCATCACTACCTCATCATCATCACTACCATCATCATCATCATTTTCCCCCTTTCATGACGAGGAGGAGGACAGAGGGAGAGATGGGAATGAGGGGCAGTGATTTTTTTTTTTTTTAAACAGTTATTAACCCCTTGAGGCCCAGAACGTAATTTCCATTGTAATTTGGGTACCATTAGACAATTTTTTAGTGAATATAAGCAATATTTTATAGATATGACCTGTTTAGTATCCTTGTTCACTAACTAATTTGGTTTATTCAGTTAGTTTTCGTAATTTTATGGCTAACAACAGATGATTTTTATATAGCAAAGGATCTTCTGGGCGTAAAGGGGTTAAACACATGGATGGCTGAAAAGGTAGATGAGTTAAGGCAGTAAGTGTTCAAAATGATGGTGTGGTGGTGGTGGTGGTGGTGGTGTTGACGTGTGGTGTGGTGGTGGTGGTGTTGACGTGTGGTGGTGGTGGTGGTGTTGACGTGTGGTGGTGGTGGTGGTGGTGTTGACGTGTGTGTGTGTTGACGTGTGTGGTGGTGGTGACGTGGTGGTGGTGGTGTTGACGTGTGGTGGTGGTGGTGGTGTTGACGTGTGGTGGTGGTGGTGTTGACGTGTGGTGGTGGTGGTGGTGTTGACGTGTGGTGGTGGTGGTGTTGACGTGTGGTGGTGGTGGTGATGATAGTGGTGTTGTTGACGTGTGGTGGTGGTGGTATTGACGTGTGGTGGTGGTGGTGTTGACGTGTGGTGGTGGTGGTGGTGTTGACGTGTGGTGGAGAGTACAAAGGTGTGTTGGTGTTGGCCAGGCGGTGATGTCCCTGCCAAGAAGTGCCAGGTGTCCAGTGAAAGTTTCTCATCACCACACAGACTCTCTCGCTTTTTATGTTGGATACACACACCACACACACCACACACACCACACACACACCTACAGCACACCACCACAATCACACACACACACACACACACACACACACACGACTTTCTCATTGTTGTAGTGAGTCAGGGGTCTTGTATACGTAGTACCTACAGCCACTCGTCTTCAAATATTCGTCCTTATCTTCGTATAAACTAATCACCGACTCTCTGTACCCTATATAACTACAAATACAAAAATAAAAAACACAATAAACACACATAATAATAATAATAATAATAATACAAAAACATAATCATGAC
>JACEEZ010007288.1:95000-97500 GCA_016584305.1 Chionoecetes opilio | reverse complement strand
AGACACAGATGAGACAAGTGAGTGGAAAGGTGGTAGGAAAACACAGGCTGAATCAGGATGGTATTATATCTCTTACGTCTCGACACTTCATTCTCTCTGAAGACCTAATTTCGAAAGGTAAAATAATATCAGTCCTGCTTCAGCGTATATTTGAGAGCATTCATTTTTATTTATTTAACCCCTTGAGACCCAGCACGTAATTTCCATTGTAATTTGACTACCATAAGACGATTTTTAGTGACTATAAGCAATATTTTAATAGATATGACCCAGACGAAGACAAGACAGGTAACATTTTCCCCATTTGTAATTTGACTACCATAAGACGATTTTTAGTGACTATAAGCAATATTTTAATAGATATGACCCAGAACGTAATTTCCATTGTAATTTGACTACCATAAGACGATTTTTAGTGACTATAAGCAATATTTTAATAGATATGACTTGTTCAGTATCCTTGTCCACTAACTAATTTGGTATATTCAGTTACATTTCGTATTTTTATGGCTAACAACAGACGATTTTATATAGCAAAGGAAAGATCTGGCCGTGAAGAGGTTAAACAGTTATTAATCACAGTTACACAAGTTACAGATGGCTTAAAAGATAGATGAATTAAGGTAATAAGTGTTCATAAAGCTAAATATGTCCTCTGTCCCAAGGAAATATATCTTAAAGCTATGCCTTATATCATGTATCAGAATATTCACACAGTGTTTACAATGTGCAGGCGAGTTGCTATTAGTTGCTGTCTCTCTCTCTCTCTCTCTCTCTCTCTCTCTCTCTCTTCATTCTCTACTCATTCGTCCTCTCTCTCAGTCTATCTTCTCTCTTTCTCTCTTCTCTCTCTCTCCATCTCTTCATCTCATCTTGCTTCTTCTCTCTCTCTCTCTCTCTCTCTCTCTCTCTCTCTCTCTCTCTCTTCTCTCTCTCTCTCTCTCTCTCTCTCTCTCTCTCTCTCATTCCCTTCTTCCATTCCTCCTCGTTTCCTTTCTTTGTTACTTCTATCCTATGCCTCTTATTATTATTATGTGTATCTTAATGTGGGATGGGAAAAGTGAAGGGAAAGGAAGGGAAATGGCAACTGTGATGAGTATGGCAATTTTATGAAGGAAGTGAGTTTTACCTGAGGCATTAAACGTCTTGAGGTTGCGACGCTCCTGTGTGTGTGTGTGTGTGTGTGTGTGTGTGTGTGAGTGTGTGTGTGTTGTGTAGTACTCGTATGTATGTATGTATGTATGTATGTTGCTTACTTCAATTCTTTTCATCTGTTATCTCTCTTTTTATTTCTTTTTTTTATTTAAACAGTAATTAATCACACAGATGTCTTGAAAGTTAGGTTAGTTTAGGCAATACTATTCTGGATTCTCTCTCTCTCTCTCTCTCTCTCTCTCTCTCCTCTCTCTCTCTCTCCTCTCTCTCTCTCTCTCCTCTCTCTCTCTCTCTCTCTCTCTCTCTCTCTCTCTCTCTCTCTCTCTCTCTCTCCTTTCCGTCCTTCTTCCTCCCCCTCCTTGTGCTTTCTCCTCCTCCTCTCTACTCCTCCTCCTCCTCCCCCCCTCCTGCTACCTCCTCCTCCTCCTCCTCCTCCTCCCCTCCTCCTCCTTCCTCCTCCCTCCTCCTCCTTCCTCCTCCTCCTCCTCCTCCTCCTCCTCTCCTCCTCCTCCTCCTCCTCCTCCTCCTCCTCCTCCTCCTCTTCCTCCTCCTCCTCCTCCCCTCCTCCACTGCGAACATGACCACTTTCCCTGTGTTAAAATATATATCCTCTATCCTCTAATGTTTCTTCTACACCTTCTTACCTATAATTTCTACTTCCTTATTCACACTCTCTCGTAATTGAACTGTGTCTAAATTTCTTTCCTCAATTCGCTGTGCTGATTGCGTGACGGGTTTTGGCAATAATTCTTTTCTTTTGATTTATTTCTCATTTGCATTCTTCAGATCGGTGTTTCGTAAGAGGCATCGCGAATAGGAAGACACTTTTTTATTTTTTATTTATTTAAACAACTATAAAGCACCTATATGGTTTAAAAAGTAGACAAGAGTTGGTTATTTTCACACTGGTTATGTAGTATTCGTGTTTTTGTTTTGTTTTCACACTGGCTAAGAGTATGTAAACAATCAGTTATATATTCTGTGAACTGCCAATATTTCCTCTTTTCTCAAGTTGTCATAAATAAGGTGGGAGATGTATTTTGTATGATTAGATGCTGTTATGTAAGAGATGTATTTTGTAGGGTTAAATAATTGTCCACTATCTTTCAACAATAACACACACACACACCTCAAAAGTCTAGAAAAGCTCCGTACTGACTCACAAGAAAACATTAGCAGATTTTATATTATCCAAGCGAAATTATTTGAATGGTTGTCTTCATAGCTGAAAAAATATGGAAATATCTCTGCCGATATTTCCTCTTTTCGTCACAACACACATCAAAGTCCTGAAAAAGCTCCGTATCAGACTCACAAGAAAACATTCGATAACTCTATATTTTTT
>JACEEZ010007288.1:0-82500 GCA_016584305.1 Chionoecetes opilio | reverse complement strand
AATTAGATTTTTTTTGTTGTTGTAAAGGTTTATTGTACAACTAAGCATACAGGACACACACACACAATACAAGGATGTACAGAAATGCATATGCAGGAGCAAAGAAGTACAAAGCGGGCATCAGCCCGCCAGTGAGGAGGGTATCCCGTCAGGCTACGGGAGGTTCGCGTGGAGACGTGGTGACGGTGAGTCACCTGCGTCACTGGTCACCCTGCCGGGCGCGACAGGGTGTGGGTACGTGATGTGTCAGCGGGGAGGGGGCGCTGCTCGCAGCACCCCCAACATCACGTCTCTCGGGGTGTGGCGGACCATGAGGGCGGCCCTGCCTTCACGCCCACTCAGCAGCCCCCCACCTGCAGGCTGGGCGGCGGGGGCCGGGCCGGTCCTCAGGGGGGCGGTGGCGGGGCAGGACAGGAGGTAGTGCACCAGTGGGCGACGGGTGTGCATCTCGCAGTGGTCGCACACTTGCCCCTCGAAGTCCTCCTGTAGCTCCTCTCTGGTGCAGTAGCCCAGACGCACACGCTGCAGTAGTGCGCCATCTGCCCTGGGTTGTTGCTGGGTGGCGTCCAGTGGGTGGTAGTCGGTGGCTGCAGCGTACCAGGCCGCCTGCCTCTTCCTGGCCTCCAGCTCTCGGTGTGTCTGGTGAGCGCAGTGTGCTGCGGCCCGTCTCGCCTGCGCCTTGAGCTGCTGTAGGCTGGGAGGCACGTGCATGGTGACGCTGACAAAAAAAAAATAATTAGATCGTGAAATGTGTCATGATACTACGAATCAACAACTGCCACATACATACACGTTCAATCTTCATAACTTCTCCATAATTCTGGTTACCATTCAATTCAAAGTCAAAGCCAAAAACGGACCATCCGAACTGCTAAGCTTATAATGACCTTGACCCTTTCTGAGCCATTACACCTGGAGTTTGCCACGCTAAGTCAGGTCACACCAAACAGCGTGACCCCCCTCTCCCGGCTTAATTTATATCCCTCCAAGCCAATCCCACCTCTCTCTCTCTCTCTCTAGGATTATAGTATAGGTTGGAGGGGGAACAAACAGGCGTACTATGTGTGTATACTACTACTCAGTGCATTTTTTAAGCAAATTTTACTGGGCGACATTCTTTGGATATCCAGAAAGGTAGTAGGCATATCTGTTAAAATATATTTTTTTCGATACATCATCTTCCCTCTTTTGTATGTTATGTATAAATAAAGATCATAATTATGCAGTAATAAGAATGCACTTCTGGATCTAACACACACAGACATGATGAACCATATTGCATCCCAGCAGGATTTTATGAATAAATATCTTGTCGCCCAGTAGCTTAAAAATGTCCTTACTGGGCGACAGTTTTGCATCACTGGGAGACAGTTTGGTCGCCCAGTTATGATGTAAAAAAATGCACTGCTACTACTACTATGTATACTACTATGAACTATGTATACTAGTACGTACAGTACACCCAGGAGCTTGTCACGCGGGAGAGCAGACAATGGATGAAAGGTTAAATCTAAAGAAAACTATGCTCATATTTTGTCCATACTCCATTTAGTGCAACCTTGAGCCTTAGCCTACGAAGTGAATAAGTGGTGATTTAGATTATTAATTAGATGCAAATATATATAAAAGAGTAGACTAAACTGAATTAAAGAAGTAAAATAATATCATCCTCACAAGGTTAGGGACGTTTTTTTATGGGGAAAAATAATCATATATAGTACTTACGTTAGAGAATGCGAACTGGATAATATGAGAAAATAATCACTTTTTCCTTCACCCTCCTCTCATCTGCTTCCATCTTCACCTGTCCATCAAAATTCGCGTTTATACTGACTGACCTTCGCGTAGCTTTCAGGTGGCCGGCTGGTTGCGTTGACTATTTTTTTTACTTTACTTTATTTACATATATTAAAGTTTAACAAAGCAAAAATAACAAACAAACAAGGGATATAAATATACAGTAACATAGAATGAAAAAAAAATCTATGTATAAAAACAGCAGCGTTAACTAATGTATTACTTTCACCTGCTTTTATCTAGGTTATCGGGCAGCGGCAGAAGGCAGACCCCCCCATCAGCCATGCACAGTGGGTCAGTGGGTAGCCTTGTGCCACAAGGCTACCCACTACGTCTTGCAGCCTCGCGCCGTGGAGTGTTTGTGGACCCCAGTGTTTGTGCATGGTAAGTATCGGTAGCAACAGCCAATGTAGTAGGTGTTGTTATGGTGTAGGTGTTAGTAGTAGTAGTAGTAGTAGTAGTGGTTATTGTTGTAGTAATCCGTGAAATGGAAATCAATACTAATATACGTAAAATACATCTTTTTATTTTCTTTATAAAAAAACACAAAAATAACATTAATTAAAAAGACCCGTATAACAGTAAAGTGCGAGTAAACATCCTACATTCACATGACTCTTACATCACAACACCTCCGCTGGTTGATAAAAAAAATAGATAAAAAAATAAAAATAAATCGCCGGAGGAAAGTTGTTCAGAGAGATGACCTTCAGCGCCAACCAGTCACCCGGCGCCACGGAGACGGTCTGGGGAGCCGGAGGCTGGCAAGGGCACCACCGACGTGTGTGTGATGTATCTGATGCGTAATGTAAGAAGTCAGCTAGGCAATGGAGGAGAAGGACGAGGGAGAGGAAGAAAAGTCGGTCAGATAAAATGCACGTGACCTTAGATACGAAGGAAAAGATAAGGAGAATCAGGGGAAAAATGTGAATGGAAAATGTGGTCATGGTTGCAAGAGGAGGCCAAGGAGGTGGAGGTTAGGGGAAATCTGCGAAGTCATGGACAAGAAAGTGTCTCTCGCTCTGTGTTAGGGACTCCTCCGCCTCCACCCTCCTGGGACGCCCTCGCGCCTCCTCCAGAAGCTGTGTGATGGCGGTCATTTGTTTCCGGCGACTTTCGCCTTTCGCTTTCAGGCGGGTGTATCTGCGGGACAAAGGGCACGACGGTCACTTGGATGTCACACACTTGCTCGCTTCCTCCTCCTCCCACTACTTCTCTATATATTACAACAACAACAACGCAACTACTGCCACTGATACAGCTATACTATTATTTCCACATGATATTTGACTAATTCGTGACTGTACAGATTAAAGAAAACTAATTTATTTGACAAGCATGCACGTTACGTCAAGGGAAGGTGACTCACTGACTTAATATATCTTTACATCTGAAATAACAGTAAATCATAGCAGTGTTGTGGTGATGGTACACTGGCGGTGATGGTGATAATGCTTTATTACTACTACTAGAATAACAATGCTTTAAAATAGTAATGATGACAATAGCATCTGCAATACTTGATAAGGGTCAGCGCGGCGCCTGCGTCTGCATGGTTAATGTCTAATGAAACTTTATGACGCACATTTTTAGTTATCAAAACACTCGACACTATTTGCGCAATGTAGTATGATATGATAAGATGCCCCAATGAAACCATTTACACTACTACTTTTATCACTACCACTACTATCACCACCACCACTACTAGCCTACTACTACTACTGTACTACCATCACTGAACACCTGCGAGAGGCGTGCAGGTGTGCCCTGAGCCCCTGACTTACCCTCGGCGGGGCAGCAACACCAGGAACACGTAGCCCAGCACGACAGACACCAGGCACAGCACACTGCCGCCCATGATGACCCACGCCACCAGGTCCACCTCGACGCCACCGTCAGGGTAAGGCCCGCTGCCTCCCGAGTCGTCAGTGATGTTGGGCGTCGCCATCGTGGTTATTGTGGTGGTGGTGGTTGTTAAGAAAGTCATCATTGTCGAAGTTTTTTTTTATAATTTACTTCCAATTTAATTCAGGAAGGTGTGGAGACGCGGCGGTGTTGTTTTTGTGAAAACTGAAAAATTTGTTATTGATAAGCCACAAGCGTCCCTTCTTGTGTATTGTCCTTGGCCAGTTTGTTTACGTCCATCAGAGTGTAGCGTCAGCACCCGCGCCTCCACAGGCGACCGTACACTTCACAATTAACATGCATTGCGACGTCCTGCAGTTTACTGTACACAATTGTCGTTCATAAGTCACTCACTCAAAGGGTAGCAGATGTTTATAGAAGCAGCCCTCACACACACAAGCTTGTGTTCACACACGATTGTGGATATCCGCCAGGAATGTTCACGCTTCAAGCTCCTGCTAGCTACTGACTGACTACTGAGGCCGTACGGCCCGCCGCGGGGTGACCGTGCCGGGGGTGGGAGTGGTCCCGTGGAGCACGTGGGCATAGGGAACAGAGGCTGCCTTGACGCAATCTCAAGGACGAAAACTATCTTTCCAGGACAAACGTTCACCTTCAGTAGATAAACTGTAGTAAAAATAGATTATTGAAGTAATTTTGTTTTGAGTTTTTTGTGCGTGACAGCCTCGTTTTCAAGATAACTCTTTCCAATGTTTATCCTAATGACCACTTAACACCTCACCCACTAAGGATCGACCACCTGCCTGGCCGACCACAGACCCACGCGAGAGTGAACCACCTGTCTGCCCGTCCGTATTACGCCACCATCCAATTATACCTTCATTCAACTGTCTTATCACTCTAATCTTGATATTTGAAGTTATTGACAGTGGCCTGTGTTAAGACTTACTTCCGATGTACTTAACTAGGCGGGAGGGGGGGGGGGTCGTGGGCGGGAGGGGCGGGCGTGTTTGTGTGGGGATGATTAGCAGGCCGACGGGGCTGTATGGCCCTTATGCGTCGCATGATAACAGGTGAGCCACGGGTGTCCAAGGTCTGTGTCACCCACTGACTGCACCGAATGTCTGATTAGTCTGTGATCACAACACAAGATTGAAATTTGTTTTTAAAAACCTGTCTGTGTAATGTGCATATACTTAAAAGCTGTCGAGGTAATTTGTGGCGTATTAGTTACATAAGCAGCTATTTCAGCAGATTTGAGAGATCAGAGTATAAGTACATGCATGTAAAAGTTAATGAATGATACATTTTCCATAAAAAGCACTTTATTGCATAGCTGTAAGTACCATTATCGTGCTAAATGTAAAATTTCATTGGCAAAACTGCTACAGGACAAAAGCTTAAAATGTTCACTAAAACTAATAAAAAGATAAAGCGGCTTGCTATCGGCTTTCACAAACTGAAGATAACTGTTGCATTAAAAGTCAAACCAAATACAGATTTAAAACTATTGACCATTTACTTCCGTGGCGGCGTGACGGCGCGTCGTGGCGAGGGCCGCGCCTCTCTACCAGCCCAGCTCAACAAGGGGGATGTTAATTTGCGGGTGGCGGGCATTGCCCGGGTGGCGGGCATTGCCGTTGCCGCGGCGATGGCGGGCACGTTGTCCTTGCCGCTGGAACCAGTTACCCATGGCCCTGATGAGGCGGTGCGGCACGGGGGGCACCAGCCCCGGCAGCAGTGCATGCAGGCGCCACCACACCCTGAAGAGACGCGGAAGGATCCAGTCTGAAAGAGAGGAAATAACTCAGTAATGCAAGATGTCCCCGAAGATAATAACAGAAAGTTTGCTGGTGAACCAAGGAAATGTAAATAAGTGGAACAAATATTTTCAAAACTAAAACATCAAAAGAAGTTCCAGGTGGAACACTTACTCCAGACACGGCAGCCTAACAACCAGATTATCGCGAAGCCCGTCGCCAACACACAAACACCATAGATGAAGGCCGGGCTCGTCACTATGAAGTTATGTCCGATTCCAAACTGGAGGAAGCTTCTTTCTTGCCGGGCAATCCCACGGTCATGGAGATGTTCATGTACGTGGCAGTCATTGCAACTCAGGGGTAAAGGGCTTCGCTGTGACAGACTCAGCTTGGAGACCCCGCAGAAGGTGAACCGTACCCTGCCGAGGTACTTCTTGAGGGCGGCGCTGCTGTGGGGACGACGAGGAGGATCGCACCGCCTCCAGCCCTGTCTCGCCTCCGCCAACAACCACTGCATGGCGACACCCTGCCGGCCGTTCAGGAAGACGACCAAAGATAGCAACGACTCGCGCCTCGATCACTATTCGAAACCATTGGCTCGAACTAGTCAGGTCACCGCTGGACAGCTGAACAGCCCACCGAAGGGTTGTTGTTCATCCAGCCAGTGCATGAGGCACGTGACAGTGGAACAATTAACCAATAGAGCAACAACCGTGACTACGTATTTACTCATTATTGAGGTTGTTATGTCGCCTCTGTGGTGTAGTGGCTAGCGTGCTTAGCTCCGAATCTGCGGGCCCTGGTTCGAATCGGGCCAGGGCAAGTCGGCGACCAGCCCAAACAGCTGTTCTTCCTCCCTTTCGGGGTTGATAAATGTCGTTGAATTATAACACATATGTGGAAATGGAATGGAAATGTGGAATCTCCAGGATTCTCCTGGGTAAGATAACTGTGGTAATCCGGATGTCACACTTC
Organism: Chionoecetes opilio; assembly: GCA_016584305.1. Lineage (NCBI taxonomy): Eukaryota > Metazoa > Arthropoda > Malacostraca > Decapoda > Majidae > Chionoecetes > Chionoecetes opilio. Next base: position 76,096 of record JACEEZ010007288.1, on the reverse strand, counting down.
CCGCGGGTCCTCACCCACCACAGGCTCAAAGGGCTAATGCCACTGAGATGAGCGAAGGCCACCCGCAGCATAGCGTATGCCCCCATCTTTACCTATGTAGTAGCTCGTCAAGGTGACAATACTCTGGGCAAGTTTCCTTGAGAAGATTGCTTTCTTTCAGCCACAGTCTAATAGCTTGTGCTTTCAGCGGACGGTGTTTGTATCAAGTCAGCCAGAAAAAGGAAAATTAAGGAGACGCATGATGAACCTGTGATGTCGAATTCACACAAAAAATTATGCGCAGCAGCGGCATGGTCATTGCCAAGGCTATCACACCATCGCCCTGAACTGTTGGCATTCTGTGCAGTAGTGTTGTAGGTGGAGGATGACGCTCGTGTAGTAGTAGCTGGGAGGACCGCATGCAGTGACTCAGCCTTGTGGATCGCCCTTAAATGTGTCGCTGTTGTCAACATTTAAAAGACTATTAATCAAAACTTACAAGGTAAAGCTAGACCATTTTTATTTTCATATGCAGTATAATATAAAACAAAACTGATTCAATCATTTATTCTTTAATTATTAATTTATATTGCATCACATCTATCGAGCGAGGGTTTCTGATTAATCCTCATGCTGACTTGACAAATAAATTTCGTGCAAAGCAGTGTTGAACCCGCCACGTCGCGAACCTAACCAGCCGTGAACCTCTTCCTGTAGGTGGTTTGGTTACTAGGCGTCTGTGGGCAAGGTTACACGCACCTAAAAAGTAACTTAAATTATATGCATCATGACAGTTGGTCGATGTGACGGTAAACGTTAATGGCCTAGCCTACTTCCGTGCTATTATTATTTACCATGACAATATTTAAGTAAGTTTTGATTTGAAAAATGAATAACAGCCCCCGTAGGAAAAAAGAAGACCAACCAGGTTAGTCAATTATTTTTCGAGATTTAATGTCTATAGCCAAATAATCGTAACAAACCCTGTCTATTGATAGTTTGGTGTAGTGCCCGGCAGTGTGCAGTACGTAATAACTACTTAACTTTAAATCAAATAAATGTTAAGAGGGATAAGTTTTGTTATCTTCAGTATTCTGGTGTCATTAGAATGCACAATTATTAAGTATAGTGAGATAAGTGTGACACTGAACCTCACTAGTTTTTTTAATTCATACTAGTTTATAACTTTAAATTTCCAGGCTAGTCAATTAAGTATAAAATTTCCAAGCTAAAGTCAATTAAGTATAAAATTTCCAAGTCAAGTCAATTAAGGATGAAATTTCCAAGCTAAAGTCAATTAAGTATAAAATTTCCAAGTCAAGTCAATTAAGGATGAAATTTCCAAGCTAAAGTAAATAAGGATGAACTTTCTAAGCTAAAGTATATTAAGGTAGAGGTATATAAATCATATGGGCATATTTTTTTATTTTTTATTTTGTACAATTAAGCCTGCAATGAGTGCGCGGTACTCCTCACGCCGCTCACGAAGGCCTAACTTTTACCCGCATTGTTTGAGTTATGAAAATTTAAGTAACCTTGGACAACTGCTGTTCTGGTGTAGAGGTCCATACGAGTGCAGAGAACATACTCACGCCGCTCACATGGGCCTACACACCAGAGCCAATGGTTTCAAGAGAATCTAATTTTGATATGTTGGGGCAAAAATTGTAACTCAAAAAGTTCTCAACAAGCCACTCATAGCATTAGCATGTCAAAAGACCTACACAAGAAACATCAAACAATTAGTCTAGAAAAGGTTAACTACTCAGTTAAACACTGTTCTGGTGCTAATCCTAAAGGTTAAAAAAATCACTTTCAAAGATAAAAGAATCACTACCATACATTCAAGTCTCATTCATGTAGCGATTACTGCCCTGCCGTGTTTGTAATAAGCGTTATCAGTTACTCTTACACTTTAAAAAGCATCCCAGAGTCCTTATTGTTAATTTTTTCGAGGTTAATGTCTGGTTGTCATGTCCACGGCGCCTCACGTCTCCCCGTAACAACAAGGGGCCGAGGCGAGGCAGTGGTGGGTCAGGTTGTCTAAGTCTCTAACCTTTATGAGACTCTGGCTTGGCTGTGGATCCGATCGGCGATTGTCAGGTTACAGGATTTGTGATAGTTATGAAAGTAAGTTTAACGCGCTTAAGTCAGTCACGTCAATTTTGGGTAGTTGGTAGAAAGTCAGGACAGTTTTCAGTTGTCTGGTATAAAACCTCAGTCCGCTGTGTGGATTGGAGGAAGGTGTTATGTCATTGTACAAGTCCTACTCTTCATATTTATAAAGTTGCATATTTATAACTTTTGACAAGACTTCCCCCGAATCGTCCGGCCAATTTGTAGACTGGCTTTTCATTACTTTCTTTGACGCGCCTCAGAAGGCTTGGGCGGGGATGTGCGGGGCGGGGATGTGCGGGGCGGGGGCGGAGGAACTGGTATCAAGGGTCTGCGCTCAATAGACTTCGTTGGGCAGTTAAATACCAGCCAGCAGCCAGTAATCTGGAGCGAGAAGATTTATAGTGTAATTTAGTTAATGCTTAAACCTTTCTTACATTTGTTAATTGTGAATTTAAAAAAGATTTCCCTAAATAAGTTATTAGACATTAAAACAAAGTACTCACCCACCACGACGTCAGAGATCACAATCAGCAGCCGACACAACGCCACTACGAACATTATCGCAACTATCACGTCAGCCACACTCACACCGAGATAGCCATAGAGAGTGTTGTCATGCCCCTCCGTGGACCACTCCTGGGCAGCGGCGGGGCGCCCCACACCCTCGCAGCAGTCATGCTGGGACGGCACAGCGGAGTCTCTAATCATTTCCGATCGAGACTTCACCATCAACCCAGCCCGCCTGTCAGTAGAAAGTAGACCAATTAGACAAGTTAAAATCTACGGGTCAGATATTTCATTAACAAAAGTGCGTTAAAGCATTAGTAATACTCTAAATTTAATGTACTCACCTTTCCCTCAAGATTAAAATAAAAGTTCCAAATGTCCGATCACTCTGTAGGCGCCGCGCTGAGACCTTCCTGAGAGAGAACCTGTCCTTCCACCGGCCTGGATCTGTGTGCGGCAGACAGATGGCTATGGGGTCCGACGCTAACACACATACACACACACACGCGCGCGCGCGCAAATTGGGCTTCGTCCCATGAAGGTTCGAATGGATCGAAAATTGTCACTCGTTCACCAGAGAACAGACGGAAAGTGAGAGAAAAAGTGTTTGTTGTTTTTGTTTTGATTAATTTATTACGCCCAAGGCGCCAGACCAGTACACATGCAGTCAAGATCAGTGCTGGTTAGCTACCGTAGATAACAGTAAAGTCGCCAGGACAACTATTTTTTCTGTTTACAGACGTGTGGTGGCGTTAATACTTATATTTCTACATCCATGATTTCAGGAAAGTTAGAAGGGGCTATCTGGAGAGTCTGTGTCATTTTGTGTCTTCATCTGTGTCATAGTATGGCTATAAATGAACAAATGATAAAAATATCTACAAAGTGGCTACCAACAAAAAAGTCGCCATCTAGTGTTTATTTACCGAGTGTCCTCCCGCAGCCGTCGTCGCCCGAAAAAAAAACGCGTAGTGAAATTTGAAACCGTATATACTCGCAGATACAAGCATAAAACAATGCTGAAACAGAGTAGATTATACAATCATGATATAAACTACTGTGTATCATCTTCAGTGGCACATAAAAATCAGTATAGTAATGTTATAATTCGTAATATATGGCGCCTGGCGACATCACTGCAGGTGGCGACTTTACTATTATCTACGGTAACAAATATGGAAAATATACAGTAGAACATTATGTACTAGAGCAATTGAATAACACAATTTTAATGCAATGCAGCGACCAATGAAGGTCTGGTAATGGAGATGGTCGTGAAATCGAACCCAAAATTGATCAGCTGATTTGCCATGAATGTTGAACTTTATTGAGCGAGAGAAGTATTTATGCATTTTCATAATTCTTTTTTTCTATCTGATATTGTTGACAAATTGCAACCAACGTTAACAATTAAATCTTTCCTTGATCTACTGGTAGTTAGGTGAGCGGGGATGTGAACGACAGATTGCATGAATATTTTTAGATGGTTCCCAGGTCTGTAAGGCTAACATAAGAAAGTAAGAACATAAGAACATTACAAGGTCTGAAGTGAGGCTATAACAATGGAGTCACTGGTCTTGGCAGGCTTAATGGACTTACATCACGAAGCATCACGGACCCTCCAAACATCACAGCTTGACTACACAATCCATAAATCTATGTATATATATATTTCTTGTCTACACAGCATTTAAGGTTAAATATTTATAATGCATAATTTTTTATGAGGGGATCAAGAAATGCTTATAAGCTTAGATTTTCCTCATATATTTCTCACTTCAGTTTTTTTGTTTTGATTAATTTATTACGCCCGAAGGCGACAAACCTAGTAACAAGCATGGCCATGGGAGGAATTGAGACATAGCACTCGTGCCACGCAGGGCACGCCAAAACACACACACACACACAGGGACAAAAAAAAAATACGTAGACAGGAAAGGGAGTCTGCAACGATCGGGCCGCACAAAGGAAGCAGGGCCGCACAAAGAAAGCACCACCTGGTCACCGAACTCTGCCCCGAAGAGTACGACGACCAGGCGATGAGGCGGCGGCGGCGCGGGCAGGGGGTGAGGTGCGGGCAAAGGGTGTGGCGCGGGCACCACACGAGGGAGGCGCCCTGGGGGCAACGGTAGCAGGCAGGGACTTGAAACGAGCGGCAAAGAGATCCATCTTCTCCGCGAAGGTGGCGACGGAAGCAATAATGACCTTCCGAGACTCAGCCACGGTCTGCAGGGAAGCATTCAAAGTGGCGCGCTGTTCAGCCAAACGATCCAGGCGAGCCTCGACTCCATCAATAGCCGCTTCAAGCGAAGCAATCCGGGACTGGAGAGCGGCAACAGTATTGCTGAGTGCAGTCACCTGCGGAGAGACCGAAGTGGTAGGTAAGGCAGGGTGAGGGGCACTGCGGAGAGGTGGTGGTGGAGGTGCGAGTTGAGGAATTGTCGTTGCAGCAGGAGCGGCGACAGTCTGGCGTCTTGCACAGCCGTGCCAGACGTTAACCCCGGCTTGGTGACAACGGGGACACTCCCAGAGAGAGGTGTCCGGCGGGGAGACCTGAGGCGGCGTCGAGGCTGAATCAGAAGCAGGGGCAGCTGGTGGAGGGGCGCGGTGAGGGCACGAGCCCTCCCAGTGACCGGGTAGCTGTCTGCCTGGCAGCCCCTCCCAGTGACCGGGTAGCTGTCTGCCTGGCAGCCCCTCCCAGTGACCGGGTAGCTGTCTGCCCCTCCCAGTGCCCGGGGACAACAATAACAATTATTTTCTCAATTTATGTGTGTGTGTGTGTGTGTGATTTGACTTTATCTGGTCAGATGAGGTGATGCAAGTGAACTCATGTCACAGGATGACCACCGTGGTGTTTACATAAAAGTGGCGTCGTATATAACTAATATAGACTAGGACATAGACCACTGTAAATGACAATGATGGCATTCTAAAGAAATGCCATTACGAGACTGAAGAAATATGCATGAAGTAAATTAGCATTAACTAAATAAATAAGATTAATCGGGTAATTTTCCCGATTGATGATTGATATTAATTTAGTTAACGCTAATTTATACAGGGTGCTAATTCATTTATCAGGAAATGAAATATATAAGTAAATAAATAGCATCATCAATCGGGAAAATTACCAGTTTGATTTTATTTATTTATTTAGCGCTAATTTATGCATACTTCTAATTCATTTATCAGAAAACTAAATATATCAATGGAAAGCTAATAAATTTGCGCTTCTATTGATACACTTAATGATAAAATTTGACTCGCAAAGTTTTAAATGGTGAAGAGTTGAAGTGAATTATTAAGTTCATGCATATTTCTTCAGTCTCGTAATGGCATTTCTTTAGCGTGTTTTACAGTTTTGTATTTGATATTATAGAACAAACATTTGATATGACACTTTCTTCATACATCAATTCTTTTATTTTGTCTGTAAAAGGTCCGTGGGCATGGTATGACATGAGGTTAAGTTTTTGGAAGTTTCAGATATATTTCTTAGTAGAAAGAATAGTTAGAGGCAGAATATTTAAGACTTTATATTGCTTTGTCAGTTTTATTCTTTATAAATGCAATCTTTAACATCTTAAGTCGTCACATCTGTACTAGTGTAGCAGTAGACTACAACAATTATTCTCACATTTAGTCGTTTTTTCCAAATTTCTCAAACATTTGACACAATAGTAGCCTACTGTACATTGAACCTTAGTATGCACATTAGTTTTTAAATCTTTAATGCTTGTGATGGTTCGCAGACCAATGTGTCTTGTGCTGGATAAAGCATAGAGCTTGATCTCAAATCATACAATGAATAGCAGCAGTACTTCTTGATAATGCGTATAAGTAGTTAAGTGTTATGTACCAATACTACTTAATGTAAAGAAAGGCTTATTAAAAATTATACAGCTCTAAAGAAAAGTGTGGAATGTTGAAAAAAGGCGAGAAAAGTGTGGAATGTTGAAAAAAGGCGAAAGTTTAAGATTTAATTTCTATTTTCCTGGATGACCATCCCGCAAAGAAAAGTTTGATACCAGCTAAGTCACTTTCTACTCTCGCAGGGATCTAATAAAGACCTAAAATCTAGTTAAAAATGTAAAATGCATTCGGCTTCATCTTTGGCCCATCTTTCATCCCACATTTAAAAGAGTTCCAGTATTTCCACTTTAAGATAGTGGAAACATTTTACAAATAGTGCATCACGTGCATTTAGTCAGTTTTTATACCAATAGAGAATGACTTAAAACCAGAATTTTTCTTTATATTAACTGAAAATAATATCCAAATAAATTTACCAAATTAATCAAAATCTCTTAAGAAAAGAAAAACTACTTTCCTAAATGTGACAATCTTCGAAAAAAAGTTAAAAAAGCTAGTACAGCTGGTTCTCATTAATACAAAATTTTTATATTAGTATAAAAAATTAAAACCTGTGCCAGCGTTGCCGCACCATTGAGTCACAAAGTCCAGTCTATCATTGACTTACACGCCCTCAGAACCTCCAGCCGTTACTATTCTGCTTAGATCTAACGTTAAGATCCACAAATGTAGATTTAAAAACTAGCTTAAAAAAAGTAAATGATTTAAAATAGTGCAAAGTCAGGATAAAACTATCGTTGCCTTTATAGCTAGGTCATTGAAGCATCACATCGCCAGGAAAAGACAAGAGGCACAACCAGGGTCAGAGATACCCTGAGCCTTACACACTATGACCTTGGGCACCGCATCAGCACCTACAGAAGCACATAGGAGGGACGCCTGCTGCTGCTGTGATTCGCCAAGCGTTCATTGTCGGTCATGGTGGTGCATGGTTGGTGCGGTGGTGTGTGTGGTGGTGGGGCGGTCATGACGGTGGTGTGTGTGGTGGTGGTGGTGGTGGTGGGGGTACCGAAGGCTGCAGTTAGGGGGCAGGAGGAGCGGCTAGGGTTCAGGTTGGTGTCCAGAAGTCGTGCGGGCTTCTTGGGTCGACGGAACCAAACCGCACGTGTCCCCCGGGTGTTCCAGTAGCCCCACTTCACCCTGCGGTAGGGCTTCCGCAGCAACGCACCGCACCAAGCACGCAGGTCTGAAAAATCAATCTGAAGAGAAATAAATAAGCCTCCCACCTGCTAATACCCGAAATTCACCTTTTATTAACCTGCGGGAATACAGCAGAAGTTTATAAATCACCATGAAAACAGACTTCTTGCATTCAGAATCTACTAAAATATTGCATCCACATATAAAATAAGTGATAATTTCAAGAATTTCAACATGCACCGCAAACATAAAATAAGTCTTTAGAACTTCAATAATATCAATCTGCAACGCAAAAATATCAAATATTAAGTAGGATTTCAGTAATCACAATCCGCCACGCCCTTACCCTTCTTCTTGACCTTGAACAAGACCCAGGCAACGCAGGCCACGAGCCCCGTCGCCCCGAGACCCGTCACCAACATCGCCACCACGTCGACACGCCTTGATGGAACCGGAACCTTGTGGGGGGAAGGTTGATTTGATGAATTTATTACGCACAAGGATAGTACAGATAGATAGTATAAGGATAGTAGATAGTACTCTATAATAGTACATAATACAGCTGAATGATATAGACTGTAAATACATCAAATGGCAAGAGTCTAATAAGTTACCAGTGTTAACATATAATAATAAAGCGAGTTACCTTGTGGGGGAAGGATAGCAGCGAGGTGGCGACCGTGGGCGAGTACGTGCTGAAGAGTGCATTGAGTGACGTAGCATAGGTAGTGTAGGAGAGAGTTGCAGGTGGCAGGATGGCGTGCTTTGCAGTAGTGAGGGACCGGTGGTGGTTTGTCAGCGGGAGGGTTACTTGCGTGATGAATTTTGGCACTGCAGCGAGACTTGGAGTGGTCGGCGGAGTGAATAGCGTAAGACTCGTACAAGTAAAGTTCCCTTGATTAACGACTTTTGCTGCAGAGAAGGTCGATTTGGAAGAGGATAGGGCAGCGGCTATTGACATGTTTACGGTAGTGTTGTAAATGTCGTAGAAGCCTTTAATTGGTTTTACAGTGATGGGCTTCTGCAATTGAAGTGTATGGACTGCATGTTTTTCTCCGGTAGATGCTGCGCGTATAGGAGCCATGCGAGCTTGCATTGTGAGGCCTAACTGGTTTATGATCATACACGAAAGAATGAAAATCATGGCCACTATGAGACACGCCAGTAGTTTTTTGTAAAGCCATGACGCGCCGAGACTTTTTCAACTTCCGCTTTGTACACGGGTCATCATGGTTCACTTTCTGTCTTTACTGTCCTTCACTCGAGCTCACAAATCGTCCGCCGCCACAAACCTCTGGACACCTCCAATGCCACCAGTTAATCCCTTATAGATTTCTTCACCACCTTATGTCCTAACGCCACCTCTTAAAAAGGTGTGTTCTTCGCGCGAAGGTCACAGCAGGAGTAAAAAGTCATCGGGGCAGGTTTCAGTCTTCACCTCAGACGATAATGATCATCTATTTAGACTCGTCGAGGCTTTAGTTCGGGATTCAAACACTAGATGGCAGGAGAAACAGAGACTTGTTGCCTTGTCTTTTTTGTGTGTGTGAGTTAAATCGACGTCTAGTTTATGTAGCGTCAAATATGAAAAAAATATCTCTTTATTCGAGATTTATTGACATCCTTGTATATTTTTCATGATGTACTGCAATTTTAGGAGTTATATAAGGAGGATAGGGAGTTTTTCTGATAGATAAAAGGTAACAATGACATTCTCTTCGGAGGTAATAGTAGTAGTCAATTTATTAAGCCGTCAGACTAATACAATATGTAATCAGAATGACCAGAACTTTAGGCACACATGGACAAAAATAAGTTATAAAAGTACAAAATTATCCACACCAAAACTTATTTACAAAATACAGTTAACAGCCACCAAAACGACTCTTCAGAGGTGATTAATTTTCGTATCACTGTTTCATGAGTTCGTATTACTGGTCAATAGTCGCAACATCTCCCGTAACGAATAAGCTAAACATTGTCTTGATTCTGTAACGTAACATTCAAAGTATCGATCAACGTCAGTGAGTTTCCGGGAGTGATTATGACAAAGGAAATATAGAAGGAGAGGACGAGAGGAAGGAAATGATGCTAAACGAAAGAGAACTGAGAATAATAACGAAATGATGAAGCTTCGAAACCACAATGAGGCAGAGGTTTTTTTTTTATTATTTTTTATTATTATTATACGTTAAGTCATATAGTTTTGTCTTTCCTTTTATGAAGTGCTATACGGCTGGGACAACTTAACTTAATACCCCAACTTGATTTACAGGTTATTTATTACCTAGCTTATAAAAAAAATTGTGGTTTACCTTACACCACTAACGCAAAGAAAGAGAAAAGATAAAGGTCTCATACATCCCTTGTGCACTCTCAGAAATGGGGGGTACATTAAGGGTAGAATTGTTACATCGCACCATCACAACCCTTTTTAAACCCCATGTCCAGGCTGGAGGGTAGATGCTGCCGATTATACCCTTCATCTACCCTTTATCTACCCTTTTTAGACGAGAGGGTTGCAAAAGGGTATATTTGCGTCGATCCGAAAGGGTATATTTGTAAGGGTAGAAAAAGGGTAGCAGTATTTCATCACTACAAAACCCTTTTTTCTACCCTTTTTCCTACCCTTCTTTTCTAAGAGTGTGGTGGCCCTGATAAGACGAACCAAAGCCACTCTATAGGAACATAATATAATCTGAATGACCAGCCTTTCCATGTCATTAGCTTAGCATTCGAAACCAATTATCAAGCAATTTAAAACAAGAAAATTATATGAAAATGGCAAAGGAATTGTATAAAGTGAAAAGAAATATATATATAATGGAAGAAATAACACACACACACACACACACTCGCACATAGTTTGAGGTAGTGAAGTGCAAGTAGATTTTAGTAGTAGTTGTGGTGGTTGTAATGAGGTAGTGACGTGCATGTAGATTTTAGTAGTAGTGGTGGTGGTTGTAATGAGGTAGTGAAGTGCATGTAGATTATAGTAGTAGTAGTGGTGGTTGTAAGAGTAGTAGCGATGGTTGTAAGAGTAGTAGCGGTGGTTGTAAGAGTAGTAGCGATGGTTGTAAGAGTAGTAGTGATGGTTGTAAGAGTAGTAGATGGTGTTGTAAGAGTAGTAGCGATGGTTGTAAGAGTAGTATCTATGGTTGTAAGAGTAGTAGTATGGTTGTAAGAGAAAAAAAATGGATTTCATGGCATTAATATTTTGTAATTAGCTTCCGTGAGTCATTCTAGACAATACTATTCTGGTCAATGTTTACAGTGAATCTTAAATTCTAAAGATAAATGTCTTGAAAATATGTCCTTATTAACGTTAGATGAAAGATATTTGGTCCATTGCACCAGATAAGTTTTGACACAGCGGTATTCTGATTGAAATAAGATGAAAAATTTACTTTTACTACCATATCAGGCACGGAAGTCATGGATTATGTTGCTTGCATCGGCAGTGGTGGCAGAGGAACCGAACTGAGGTGCTTTAATAGTTTACCTCGGGATACAAACCACCCAGCCACCCTTGCCTCCTGCCTTACCCACCACCCTTGCCTCCTGTTCTCCGCCAACCATGTGCTCGCCGCCCCTGGAACACCAAGACAAAAGCTCCTCCAACGCCAGGTAGGTTTCAGATTTTATTAATTTATTGCGCACAAGGTTGTCAGTATTATAGTACCTCATAGTAAAAATCAGCAAATGGGTGTCTTAATAAGTTACAGGCGTTAACATAAGACGTAAGTCATTTTAGCCCCTTCACCTTGTCTGCATGGGTATTCAGGGTATTGTAATGAGAGTTCAGGACGTCTGTCACTTAACTTAGTTCTATTTTTCACACTGGTAACTTAAATATTTTTTGATACTTATTTTGTAGTTCTATTTTAACACTGGTAACTTATTACTCATTTTGTAGTTCTATTTTAACACTAATTATTATACTCATTTTGTAGTTCTATTTTAACACTGGTAACTTATTATACTAATTTTATAGTTCTATTTTAACACTGGTAACTTTCTTATTTTGTAGTTTTTAACACTAACTTATTAGACTCTTGCCATTTGGTGTATGTATCCCGTCTCTATCATTCTGTAGTCTCATGTACTATAATTGACTGACGCCTTGTGCGCAATAAATTAATCAAAAAGACTAAATTATTATTATTAGCTCATGGTGAAATCAGCAGCAGCACATGTTTGACAAGAACGTGTGTAATCAGATAGTTCGTATTATCAGACATATGTTATTGCGAGCTATCAATTATCAGTATATTTACCAGATCATTCCGTAGTATTATCAGAAACCATTATAATTTAGTTATAGGCGCAGAGTAAGCAGTTTAGTTCCCATAAATATCCCTTAATATGCGGTTTCAGGAAAGGACACATTGCCTTTCTGTATATATGTGAAGGATCATTAAGATAAGTTTTCTGGTGAGGAGGAACTAATGATTAACAAAGTAATATGGATAAATTATTATTAACAAAAAATACAATCAACAATATAGTTAGATTGGGATGGAAAACAAACTTTAATCGGGAAAATAATGTTTACGTGCGCACTAAATCGGTAAACTCTGCCGTCACTTTATTAACATCCATTACGGGCATTTCTATTTCTTGTGTTCGCCTTCACCCTTGTCCTCTGCTTCGGGTGCGGCTTTTTCTTCCTCCGTGGCCTCTGCAGCTGGTTGCTTCCTGTGACGAACAGAACTTTCGTCGTTCCCTTCACCCTCTGAACTTGAACTCGAGCTTGAGCTTGAGCTTGAACTAGTGTCTTTCTTCTCGTTCTCTTTAGTCTCGTTTGCAGTTTTATCGTCGCTCGCGTCTTCATTCTCTTTGTCGTTTTCAGCCGCCGCCGCCTCGCCTCCTTGCTCGCCCTCAGCCTCCGTATTCTGGTCGTCAGAGGCGGCTTTCTCCCCCTCTTTGTCCTCTGAGGCTCCCTGCTCTTCATCAGCCTTATTGGACGAGGCCTCTGCACAGTCGCATTTCCCCTCGACGAATTTAGAATTACATTTTTTACATTGTTCGTCGCCTTTACTCTTATTTGACGAGCTATTTTCAGTGTTTTGTTCATTATCTTCTCCGCCATCTTTCTCATGTTTGTCGCTACTGTTGCGCTCGACTACGGTCAACACTGGTTCTTGAGCACCGTCTCGCAATATCTTTGGACAGCAGCGACGCAGCCAGTCCGCCGCAGCCAACACAAAGGTGCCTGAAACAAAAGACAGTTCGAAGAGTGTTAGCATGCACCATATTCCAAGACACTATAGACATTGTTGTTGCAGACACAGTTTGGGACCACCAGCAATATTGAACCTGCCAATACTTCACTTACTTTTGAAATGAAAGACGAGGCCAAGAGACAAACCAGCGAGAAAACAAAATGCGGCCAGAATGCCCCATAAGATACCGTCAGGACTTCCCTCGGCGTCAGTCATGGAGTCGTTGTAACCGGCAGCTGTAGAAGACTCGATCATAGACAACTCGTCCTCCAGGGCCCCGTGCGTCATCTCAAGGGAGTCCAGATCGAGGTTGTGCGGATCCCCGTGCGTCTCCTCGAGGAAGTCCAGATCGGGGTTGTGCTGCTCATCGTAATTCACTTCAAGGGTAGTGTAATTTTCCATCATGGAGAGAGGGACGGGGCCGATGGAACAGTCGTTGGTGAAGAAGCGACTGGCGGAGAAATGGTTAGTGGAGGGCAGCGGTGAGGGAGGCGACAGGGTGGCTATGAAGAGGCTTACTACACCTTGCCTTGTGACGTCAGCTTGTTCGGTCGTATCAAACAGATGTTCGAGTGTGACGTAGCGCTTCCTTGCTAGTGTGGCAGCCCACCGCTAGGGGCACCGAACTACGACTGAAGCTTCAGTTTACTGAGTCTCGTAGGCTCGAAAACGCGACTCATTACTTTTGGATGATCAATGTGATTTACTTTCATTTCGGTTGTTTGTTTACCATATTTCTCTGTTCTGCGTACAGTTGGCTAGACAAATTAAGGGCAATTTATTCCATTGATTCGATTTTTTTCTCTTAATTTCGTCCTCTGAGCAGTACTGTAGCAGCCGCCTTGACGGCATGACACACGCTCTGTGTCCCTTCACCCTCCATCCATGTACCGGCCATTGGCCACCCATTCCATCGAACAGAAGAGAAGGGATACCCAGGAGGAGGGCTGATTAACACCTTTGCCCTCCCTTTCACACACACACACACACACACACACACACGCTTTCTCTCTCTGTTTCACCAAGCGTGTGTTTCAAGACAAAGTAGTACTATTGGAAATATTAAATGCTTTCAAGTTCGCGTCACCAGTCTTGTCACCAACTTGCCGCTCTCTGAGATGAATGCATTGATTTAGATATACATAAGAGGCACATATACACGCACGTTGTAGGTAGAGGTCATTATACCCCATTAGTGTGACGTAGGTGCACTATATTTTCACATATCTTTTTTCCCAATAGAGCCGCGATATATCACCCTCGTACACACAGGCGTCAATAACTGGTTTGGACTCTAGGACTCCGACCTTCTCTGTGTCCTTTATAGAGTGCACTTCAGGGGGACATCCGCTCATGACCTTCTGTTCAATATCAATCGTTATTTTGATTTTTTCTTTCATCTGTCCGAGAGCATATAGGATGACCGATAATTATAATTTGTGATAGATAGCATGGCGTCAAAACCAACACTCCGGTACTGAGACATGGACATACTGGGACTTTTTTTTTTTAAGCAATAGGGGAAAAAATGGGACAGCTCACACTCATGGACATTCCCTCTTAACCCCTTGAGACCCAGAACGTAATATCTATTGTAATTTGGGTACCATTAGACGATTTTAAGTGAATATAAGCAATATTTTATAGCGATGACCTGTTTAGTATCCTTGTCCACTAACTAATTTGGTATATTAAGTGACTTTTCGTAGTTTTATGGCTAACAACAAACATTTTTTTATATAGCAAAGGAAAGATCTGGGCGTGAAGGGTTAAGGCCAGGGCAGCGCAGGGGCGACGACGGGTCGTGGCGCCGCCTCACTCTGGCGGGAATCTGTTGTGGTCTGTTGTTTTTTCTTCATCTAATTGATCCACGAGTTCTACGTAAATTTGGAGACTTTTTCTTTTCATTAACTAGTGATTTGTATAGGCACCATAATCACGATATTATTTTTCATTAAGGATTAGGGTAGGTGTTATATATAATAGTCTTTTCCTTGTTATAATGAATGATTAGTATAGGTAATATTAATTAGTATATAAGCATATTTGTATTGGTGATGAAGGGCTGAGACAGAGTGCATTGAGCTTACTCAGATGCTTCTTTGACTCTTTCTCTAACTGTAGTGATCCTTGCCTCCATGCCCCCCTTCACCACCACGCCCCTGCAGTAGTGGTCCTTGCCTCCATGCACCCCCTTCACTCTTTGACCCAAGATATTTCAAAATAATCCTGAATCAGAAAGAAAAACGGAAAAAATGCGTTTTAGCACTTCTTATGCACATAATTATTCTTAAACACCTTGCATCTACCCAGCAGATTTAGTTAGATCTCGTTTAAATGCCGCCGCACACCATTAGCTACGCACTATAATAATTTCTAATAAAAATAACTAATAATAGTAATAATTATAAATTACTAAATGCACAAAAGTCTCGGGAGTTAGTTAAACCTGGCAAGGCGTCACCGCAGAAGTTTTCATCCACACTTTCTTCGCTCAACCCTCGCGCGTCAGCTTCATGTTAAAGCGAAGACTGAGCTTCAAGTTAAATACTTGACAGTTCTTCCTTTTTCTCTCTCTTGGCTCACGCCCCCCTACGTAATTACCCACGCCTCCCTAAGGGGGCGCGCCCCCACGTTAAGAACCGCTGCTCTAGGAAGCCAGTCATGTAGGTCGCGTGTTATTTAGAGGTTGAAGGAAAACAGAAAATGAACAATATTTTTTTTTCACAATAAAATCAATGAACATAAGCCGGAGAATATATTACATTTTCATTGTCTCAGAATCGATTGATGAGAATCGATTGGTCAGATAAAATAATTGATTCAGTCAGACGGTCCTCATGGCATTCTAAAAACATCCTAAAAAAAATAACGATTGCTCAGAGGTTGATTAAAAAACTAAAAATCAAGACTAAGCATAAAGGTGGTCATGGAGAAACTAAATGTACTGGTTAAGAACAAATACACGTTGACTTAAAGACTAAAACACACAAGATGGAACACTAAAACCATTAAAAAATAAGTGAAATAAGAAAATATCGCCACTCGTCCCTGCATTAATTGAACCCTCGCTCTCTGTTCAGGCTCTGGCGGATTTTGGAGGGGCACCGCGGCCATAGCCCCTAAAAAAAAAAATTGTGTAGTTTGCCCCCGACCCTAAAATGTCAAAACGAGTCATCATCATGGGCTTCTCCCCATTTCGTGTTCCCTGATCTTTGAGTTTGAAATCCGCCAGTGGGTTCAGGTAGTTGTTCAGGAGGGCGAAGTGCGAGGAAACCGTTTGGTGGAGACGGCGAGGTTGCCCCAGCCCGGCGCGTGGAAGTGCTGGATCTCGGCGGTGGCGTGGTCGATCTGGATGTTGTCAAGGTCGTCGGTATCTTGCTCCTCCAACTTCCAGAATCTGAGTATGGACATTATGAGAGAGAGAGATCATAGAGAGAGATTAGAGAGAAAGGGAGAGAAAGAGAAAGAGAACGTATAACACAATAACATCATATAACGTACCTTCGATGATACCTCCAAGTCTTCATCATATTGTAACACGCCCGGAATGAAAAGCCAAGAATCAGTGCGGCGCCCATGGCCAGGAGAACCACCAGGACCGTGGGGAAGGGCCAGGGCGTGGATGGGGGAGCTACAGAGGGTGGCAAGACCGTGGTGGAGGTGGAGGTATCCATGTTGTTCTTCCACTGGATGGTATGGTGGTAGTGGTGACGGTGGAGGTGTGTGTGTGTGTGGGAGCCTCGTGCTGGCTGTGTCCTCACCTCTGCCAGCCGATTCAAAGCTTTACTTAAGTGTGTTACTTTTTGGTTTCGAAGCCCCGTGTATCATGATATAATGTACCTGATTTCAATAGTTAAACAAATTATATCTTTTTTCTTTTATTAAGTGTTCGGTCTTATTCTCGATTTGTCAGATATTAACATTGAACTGTTCATAATAGATTTGTATTGGTGCTTTAATCATGGGCTGAGACAGTGTGTATTGAGCTTACCCAGATGGTTTCTTTGACTCTTTCTCTAAAGTGAGTCTAACTTAGGGTTTTCTCTAACTTAAGGTGTTCAGAGTTGAGAAGCCGCAACAAGTGAAATGCGGCAATCAGAATGACTATTGCCTTGCGTCTCGGGTTTCAAGTCACATGCAGATGGCGAGCCAAATGCCACGTACGTCAAGTAGAGATGTGAGTGAGTCCAGTGATAAAGCCTCCAGGAAGCCAGTCATGTAGGTCGCCTTATTTACAGGTTGAAGGAAAACAGAGAATGACAAAGATCCAGTTATATGTATTGGCACAATAAAATCATGAACACAAGCCGGACAATGTATTACATTTTTATGGTCTCATAATAGATTGGTCAGTTAAAATGAATTGATTGCTTTTTTATCAGACGGTCCTCCATGGCATTCTAAAAAGCATCCCTAAAAAAGAATAACGATTGCTCAGAGGTTGATTAAAAAACTAAAAATCAAGACCAAGCATAAAGGTGGTCATGGAGAAACTAAATGTACTGGTTAAGAACAAATACACGTTGACTTAAAGACTAAAACACACAAGATGGAACACTAAAACCATTAAAAAATAAGTGAAATAAGAAAATATCGCCACTCGTCCCTGCATTAATTGAACCCTCGCTCTCTGTTCAGGCTCTGGAGGGGCACCGCGGCCATAGCCCCTAAAAAAAAAAAAAAATAGTGTAGTTTGCCCCCGACCCTAAAATGTCAAAACGAGTCATCATCATGGGCTTCTCCCCATTTCGTGTTCCCTCATCTTAAAAAGTTTGAAGTTTGAAATCCGCCAGTGGGTTCAGGTAGTTGTTCAGGAGGGCGAAGTGCGAGGAAACCGTTTGGTGGAGACGGCGAGGTTGCCCCAGCCCGGCGCGTGGAGGTGCTGGATCTCGGCGGTGGCGCGGTCGATCTGGATGTTATCAAAGTCGTCGTATCTTGCTCCTCCAAATTCCAGAATCTGTGAGTATGGACATTATGAGAGAGAGAGAGATCATAGAGAGAGAGAAGAGAAGAGAGAAAGGGAGAGAAAGAGAACGTATAACACAATAACATCATATAACGTACCCTCGATGATACCTCCCAAGTCTTCATCATATTGTAACACGCCCGGAATGAAAAGCTAAGAATCAGTGCGGCGCCCATGGCCAGGAGAACCACCAGGACCGTGGGGAAGGGCCAGGGCGTGGATGGGGGAGCTACAGAGGGTGGCAAGACAGTGGTGGAGGTGGAGGTATCCATGTTGTTCTTCCACTGGATGGTATGGTGGTAGTGGTGACGGTGGAGGTGTGTGTGTGTGTGTGTGGGAGCCTCGTGCTGGCTGTGTCCTCTCCTCTGCCAGCCGATTCAAAGCTTTACTTAAGTGTGTTACTTTTTGGTTTCGAAGCCCCGTGTATCATGATATAATGTACCTGATTTCAATAGTTAAACAAATATCTTTTTTCTTTTATTAAGTGTTCGGTCTTATTCTCGATTTGTCAGACATTAACATTGTTCATACTAGATTTGTATCGGTGCTTTAAGCATGGGCTGAGACAGTGTGTATTGAGCTTACCCAGATGGTTTCTTTGACTCTTTCTCTAAAGTGAGTCTAACTTAGGGTTTTCTCTAACTTAAGGTGTTCAGAGTTGAGAAGCCGCAACAAGTGAAATGCGGCAATCAGAATGACTATTGCCTTGCGTCTCGGGTTTCAAGTCACATGCAGATGGCGAGCCAAATGCCACGTACGTCAAGTAGAGATGTGAGTGAGTCCAGTGATAAAGCCTCCAGGAAGCCAGTCATGTAGGTCGCCTTATTTACAGGTTGAAGGAAAACAGAGAATGACAAAGATCCAGTTATATGTATTGGCACAATAAAATCATGAACACAAGCCGGACAATGTATTACATTTTTATTGTCTCATAATAATAGATTGGTCAGTTAAAATGAATGATTGTCAGACGGTCCTCCATGGCATTCTAAAAACATCCCTAAAAGAAAGAAAAATGATCGCTCAGAGGTTGAATAAAATACACAAAAAACAAAGACTAATCATGAAGCTAGTCATCGAAAAACAAAATGTACAAACATCTAAAAGGACAAACACATTGAGCTTAAGACTAAAACATACACAATGGAATACTAAAATCATTAAAAAAGAAGTAATAGACTAAGAAAATATAGCCATCCGTCCCTGCAATGATTCAACAGTCACTCTCTGTTCAGGTACTTGAGTGTTAAGTAGGAGGACATGGTTTGGTCGAGGCGGCGCGGCTCCCCCAGCCTGGATCGCGGCGGCGGGGCGTTGGAGGCGTGCTGGAACTCCGAGGCGGCGCGGTCGATCTGGATCATGGTGTTGTCAAGGTCATCGGTCTCTCGGTCCTCCAGCTTCCAGTACCTGTGAGTATGAACATTATGAGAGATAAGATAAGATAAGATTTTCATCCTATCTAGACACTTTGCAAGTACCAACTACAAGGTTATTGACTATACAAAGCGCCGCCACGTCAGCACGAACTAGGCGGACTCGAACCGCTGACCGAATGCACAGGGACGCTGCACATTGCGAACTCACGTCTCTACCAACCTTGCCACACTGACGGGCTTATGAGAGAGAGAAGAGAAAAGAGATAAAGAGCGTATAACAACACAGTAACATTAAATAACGTACCCTCGATAAATCCTCCAAGTCTTTTTGATATTGTAACACGCCTTGAATGCGAAGGCAAGGATCAGCGCGCCGCCCATGGCCAGGAGAACCACCAGGAAGGTGGGCAAGGGCGTGGGCGGGGGAGCCACAGAGGGTGGCAAGGCAGTGGTGGAAGAGGTGTTCATGATCTTTGTCTTCCACGAAGGGCAATGAAGCTTAACTCTTGTTCCTTTCCTCGTGGTGTTTAGGCTTGTTTGATCTTTGTTTAGTCAACCTTGCTTATTCTTTATTTATTTTATTTTTTCAAGCTACCTTTTCTTGTAAGTTTCTGCTCTGATCAATCGATCGCTTTTCACTCTTCTAGTCCTTGTCTACCAGTTATCGTGGTGTACGTGACTTAGCATGCAGACTTGAACAGTATCTATTTCACAATTTATCAAGCGATTGTTCTCTCCTGTGATACACTTTGGCTGGTCGGTGTTTCCTGGACGATGGTGGTGGTGGCGAGTGACGGTTGTGTGTGTGTGTGAGCCTCGTGCTGGCTCTCTGTCCTCTCCTCTGCCAGCCTATTCAAAGCTTCACTCAAGTGTGTTAATTTTTGGCTTCGAAGCCCCGTGGATCTAAATAATGTTCCACTTTTGTTTTCAATAGTCAAACAAACCATCTTATCTTTTTTATTTCATGTCTGGTCTTTTCCTAGATGGTCAGATATTGAAATCGTTCAAACAAAGATAAGTTATGTCTTTCAACGCCGTCGGTAAAGAAATTAATTATTATTTCTCATTTTTATTTTTCGAAATTTATATCGAATTGTCAAATATATTAAAAACATCTGCGATAACAAAAATATTCACAGTCATAAAAATAAAGATTACAATATACATCACCTAAATGGGAATGATAAAATAAGTTATGTGCAAAAGCAACGAAACATCTAAAGGTACTTGATTTTGAGTCTGAATTGTAATACTCATAAAAAATCACCTGGCGTCCTAAGATTTGAAATAAACATGCATCCGCACATACGCACACGTAAAGATAAGCACATTAACACATCAACGCACATACGCACACTCACATTTGGATGACCACAAAACTACTATCATTCTCAAATGGGTTATAATGCTGACGAGCATTAACAGAAAGGTCAGTCATCTCCATCACAATCAGAGGCGTCTCCTTCTCCTCCCCCTCACTCGCGTCGTCGTCACACGTGTAATAACTGTCACGGTCAGACTCGGGGGCGTGGCACTCGCCCTCCACTCCTGAGATAAGAGAAATGCAAGAGAGATGGTCGGGGTGTGTCTGCGTCTCCATTGCCAAAGAGAGAGAAGCAGAGAAGATGCCCGACTCAGACTCGGCGAGGAGAGTCGTGGTGCTCTGAGCCAGGCTGGGGTCGTCGGGAGAGACTGAATTCCCATGACAAGACGAAGAGCTGCTGTTGAGCCTATAGAGTTCAATTAAATCCATAGTCTCGGAAGCCTCACCGCTGTCCAAGGGTAGGGAACTGTGGTTTCCTTGACTGTTTGCTTCCGTGGGTTCCTCGAAGTAAGTTGTGTTAATATATAATCCACCCAAAGTGTCCATCAGGTTGGCGGAGTCGTCTGCCAGAGTGGTCGTGTCGGGGCTCAGAGTGACCCACATGCTCTTGTTCAGCGGTGTGACCTCAGTCAAGTACTCTGAGGCTGTGGTGGTGCAGCTGTCGGGGGAGGAAGGCATGGAGGTGGTCTGCGTGGAGATGCTGGCGTGGGAGGCGTGCATGCGGGCAGGCGTGGCGGGCGTGACGGGCTTGACTTTGGAGTCCTGCGCGGCGGGTTGTGATAAAGCAGAGACTTGGGTGACCTGCAGGGTGGACTGGGAGAATGCAGAGACGAGGGAGTTGTCGTGATAGGTACGCACCGCGCCGCTGGAGAGGTCCACCTGGATCACCACGTGGTCCTGGGGGGGCAGCTGGGCACACGTCCTGCAGCTGTGGGGAAACAAGGGGCGTCATCGAAGAACAAAGAAAATAAGGAAGCTACAGGAGGCCGCGAGACCTACACGTGGTAGTTCCTATAAACATTTAGCTTCAGTTCCTATATTTGGAGAAAAACACCCTGAATTATACGGTTATCAAAGTGTTTATGTATCGTCCAGCATCACATATGTAACATATGTGTAGATGTGATAAAACTTATAAATAAAAGTATACGGAATTAATTTTTTCAGCAATATGAATCATCAAGGACACTAATGATATACATGATCCACAAAGTTAAGTCATCACTCACCATTTACACCAAAGATACGAAAAGCGAAGATGATACCCGATTATAGCCACCCACATGAGCGTCACCAGGGTCACCGCGAGCCCGAGGATTGCTATCACGTCCAGCATGGTGAGAAGGGCAAGGAGTCACCGGTGTACAGAACCTGAGGACCGGGGGAGGCGTCGGCAGTGTGGCGTGGGGAGGCGGCGGCAGTGTGGCGTGGGGCAGCAGCGTCGGGAGCACCAGGGCGGGGAGTGAGCGACAGCCTTCCCTCTGCACGCTCCACGAGTCGCTGTTTCGTTCAGTAGATGCGCCGAGGCTCGCATTGTCAGGTCTGTATAACCGCCTGGGTCTGTCGATTTGCGTATGTAACTACCGGCGGGATCTTTGAATGCCTTATGGTAGCAATTGTGGAGTCTATTATAGTTTTGTTACTGTCATTTTAACGCGAAACTATTAGTCCTAGAGGAAACATTAATAGTGAAAAAATGTTGAGCTTGAAGTGTCCTTAGGTGGTAGCGTCGCCTTACTCTCTACACTCCCTCATTCCTCCGTGTCCTTGCAGTGTTGTTAATTGTTGTTGATCAATTTGTTACACCATCCAGGCGACATTCTTATTATGTGCAGAAGGGGAGAGCGGGGCAGGTTGCATCATTGCCTCTAACTCGCATGTTATCACACGTACATCGTCTTACTACTACTACTACTACTACTACAACTACAACAATAATAATAATAAAAAAAGTTAATGCGAGTTAGAGGCAATGATGCAACCTACCCTCGATGCAACCTGCCCCGCTCTCCCCTATATCAATTTTGGGTTTCAGCTAATTACAAGTTGGTCATGTCACGTCGAACCTGTTATTCTTAGCAGCTGCCAATAACGCGGATGTTGCATGAGAACTACATCTAAATTGTCATGTGCAATAAGTATTTACAAGTTTCTATAAGTGTAATGAAGGTGGTGGTGGCGATAGAGGCTTTGTGTGACCTTGAACATAATTAATTAAGCCGTGAATGTTCATCATCTACTTCTTTCTTTGTATTTAATTGTTGTTCGTATATCAATTCTAGACGGGTTAGGCTACCGTAGATAACAGTCAAGTCACCACCTGCAGTCATGTCGCCAGCCGCCAAATATTACGAATTATAGCATCACTACTGATTTTTATGTGCCACTGAAGATGATACACAATAGTTTATATCATGACTGTATAATCTACCCTGTTTTAGCGTTGTTTTATGCTTTGTATCTGCAAATATAACTGTTGCGCACTTTTGCTTCTCAAGTTTTTCTTGGCGCGACGACAGACAGCAGCTGATCACCTTTCGGGCGGCAGGACACAAGACTTGCAAGATCTTTCAAACTTGGATAGAATTTGCTTTCACGTTGGCAGAGGAATTTTTATATATCCAAGCATTTTCCGCAGGTAATATATATAGAGACTTGTTTTACTTTACCTCTAATTTCCCTGAATTCCCCAGAGTGGCGACTCAACTGTTAGGTTAAAATACTAGCTAGCGACTTTACTGTAGTAGGTATAGCAAGGTCGCCACTCGGTTTCATTTTTGTAATTTGTTCATTTATAGCCCTACTATGACACAGATGAAGACACAAAATGACACAGACTTTCCAGATAGCCCCTTCTAACTTTCCTGAAATCATGGATGTACAAATGTAAGTATTAACGCCACCAGACGTCTGTAAATAACAAAGAAACGTTGAACTGGCGACTTCACTGTTATCTACGGTAGCAGAGATAAAAGAGAGAGAGAGAAAAAATAATCGAAGCTTCACTCGTAAAAAAAAAAAAGAACTTTACACACTTAAAACATAACTGCATTGGCATGTCCTCAATAATACCAGTTCACGCCATGTAATTAGTCCACGCCGCCTTGACCCATCTCCTCAAGGCAGTCACGATGCACGTAATCAAGGATGTGGGACAATGTTATCATATCAATGAGATACGAATGACCTTATGATGTTCTAACTTTTCCCTTGAAGCATAACCAGCAATTTCCATCACACTTGTTTATCATGCCATTAAATGAAATGAAAGGGATAATCTGTATATATATCTACAAACACTGGGCGTCTATTCACGTTAGTTTCCTGATTGATTATTTTATGGGTTTTGTATTGTGTTGAATTTAGGATTGATTGATTTAAGGCCAAAAAAAGGGGAATGTGCATTGAATTTAGGAGATGCGGGAGAAATTAGGTGTCGAAGGTTTCAGAATTTCGAGACAGTGAGTCACCAATGATCCCTTTCCTCAGTCATCAGCGGGTGTCGAGGGCGGGAGGGCGTCGGCGCGGCGCTGATGCGGCCTCTGCGTCTCCTTCGTAACCCCGGGTAGGTGTTCGTGACTATTTGGATTTCTTACCCGACGTGTTTCCATATTCGTAATGTAGCCCAGGTGAATTTATATGAAGTTTAAACAGCAATTTATTTTTCTCTGAGCATTGTTTGCTATAGGTGGTTAAGATTATAGCGTATTATCTAGTGTTTTCTATTTATTTTTCCATTTATAGGCAGTTTGATGGAAATGTATTGATTTGAAGACATATTGGTGTTGATAAGTATTCCGTACTACATAACTCCTGCTTTACCTTAACTAGTGAACACGAATGAACGATGTAACAAGCAGTAACATTTTTGTACTTGTATTGTTGATTTTTGTAGAATAAGATTAATTAAGCTCCAAATGTACGTGAAAAATCAAGTACTTTTAAGTACATGTACATGCAACAGCTTCTTGTCTTGCCACTCCATCTTGTGCACCTCCACGCCCCACGCCCACCACGCCCCACAGCATACCTTTACCACGTGCTGCGCCCTTTCTGCAGTCTGTAATGGGCCAGTCCACAGACATATGCATCATTATATCAGTGTTTTGTTTTGATAAATTTATTACGCCAAGGCGTCAGACCAGGACACAGGAAGACAAAATCTTTGTTGATAAACTTAACACATTGAAATTAGCAGCCCCCAAAACGTGGGTAGCGGACAAGAATTTCATCTAAATTGTCATGGGCTAGCAGGTGCCGACAGATGTCCACCAGTGGTCGTCCTAGAGGCAGCAAGCCACTGACCTCCGGGCAGTGCAGGCAGTAATGCTCCAGCGAGTTACTGTTGGGTTGATCACACAGGAGGCAGGAGGAGAAGTGTGGCGCGTCTTCGAATCCCGCGACCTGCCACACTGGTCTGTAGCCCAGACGTAACCTGGCCGCTACCACGTTGTGTCTCCGCACCATTAGGCCCCGACGACGGTACTTGTAGCGATGTTGGCGGAACGCGTCGTAATGTTGAATGGAGACGCTGTTGGCTCTCTGTCTGGCCCTGTGATGGAGAGTGGAGACGTAAGTGTGAGTGTTGACCCTTAATAAATAACAAGACAGAGAGGGTGAGGGACCAGCATCACGGAGTGGCAGGCTACAGGCGGCTTTTGCTATTCCGTCGACAGTGTCACTATAAAGAATGCCAACGTGGGACGGAATCCACAAAAAAAAATCTGCAAGGCGCGTAGGCGTACTAGGGACAAAAAGGACAGAATACGTGATACAAGGTGGCAGGTAGGCTTAGGGGAGGAAAGGGCCTGAAGGGCAGACTGAGAGTCACAAATCACTAAACCATTGAGGCCACGTTGGCTGAGGAGACTAACAGCATCAAGTATACCATACAACTCGCAGAACGTGGAGCTGGCGGAAACAGGGAGTCTGCGGCCAACCCAGCCGTCAGGCGGCGGATCGACGTCAGGGGAGAATACAGCACAGCCCGCTGTCCCATCTGGCTGCAAAGATCCATCGGTGTAGACGTGGTTCAGTGTGGGGCATGAGGATGAAATTGAAGCTTTGGTCTCCAACGCTAGCTGCCTCTGTAGGGCAGGGAGAGCAGACTTGGAGGTGGGGGTGTAGTGGACCGTTACGGTGGGAATCATCCACGGTGGAGGACCAGGTAGAGCTTCAGCCTCCGGAACATTGATGTCGAGCCTTTGAAGTAAAGAAGACACAGTTTTAATAAGGGTGCGACCGCCAGCCTGAAGAGGAGGTAACGTGGGCGGGGTTGCATAGCACTTCTAATAGTATGAGAGTAGTGAGGAACGACCTGAGGGTAATGCAGACATTTGATAGTGAGACGAGCAGCGATGGAGCAAATTCTCTCATAAATAGGTGGTAGGTGAAGTTCTGTTAACATGTTGACCACTCTAGTAGACAGAGGACAGCCCAAGATAACTCTCATAACCCTGTTTTGGAATTTGTCAGGGGGTCCAGGGACGTATGGGGTAACTGAATTAAAGCTGGAGAGAGATAGTCGATGACTGAACGGATGAAGGTTACGTAGATCATTCTGGCCACAGGGATGGAGAGTCCAGAAGTGTTGTTAACAAGCCATTTGAGTAGTACGAAGCGCTTCTGTAGCCGATCCAAAAGATCTTGCACGAAGGGATGCATGTGTTGTGTTGTGCCCGAGTGACGCGGGGAATGGAGACTGGTGCGCCGAGTTAGATGTACTGTCTGCACAGGGGAACGACACACTCCCCAAAGTAGAAGTCTGGTAGCAGCCTCGGGTTCCGGAGGGTGAAGACTCTGCTTTTATCTGGGGATATAATTAGACCGCAGTCAGCGGCAGACATAGAAAAGGAATTTAGTAACTGCTGAAGATGGTATGGCGAGGTGGAGTGTATGCAGATATCGTCAGCATAGCACGTTACCGTGGTGTCAGGGACGTCAGGCAGGTTGGAAAGCAAACGGTGGACGAGAACATTAAATAGAAACGGACTGAGAACACCTCCCTGCGGAGTTCCTAACTCGAAGCCTTTAGGTGTGCTGCATGCTCCTTTATAGAGGACGCGAGAAGTCCGATTGCTGAGGTATCCTCTGATCCATTTCAGTAGCCGTCCTCTGACACCGAAGTCCACTAACTGGTCTAGGATGATGTCCCTGTTGGCAACATCGAAAGCGCTCTTGAGATCGATGAACGCAACCACACTGTTTGGGGAAAGGCGTGTGTAGAGGTCCATGAGGCAATGATGTGTGCATCGCTGCGGAAGAAAACCAAAAAGTCGGGATGACAGTACCCCCTCCAGCCGGAAAAGAAGACGGGTGAGCAATACGCGCTCCATCACCTTGCTGAAGCAGGATGTGAGGGATACTGGCCTAAACTTGTCCGTCCCGGGTTTTGGAATGGGGACAATTGTGCTGCGGGTCCAGGCGGCGGGCAGATACCCCAGCCTGTAGCAAAGGTTGTAAAGCTGTAGCAGAGGGTTACCTGGGACGTTATGTAGCTGACGGAGGACAGAATATGTGATACCATCGTCACCCGGAGCGGTCGACTTGCCTCGAGCCAGAGCCCGGCGCAGTTCATCCTCAGTAATGAGAGTGGGTCCATCGTCATCCTCCTCGAGCAACGCTGCCATCAGCCGTAGAGCGCGATGACCTGCACCGGCAGACAGGGCCGCCTGAACAGGCTCGGGAAGGCTGCCTACCCGCGACTGTCGGGCCCAGTCATCGACAAGGTTTTGGGCGTACTCACCAGGACTGTGATGGAGGGCGTTGGCGGGTCTCTTCTTCGTCACCTTCCTGATGAGGTGCCACATTGTCCCAACGCTCGTCTGCTGATTGATGTTGTCCCTGAATGTATGCCACGACTCTGTCCTCACGCAGGCCTGTAAGTGTACCAAGTCGTCCCTTGAAGCCTGGTATCGGTGAAGGTGAGCAGAAGTAGGGTCCATTTGAAAAGAAGGCCAGCGTCCATAGCTGTCCTATTGGCCTGAAGAATGCGTTCGTCAAGGGTCCAGGAGTATGCAGCCGCCCGCCGTCGCATGTGTGGCCTGGAAATATAATGCGAGTAGAAATTGTTCGTCGAATCCACCAAAGAGGAATACAGGGCTTCGGGGGACTGAAAGTCAAACGTGGGGAGAAGGGAGGACATGTAGGCAATATAATTAGGACAGTATTTGGGAGGAATCGAGATGCGAAGACGGTGATGAGTTGGGTTGCGACTTTCTGGGAGTAGATACCGGAAGCTGAGAGCTACATGATCAGAGAAGAGGGAATTGACGGAGGTACACGTGACATGAGCCGCCACCAGACCAAACGTGATGATGTGATCCAGGGTTCCTCCGCGACCGTGAGTAGCACCGCCTGTGTCCCAGCGAGTGAGATGGTTGCGTTGAATGTATTGCAGAAGGCGATGCCCGCTCCGATTCCACCTCGACAGATCGCCTAAGTCAGGATGCCGAGCGTTGAAGTCCCCCATGTAGATACTTCCTTGGTCTGTTGGAAGAGGAAGTGCAGCCACACTCAACTTACCAGGGGCGCAGTACACATTGCAGACCCGGATCTTGCCATTTCCCACAGCCACCTCAAACAGCTGAAAGGTCGTGTCTGCATCGTTGGAGTTGCGGAGAAGTCGTGCTGGATGGAGGAATGAATATAAGCAATGAGGCCATTCCGAACGTGGTGGACATAGGAAATAAACCCCTGGAGAGTTGGTGCAACCCGGAATTGATGATGACCCACAAAGCTTCCTGTATGAAAACCACCTGAGGGTGGTGACTGTACACATAAGCCTGAAGGTAGCAAGTTTATCAAACGCCGTAACACCGCAAGCATTCCATGACACAACGTGTAGATGTTGGAGCCTGTTATCGAACTGTATGCTTTTTGTAACGAGAACCAAATGTGGAGGAGGAAGCAGCGAGACCAGGTGGTTTAGGAGAGGGGCCAGCACGGGCACTCGAGTCCTCAAAGCGAGAGGCAAAAGAGTCCAGTTTCTCCGTGAGCAATGTGACTGCGGAGATTAGAACTTTCTGTGACTCTGCCAGGGTATCGATGGTGACTTGAGTGTTGGCTTGGCTGGTAGCCACACTAGTAAGCCGGGCATCGATAGCGTCCAGGCGTGATTCAAGGGAAGCACAACGGGTCATCAGTTTGTCCACAGCAATGCGGAGAGCTTGGACCTGTGGGGAGGGAGACGCAGGAGGCGGCGGCGGCGGTGCAGGTGTCGATGGAACTGCGGCCTTACGCCTGGCACATCCATGCCAGACACTCACTCCTGGCTCTTGACAACGAGGACACCGCCAGTGTGTGGTGTCAACAGGAGGCGGAGGTGGGGTGTGGTCTCCAGTGGCCGGGGGTGGTGGTGGGGGGGCGCGGTGAGGGCAAGTGCGGGAGTCGTGACCGCCAGCACACCATGCACATCGTTCCAGGCCCGAACAGTACCGCGAAATATGCCCAATACCCCAGCACTTGAAGCATGAAGGCTTGTCATTGTGTAGTAAACGGAACTCGCAGGGTGGCAGACTTGGAAGAAAACTAAATGGAAAACTAGATGGGGGTGGGTCTGTGTCAGTCCATGTTACTACTATTCTGCTGATAGGCTTACCGTCCTGATGGAAGCGACGAGCAGAGTAAACACCATCAAGTTCCTTGCTGAGGGAAGGGTCCACACCCACTGGATAACGAGTGACGAGGTATGTCGGCAGTTTGCGGGTCCTGTCAGGCGAATCTTGGGGCGTAAGCGTAAGAGCGAGAAAGTCACCATTCATAGCACTTCCCACAACGTCCAAGCGAACCCTAGAGATATAAACAAAGCGAGAGGTCACCGCTGACATCTTGACCTCAGCCAGGTCACGCTTGAGGTGAAACGCACGATTCACTTCCGCCAGCCACCGTAACTTCACATCGACCGACGGGTTGTCCTCGAACATGAGTTTCAGGTATTCACCACGGGGCGCAAAAGCTGGAAGGGAGGGCGGAGGCCGGGAAGGCGGAGGTCGGGAAGGCAGAGGCATGGGAAGAGGTGGATCGGTGTCACGGGAGTCACTACACTGATCAGAGTTACCTTCCTTCAGACGGGAGGCCTTGGAGACAGGAGTCTGAAGCTCCCCACTGCTGTTGAGCACGTCGTCCATGGAGCGCTTGGAAGCGGACACAACATGAGGATCACAGCCGGAGCGGGGCGTCGAGGGCAGGCCGGGGACCACCAAGGCAGGTAACTGCCTCTGTCCAGCCGAATGAGACAGGCAGGGCCAGGTGTCGTTAGCCTGCTCGTCTTCATCACTCATTCGAAGGTCTTCCTCTACCCCAGGGAAAGGGCCTGGGCCCGTGTAGCTCATGGCGCCCTACCTCTTGGCGGCGGCACCACGAAAAACAGGCTGAGTCCACTCGCGACAGACTTGTACTTCCAGACAGTAGGTAAGGGTATGGGGGAGTGTACGAGCAGGTGAGAGGCAACGTCCACTCACCACCGCGTCTCCACAGAGACTGATTATATCAGTGCATTAGCATTATTAAGTATCCTGAATTTCTTATTGTGATTTGACTTTACGCCTTGACGTACTTGACGACGTAGTACCACAGGCCTCGGTACGGGCGTGCTAAAGCGCCGAGGCTCGGAGCACGCAAACACACAAAAAGTACTTGTACTAAAGTACCTTGTCATAGTAAAGTACCTGGACTTGGACTTAGTAAATTGCAAATCTACTGTAATTGGACATGGACTTGAAAAATGATGCACTGTGAGGCTTGACCAATACAGCTTAATCTGCATAAACAGTATTCATCATAAACCCAGTACACAATGACGTAGCTACGGGGGGCAGGGGGGGGGGGGCACGGGCCCTCCTACTGGCCACGGCTGCCGTATTATGTATAATGCTCTAATACCCACCACTGATCTGATCACCACTTATAATATGCCCTTATAACCTTCTATGTGGCATCAGAATGCCCCTGAGCTCCGGCTGTTTGCCTAGTGCCCCCCCAGGTGCCCCCCATGGATAGATACCTAGCTACGTCACTGCTAACAAAGCAAGCCAGTCCTTTAACAACCCACAAACTACGTAGCAAAAAAAAAAATTATATTCTACCCCCAATCCTCTGCGACGTTGTTAAGGAGTTCGAAGCACTAACGAACCCTATCAATATAGACTTTAAAAAACATACTACAAAACTATACCAATACTATTATTAACTCACATTTACTAACATTTAATACTTATGTAACATTACAGGTCAAGAACTATTGGTCAAAGGTCAACAGGTCAGGGCGTGGGAAGGAAATAAGGTAAAGGTTTAGTGTTTCGAAGCAGTTTTGTCTTCCTTGAGTAATCCGGTACGAGCGACAGTCTAGAGCGAGCCGGCGAGGGGGCAGGACGCGTGTGCAGGCAGCTGGGAGGAGGAAGAGGGTGATTTTGCCAAACAACTCTTTATTTTGTAACTCTTCTTCATATTTCTGCAGCGTAAGGTAATAGAGAGAAAGGGAGAGTGGGAGAGTGAGAGGAATGAGTGGGCAGTGGTGGATCTGAAATTTCATTGGCCATCCCAGATCTGAGTCAGAGGTGTAATGAAAATTCAACCATTTCTTTTAATGGGTATGCCATGGCCACCCCACACTAGATCTGTGTCCAACCTTGGCCACCCCTGTCACCGTGTCCTGGCGGCGCCACTGTGAGTGGGAGAGGGAGGGAGGGAGGGAGAGCTTACGTGTGATTTGAGGTTGTTTATTCTTCCCTACAAAGTAATGGCTCGTTATCTTTCTACCTTATATAACGTCAGATCGATTATAGCCAGTGGCGTAGCTACGGGGGTGTCGGGGTAGCTAAGGGGGGGCACGTCGGGTGTGTGCGTGCCCCCCCCCCCCCCCCATGAGAATCCGGTGGCGTGTGTGATTGTGTGCAGTGCAGTCTTCCATAATGTTTGATAGTGTGGGATGCTGTATTGCACCCAGGACAGGCATCCACCATGGACCCATCCAGCCTCTGCTGATAGCTCAGAAGAGCCGGGTGGTGTCCACACCGCAGCCTGGCCAGGTAGGCTCTGTCCTCAGGGAAGGGAGGACTCTGAAGGGTGGCTGTCTGGCCTGGTGATGGTGGGTGGTGTGGCTCGTCAAGTGTCTCGGCAATAAGGCTTCATATTGATCAGGATCACAGTCACACGGTGCATGACAGCATGCAAACTGCTGTCACAATAATGCACTGTACCTATGGCCACCCGTGGGCAAACAGTCGGGAGTATCCAGTGAGCCAACAAGGTTAGATTTTGCAGCGCATGTTACATTCAGGGTGCGTGTAGGAAGGCAGCTTGCAAGATTAAACGGGCTTGAGAATAAGTATACTTCCTGTTACAGCACACTAGTTGTTAAGCTCTTTGATGGCATGTTTGACTTACAGTGTAATGAAGTGTTAGGTGTTATTGGAAATAAAAACTAAGGAAAAAAATACATTTCAGGAGTAGCACGCCAGACCAGGTGGGCTGTGGACGCAGACACCAGGCAACAGAGGACTGGCGGGATTGTGTGGGCTGTGAAACAAGGTATGTGAAGGATATGTCTGCCGAGGATTTGCTGTACAGTTTGTTCACTCTCGCCTTTGACACCAGTTATTGCCCGTTTGTCTTCCCTAGCTGTAGGTGTCCCTTTGTCAGCATTGCAATGTTGAGTTGGAGAGGGAAACATTACTGAAATATAATAACATTTATTTCAAATTTTGTTTACAGAACGTATATCTCTTTGTAACAGTATAAAATCTATTTAATAGTTATCATCTGTTGCTGGAAAGTGAATAAGCCTCAATTAAGATGCTAAAAATCCTATCTTTACAAACTTTCATTAGTAAATTATTATTACAGGGCTTCCGTTTAAGCAATAGCCTCAGCGGTTGGGACTACAGGGGACAGCGGTCTTATCCTGGGTGGCGGTCCTATCGTGGTGGCGGTCCTATCGTGGGTGGCGGTCCTATCGTGGGTGGCGGTCCTATCGTGGGTGGCGGTCCTATCCTGGGTGGCAGTCTGAGTGGCGTCACTCAGGCTGCTGATGATCTTGGAGGGATTGATGGTCACAGACTTGGTGGTATTATAGGTCTTGTAGATCCCAACCAGCCGGTCGGCAAGTTCAAACATCTGGGACCGCAGTGATATGATGATAAACTGGGCATTCTTTGTTCGTTCCTGTAAAAAAAACAAAAAACGAATGAGGTCACTTGAAATCGAAAATCATTAACATTTCTCCAATTCTTAGGATTATTGAAAGGCATGTAAATATTTGTCCAATGTACGGGAAGGATGTATGTAATTATTCTACTTCATGTGTGCCACGGCCCAGAAATAAGCATGGAAACTACTATAAAAGCCACTGCAGTGCATTGACAAATTTTGCTGCTTTGGGACATGACTGGTGTGGGAGGGGACATGACTGGTGTGGGAGGGGACATGACTGGTGTGGGAGGGGACATGACTGGTGTGGGAGGGGACATGACTGGTGGATGGGACAATGACTTTTGGGAGGACATGACTGGTGTGGGAGGGACATGACTGGTGTGGGAGGTACAGGAATAGTCTGAGAAGGGTGAAGTATGTTCTCAGTTTACATCCTGTGTCTGCTTTGTGAACATTGATTTACAGTGTTAATCCTTACAATATGATGACATCTTATGAATAATCATAAACAAGATACTTTTTAATGTGTATCGGTACCTGGTCAGAATCGAACACGAGTCAGGGCGTCTTGGCTCCCTCGCTGTACGGTGATTAAAAAGGAGACACGATCACCCTACAGCGAGGTAGCTATGATGCCCTGACTCGGCTTCTATTCCGACCAGGTACTGATACACAATTTATCTTATATGATTATACCCCTTAATGTTAAGGGTTTTACATGTTTAGTGACATATTCCTTGATGTCCTAGTCCATAGGTTTTCGCATACCATATGCCTATGTTTTCTCAACCTTGTACCTAATTCACAGGTTTGACATCACACATCGTTGCATTGTCTCGTGGACACATACCAAGGGGCTTCATGTAGGAGGCGCTATCATCATTCCCTACTGTGGTATGTATGCTCACATGTATTATATGAATTTAGGGTGTGCATTTGGGTGTATTTATTTTTGTTAATGAACTGCTCTGGGACTCCACAGTCCTCTAGGGTGCAGGAGTGTTGTGTGTTTGTGAATGACGTGGTCTTCCTATGGAGGTACTTGGCGACTCTTGATAGGCAGTGATGTTTTCTTGTTCTTTGGAAAACCATGAGTGATAGTTTGGTTTGGGTCTGTTGGCTTGAGTATCTTGTAGAAGCCAATATTAATCCTTTCTTCAGTCTTGTATTGTGATGACTTGTACTAAAGTAGGAAAGCTTAATGGGGGTTTGAGATGTTGGAATGACTTGGAGAGCTTCGTACCACTTGGTGAGCACATCTTACAGCTGTGCTAACCTGGCTATTAGGATTGCCATTGTTTACCAGGACTTGACTGCCTGGCAAGCTTGGAGTGTAAGTTCTTCCTTGAGGAGCAGTGGATGATGAGTGCACGGTGGCTGTAAATGTTGATTGTTGATAAAAGGTATCGTTGAAGCATTTGCCTCCACAATCAACAATTACAGCCACTGTGCATTTTTCCACTGCTCCTCAAGGAAGAACTTACAGTCCAAGCTTGACAGGCAGTCAAGTGCTCGTGAACAATGGCTTTCCTGACAGTGAGGTCATCACACCTGTAAAATGCAAGTCAGTAGTTGTACCATCACCATCAGCCTCCAAGCCCTTCAAAAAAGAAGCCTCATCAAGCTTTTTTACAGAAACTACAAATCATCAGAAAAAGGGGAAAAAGTTGTGAAGGATATCACCTACAAGAACGACAAGTCTACAGACCCGAACAAGACCGTATCTCTCATGAGTTTACAAAAGAACAAGATAACAACACTGCTGCTTATCAAGAGTTGCCACACCTGCACCAGCACCTCTATACAAACACTCCTGCACCCTGGAGGTCTGTGGATCTGAAACCTACAGTACTCTGCAGAAATATTGAACCATCCGGGCCAGTGGCTCAATTTTTAATTAAGCTGAAAACTGTTAAAAATTTAATAGAATCCGACTCTGATGCTACGTACGTATATTCAAGTTTTAGTAAAATTTACGTATATGTTAGGGTTATCTAGAAACGTGTGAAGAAAGTTGAAACACCCTGGCAAAAACCTCATTGTGAATTGCAGCACGGTAGGTAGTTAAATATCTAGCTGTTGCTGAGGAAAACTGAGGAAACAAACTGGCCTGTGCCATGCCACCACAAAAGGCAATAAAGTACACACAAACCTCGATTTCCCGGACTAATAGGGGGGAGCACTGGTCCGGGAATCGCAAGTAAAAAAAAAAAAAAAAAAAGTGATGCCATTACCCACCCCCGGACGTTTATCCCACTCTAGTATTTACTGTCCGGCAACCGACAATATCAACTACCCGCCGCGGACTTTTACGTCCGCTGAGCATGCAGCCACCTGGCGGGAGGCAGCAGAAAGTGTTCAATAGTCTCAAGAGATGTTCCTGCACCAGGGGCAGTGGGGGTCAGGGGACTAACGGAGGCTGTGCAGGTGAACCGTGAATGTTGTGTGCCCAAATGTAAACAATACGACCGCTGAGCATGCTGCCACCTGGCGGGAGGCGCGGACACTGACCAGGGGTGACAGGAGACGCTCGGACAACTTGGTCAATTTACGAACAGGACCAGGCATTTCAACGTAATGTCCGAGACTGACATATCCCCGGACCTCGGATTTTGTCCGGCAAATCCGATATCCGGGAAATTGAGGTTTGTGTGTAGGTTAATTACAAAAATATCACCATACCTTGACATAATTGCCCACGATTGACACGTTCTTGAAGTCTAGGGCTGCGTCAATCTCGTCCATGACGTAGAGTGGCGTGGGCTTGTAGTAGTGCAGGGCAAACACCAGCGCCAGGGAGGACAGCGTCTTCTCTCCGCCCGACAGGTTGGTGATGTTCTTCCAGGATTTCTTGGGTGGTCGAACACTGGGAATAGGTGAAGCATTACTTACATGCACATAGAGGAGAGTGTGCTGGTGGTGCTACTCAACACTAACTAGCTGACACAATATTCAGGTTTATGTGGCCAAGAACAAACTATTTTCCCGCTCAATTCAATGTTCCCATAAACTTCCAATTTGTACAACACCTTTATAGACTGAACTGAATTTTGATGCTCTTCACCTTCTTCCATTTAATGTCATTTTTACAGACCAGGATTATGTGCTACTGGATATTACCCAAGAGTAATCCTATATTGTAGATCAAACCTCCCTTAATATGTTACGTTACAACAATGTAAACTATACAGATTCTGACAATGGTGGAAATATATTGCAACAGCAACTCGTGCATTTCAACACAGCAGCCTCGCCCGCCCATCAAGGTCTTGGCATAAATCTAACTTCTATTATTTTAGCGGACCACAAATATTCCAGGCACATAACAAGTAAATTAGTAGTGTAGTAAACAATTCCATTTTCTGAATTCAATATGCTTAAAATTTCTGAATATTAAATATCATTTCAAATTACATCTTTAATATCTTGTGATTATTGTTTATATTTTCTTGGTGAATAAAACATTGGGAAAAGATTGATTGTTTGACACAACCTCCTGAACTGATGAGTCTCATAGACTCATTCACTTTTCTGTGCTTCTATGTTAGTTATATATCTACAAGCATCATGTATGGTATCATGTATGGTGTGCATCACCTATAAGTATAGAGTAGTCTCCAACCTACCTGAAGATGATGCCTTCACTGAACGGGTCCAGGGAATCCACCAGCTCCAGCTCTGCATCGCCGCCCAGAGTGATCATCTGGTACATCTCCTTCAGCTTGTTGGAGATGATGGTAAAGCCGGCCATGAACTCATTGAGACGCTGCTTCCTAAGGTCCTCATGATACTTGCGCTGCTCGTCCCGCTGCCGGGTGATCTCGTCCAGTTCTGAGGCACGCTGGAGGTACATCTCTTCCTGCGGGGGGGGGGGGGGGGGGGGGGGGGTTAGTGGCAGTCCTTCTAGAACACAAGACTAAAATCTTCTTATTTGACTCTCTTCTTAACTGGGTCTCCCAGAAGCACGCAAAATCATCTAACGTCGAGTCATAGATTACTTTAAAAAATCTAAATTCATGCATCAATAACTACCCTTGCAAAACAGAACATAGCACAAAAATAATTATTCAATATAAATAACAAAACAAATAACGCTAGTCTTCATAAATTACAATAACCATTTTTTCCATAACAGTAATATTTAGCTCAACACATCAATCCACCATCTACGTTTGCCATATTGTTGACTCCCAAATTTCCCAAGCATTTGGTTTGGCCACAAATAAACAATTTTGATATTACGGGAGAATCTGACGTTCAACAGAAAGATGATAATGAAGTTTCTTAACATTCAAAGTTCTCATAAAGATGAAGACATAATAAAACAATGAAACCTCCACACCTCTAAACATGGTGGCAATCATGAAAATAGTACAAGAAATGCTACACTTACTGCCCACTAGCATGCTAAATGGTAACATACAAAACACTGCTAATCGGGGCACGGAGCCACACTGCTTAGGTTTCGGCAACTTCACCAGATGACCATAAATATGAGGGATGGACAAGGACCCGAGCGAGCACACAGACCAGCCTACATGTAAGTCTGTTTGTCTTGAAGGCTGCCAACAACCTCACACCGCTAGAGGTTGTTGACAGCCTTTGAGGTCTTTCCAAGCTTCATCCCTCAGTGAGGCACACTGATGTCATGTCAAAGGAGTAGCTGTGAGGACCTCGCCAGTACTTCTACAATTACAATGGCAAGTCATGCACATCCTTACCTTTGATTTTGAACCTATTTTGCCACCACATAAACTAACCAAGGTGGTCACTTCGCTCCTCCGTTTATGAACAAAATTTTCTGATTGTTAGTAAGTAACAAGTCCCGACTAAGTAAGGAAGGCAATGAACTCGACCTCCAAAAGTTAATGAGCTTAACTCAAGGTTCTTATCATACCTGGCTACTTAAGAGTGAGCAGAATTACCAGGCCAATAAAGTGTCTCAAGAATAAATTGGAATCAAGTAAAGACTACCTAACGGAATAATTTTATAGCTAGGGACATATCATTCAAACACATCATAAAAAATATAGAGAGAGTTTTAAGCCAAAAATTACCATGTTCAAACTACAAATGCAAAATGTACTAACTTTCTCACGATACTCCTGAATCACTGCCAGGTTGGGTTTAGACTCCTGCAACTTCTCCTGCAACACGGTGACTTGGTACTCCAGCTGCTTGGGGTTGAGTTCTTGCAGCGCCTCGGGCTCAAGGGTTACAAGCTGAGCGTTATCTTCCTCCTTGTTGAGGGGGACGTCAGCCAACTCCAAGCGGTTGATCTAGGGAACGAATTAACATAAATAATAATAATGATTTTATTATCGCCCGGTGGCATACAGACAAAAAAAGCAACAACAATAAGACAAGGAGTTAACTTAAGTACTAGAGCAAATAAAAAAATGCATAATATAGGCACATTAGGGGACATAAGACAGTAATATTCTATAAACAATGAGCACATATTCAAAGGGAAATGATCTTCCTCACTTAAAGAATTGTTGATATGAAAATACAAACCTGTTTCTTTGCTTGTGATATCTTGGCTTTATTCTCTTTAATGACGCCTTCACATTTGTCTAGTTCTTGGTCAATCTCAATCTTGCTGGACTTGATCTTGTTCTCCTCCTTCACACAGGCGTCACGCTCGGACTTCAGCTCTGCCATCTGGGTGCTCAGATCCTCGTCTTCTTGCTGGGAAAAAAAAGATAACGTTTACTTGTGTGGCAGTATGAAGTATAATGGTGAAACAAGCAATAATGGTGAAGATAAGTGGGAGAAAGAAGTAAAGAAAGTCTGAAAAGTCAAAAAAAGAAAAGTAAAATAAGAAAAGTAAGAAATGAACTGTGTAAGAAAAAGTGATAATCTAGAATATAAGTAATAGAGAAAGTGCAATGCTTTCAATATCTGGGATCAGTAATATGTAAACAAAGCAATTTCGTTCACCCTATCACAATGCATTTTTTAAGCAAATCTTACTGGGCGACATTCTTTGGATATCCAGAAAGGTAAAGGCCTACCTGTTAAAATATAGTTTTTGGATACACCAACTTCACCCTTTTGTATGTTGTGTATAAATAAAGATCATGTGCAGTAATAAGAGTACACTTCTGGATCTAACACACACAGATAAGATGAACCATTGTATCCAGGAAGGATTTTATGAACAAATATCTTGTCGGCCAGTAGCTTAAAATTGTTCTTACTGGGCGACAGTTTTCCATCACTTCACTGGGAGACAATTTGGTCGCCCAGTTGTGATGCTAAAAAATGCACTGCTCTATCACATACTCCATCACACCATCCTTGCATTTAACAAGGGGTTACTCT
Organism: Chionoecetes opilio; assembly: GCA_016584305.1. Taxonomy (NCBI): domain Eukaryota; kingdom Metazoa; phylum Arthropoda; class Malacostraca; order Decapoda; family Majidae; genus Chionoecetes; species Chionoecetes opilio. The sequence goes on along the minus strand of JACEEZ010007288.1, from coordinate 37,108 downwards.
TACACTCCTACCATCTATCACACTCTCTTATATCTTTATTTTATTTCACAAACCCATTGTCTCCTCGGGGCCATGCCATTTCATGATGCTGCCTTCCACTGCCTCCACCACTACAACTCAGTCCTTCTTCTGTAACAACTCTTCTCTATACACTTCCATTACTTCACTATACACTTCCATTACTTCACTATACACTTCCATTACTTCACTATACACTTCCATTACTTCACTATACACTTCCATTACTTCACTATACACTTCCATTACTTCACTATACACTTCCATTACTTCACTATACACTTCCATTACTTCACTATACATTCGCCCATCAGGGTGGCAAGGTTGGCAGAGACGTGAGTTCGCAATGTGCAGCGTCCCTGTGCATTCGGTCAGCGGTTCGAGTCCGCCTAGTTCGTGCTGACGTGGCGGCGCTTTGTATAGTCAATAACCTTGTAGTTGGTACTTGCAAAGTGTCTAGATAGGATGAAAATCTTATCTTATCTTATCACTATACATTCCACTCACACCATCACCATAGCCATCTCTCAAGTAACTATAGTCTTAATAGTCTTATAGTACATGTAATCTAGTCTTTATAGGGACTGGCAACTAAGTGGGATTTTTATTACTCCTTTTTTTGCTCTTGGCCAGTCCTTTGTGATAAAAAAGAGAGAAAAAAAGAATCAGCAATTTCTACTACATGAGAGTAGAAATAGATAATAAATAGAAAGTAGAGATCCCTGACATTAATTCCACATCCACATCTCACCTGCATGTATAGCCGAAATGGATAAATAAATAACATTCTTTTGGTGTTATGGTGAACATCGGGGAGGCGGTAGCAGAGTGGTTAGCGTCTCCGAGTGGCGTTCTCGGTGACCAGAGTTCGATCCCCGATGAGAAACAAAATCTTTCTGCACTGTCGAGTGGCCTAAGAACACCCACATGCTGCCCATTAACTCTACCTTCGATTGCGAGTGCATCGGAGGACACAGGGGGGGGGGGCATGAGCCTCTAATCACGGGCGTCACTATAAAAAAATCCTGCCTGCGCCACCACGGGCGAGGGCCAACCATCACAGCCCTCAAGTGAACCTCCAAGATCTACCATCCGAGCCTTAGAAGTCTCTGCCTACAGGCGCTATAGGTACAAATGTGAAAAAAACCGAAAAAAAAAAAACCTACTTGACATTTTACAACTTATTATAAACCCCAAGTCTCTTTTGACGAAAGGAAAAACAGAAAACAGGGAATACTTACAGTGGCAGTCTGCAGGTGGTTCAGGACCTCCGCCGCTGCCTTCTCAATCTCTAGGCGTTTGGACTGCATGCTTCTCAGCTCGTCTTGCACCTCTGTAATCTCCTTCTCCATGCCGGCAATGTTGTCCTGGGTCTTCTTGCTGTTACGCTTTGAAGTTTTGATGGCAACCTATGATGATGATGATGATGATTTTAATGTTATTTTGATTTGATTATGATTTTTTATGTTAAATCCTTTTGATGTTAAATTCTGTTTGTGTGTTGTGTATAGATCCGCTTTACCATTATTGCTTTGATGTTAAACTACCATCTGCATTTAAACGTTTCTACCTTGATAAGTTTTAATTGTTGGTCTGCATTTTCTTGATCTGATTTTGGTTATGACTCCCGTGCAGCCTGACACACCACACACTACATCACAAGAACCAACTTTGTGGCAGTCAAAGTACTCTTAAACTCACATGTGCTGAGTTGATGCACAGAAAATAAAAAAACTATTCCTTGGCTTGCATCCCAGACCTCTTCTCCCCTAGATGAACAAGGAGCTACACGGTGAGAGGAGACGCACAGATTATCTCTACCTAGCCCAGAGGTCGGCAACCCAGAATTCGAGAAGAGCCAGTTTCTTCAAACTTGGCAGAAAAGCAGTGCTGATGGAACCGCAGTAACCGTGTAAATAATTATGAATGGAAACTACGAACGCGTACAAGTTAATAAGTACAAGAATTCATCCCAATATTTTCCTAGAGACCCAGGACCTGGGTCACACACACTATTGTACTGCTGTTATCTATGCCACTTTTAAATCTCTTAATTTCTATTACGATAATTTGGACATTTTTAAGTAGGTGGCAGGAGCCGCACAGGTCTCTTGAGAGAGCCGCAGGTTGCCGACTGGTGACCTAGCCTATGATTTAAACCCCATTATACTAGACTGTGCGTGCTAACCAATACAATACCAGGAAACCCTTGCCTTGAGTTAGGGCTCTACCAGTATTAGGAAGGGAGTTATCGCTCTCACTCATATTGTTCTATCACACGTTCAATGACATTTCATTATAAATCAAGTTCAATTTCAAGTATAAGCTGGTGACCCTACCACTATCAATTTTAGTGAATTGAAAGAATATTAGACTTTGTAAGCAATGTATCAGCACTGACCTGAAGCCTTGTTATTTCTGCATTGACTTTCTCCAGCTTCTTGTTGGCGGTGTCCAAGGCTTTCTTGAGCTCCTTCATCTTGCCGCCGGTCACCTGCATGATCTGGTTGTGGACCTTTGTCACCTCCGCCTCAACTCCCTCAGCAGAACCTGTGGCCTCCTGGAACACCTTCTTCTTGCCGGCTATATCCTTTTCCATTGTCTTAATCTTTGCTGGATCAGATTCAATAGAGTTTACTTTCTCCTCCTGCAAAGTTTTCTGCTCTTTGAGGTTACTGAGCTGCTGCTTGGCTGCCTCAATTTCCATCTTAAACTTATGATTATCTTGATTCATGCTTTTCAAATCTCGCGTCAGCTGGTGCAGCGAATCCTCCAGCTGTCCTCGCTCCCTCCGCATCTCCGTGGCCTTCTGCGTCAGCTCCTCCACCTTGTTCTCGGCACACTGCATGGCTCGGGGATCCACTTCCACCACGGACGCCTGCTTCCCCATGCGGCCGCGCAGCACCGAGCGGCCGCCGCCACTCATGGTGCCGGACGGCTCAATCACTTCCCCCTTCTGTGTCACCACACGGTGACGCACTCTGCCGTAGGCGATTCTTGACGCCTGCTCCAGGTCTGTTGCCACGAGGGTGTCTCTGAGAGCAAAGTAAAAAGCTGTCTTCACTCTGTCATCATTCACACTAACCAGGTCATACAGCCGCGGCACATTCTCAGGGGTAGTCATGGACCTTTCACTGTGAGATCTCCATTTCTCCATCTTGTCTAAGGCAATGAAGGTGGCCGTGCCAACATTATTACGTTTAAGGAAAGTAATGCACTTCTGGCCAGTGTCAACACAGTCAACAACAATGTTGTCAAGAGCCCCACAGGCTGTACTTATGGCAATGTCATATTTTCCATCAATTCCTCCAAGATCACCAAGACGACCAAACACGCCGTCGATGCTGCCGTTCTTCTTCTGTTCCATGATGGCGTCCATCACCCTGCCTCGGGAATGTGACGAGTGCATGGCGCTGCGGCTTTCTTCCAGCTTCACTCTGTTGGTCTTCAATTCACTCTCAACTATTTGAAGCTCTGGAATAAGCCTTTGAAGCTGATCGTGTTGTGCTTTAAGCTTATCATTACATTCTGGAATTCCTCTCTCCAGTTTTTTTAATGCTTCACTTCTTGTTTGTACTGTGTCGCCGGCTTTCTCCAGCCCTGCCACAATCTGCTCAAGTTTTTTCTTTTCTGTTCTTTCTGTACTCATGTATAGGTCTAATTTTGACTGAGAAATATCAAGGACACTTTTTGCTTCATCAACTGTTTTCCTGAGGCCAATCAGCTTTGTTTCAAACTTAGCCTTCTCGTCCTGCAGCTGCTGTGTCTCGGAGTTAAGGGTTGACATGGTCCTGTGATAAGCCTCTTCTTCTTTCTTCCTCTTGGCCTCAACCTCATCTCTCAGAACGACACACTCCTCAATGCTTTTCTCATTCTTTTCTGGTACTTTTTCCAGCTCCTCTAATTTGTTTTTGTCAGTCGTCAGTTGTGCCATCAACTTCTTTCTCTTTTGATTCTTGTGTTTGAGATCTTCCTGCATCTTGACATCCTCACTCTCCAGACCTTTGAACTTCTCTGAATACTCTTCTTTCATGCCATTCACTTTATCAAGCCTTTTACCCAAAGTTTTAATTTCTTTCTCTTTCTCAGTTTTCTTCTCCCCCAGCTCCTCAAGTTTCTTATTCACATCGCTCATGCCTTCATTGATCTCCTGTTTCTTCTCCTCTGCCTTCTTCTTGGCCTCGGAACACTCCCAGCTCCGGTACTGCAGCAGAACATGTCGCTTGCACGTGATGTCGTTCTCCAGCTTCAAATGCTCTACGGCTTCGTCTTTTGGGCCCTCGAGGTCGTCTTTTTCCTTCTCAACAATTTTCACTCTGTTGAGCTTCTCCTGCCGTGCCTCATTCAGATCCTCGACTCTCTTGTTCAACAGTTCAATCGGCTCCTTGAATCTGGAGGACCCAACAATATCCTCCAAAAATTCCAGCATTCCAGTATCGTGTTCTGTCATGGCTTTTGGTTTCATCATGGCAATCTGCTCCACCTCACCTTGGAGGATGAGGAAGCGGTTATGGTCCAGGTCAATGCCATACTGTCGCAGGAGTTTTGCAACAGCCTTAAACTGACACCTCTTGCCATCAATTTGATAAAAAGACGAATTGTCTCTGAAGGCAGTGCGAGCTACAACAAATTTAGAGTTGGGAACTACTTCAAAATTACCGTTCTCTTTATCTATGAGCTTCTGGAAGTGAACAGCCACCGTACAACTCTGCACATTAGGATACTGCTCTGAGCTGTGGATCAGTACCGATATCTTCTTGGACCTAATTTTCTGTGCACGGTAACCAAAGACAAACAACATGGAGTCAATGACGTTGCTTTTACCACTGCCATTGGGTCCTACTATTGATGTGAAATTCTTGTGGAATGGTCCCAATACCTGAAATAGAAAATAAACTTCAATAAGGCTAAATAAACTATTAAGTAGTACAGTACGTAGTGCCGACCGGGGTAATTTGGTCCTTCCAACGGACCGGTTCTATTCGGACCGCCATTTTTGCTTTGGTGATTGTTTCAATATAAATAAGAGTGTAACAGTTTTGAATATCCCATGTAGTAAAACAACCATTTTAACATTTATAGTATTAATATGAATATAAATATCGATATGTAACTGAACCCAGAAACCAAAATAGAAAATGAGTAAAATGACAGCAAAAAAAAGTTGCGGCAAAGTTTGTTTACAAAATCAGCTGATTTGGCGAACTTTCATGGGATTCAAATACGAGACGGAGTACATTCTTGTAAATAAGCGTATATATAGTGTTTTTCCTCTACTTTAACATGAAAATATAAAAAATGCTCTATCTTGTCTCATTTTCGTATGATCAATGCTCAGTTTGGGTCCGTATTTACCCCGGTGACAAAAACACTCACGGGGTAAATTGGACCCAGTGTAATGTACCCCTCACGGCATATCACGGTGAGGATTAACTGCTTATTTGCACTTGTTTCTTTTGTTTCAGGTTGTTGAATGCTAATATGGAATTAGTTTAAGGGTGCTGGTATATAAATTAAGGGTAATTTTTTACTCAAGGACCAGAATTCTCTACACAATTGGGAGAATGATTTCTGTTTAGCTTAATGGATACGGTAAATGTGCAGTTTCAACCAATACTTCCTATAAACCAATACTCTCCTGACATAACTGGGGGGCTATGCCCACCCATACCTCCCTGCTAGTTAACTAACCTAACATGGGCATTGATTACGTAACCTAACGGTATTATTTTACATTAGGACCGAAATTCCCTACACAATTGGGAGTGTGGTTCTGTTTACCTTATTTAATTCTAGGAAACATTTTCTCTATTGAGTTTCCGTCGCAAATCATTACTTTCGAAGATAATGACATGTTCATAGGGAGGCGAGAGCCAAGTGTTTACGTGCGCCTGACTCTTCTTCCTCTTGTGACCTGCATCGCCTCTGTTCTTCCCTTGCCGCGGACACTTTTTTAATGCAGATTTGACATTAGTTTGGAGGTTAAAGCGTGTGTTAGGTTAGGTTAGTGAGTCAAAAGGTGGGGTTAGGTTAGTTTAATTTTCATATCTCCTATACACTCGGATCTCCTTCCTATTAAAAACATCTTATATCTCCGAAAGAAGTGCCTTGTGACGGAAGCTCATAGAGAGAATGTTTCCTAGAATCCAATAAGGTAAACAGAAACCATACTCCCAATTGTGTAGGGAATTCTGGCCCTAGAGTAAAATATTACTAAATTAAGTAACAATGCTTAGAAATCATAAAAGAAAAACTAACATAGACCTAGAAAAAGAAGAAAGACTAGGAACTCAAAGACTGGAACCCAAACGTGTGCGTGTTGGTCATCCTTTCCGCCTCCCCAGAGAATGTCAAGAACAGCTCACAGAATGTTTGATAGTGTCCATGGGCATGGTATGAAACGTTGTTTAAGTTTTTGGAAGTTTGTCAAATTTTTAAGATTTTTTTTTTTTTTTTTTATATATATATGACCAATTTACCCCAGAGTTAGGTCCGATTTACCCCATTTAGTGTAACAATGCGGTCCGCACTTCGCAGTGTATTGCTAACAGAGCTATAATGGAAATTTGTTCAAACTTTAATGACATATAGGTAGTGACCCTCCTATGATTGTATTAACTTTTTGTTTGTTTATTTCAATAGATATGGAAACTAGATCAAAGTTTGTCAAAACCAGGACCAAATTACCCCGGTCGGCACTACATGGTCCAAGTTATATGACATACCTCTGTGTACTACATCACACATTTTCAACTTGTATTTCATGTCAAACTGTTTCTTCACTCTTTCATGAGAAGAAGACTAGCCATGGGCTGAAAATAAAATAAAGGAGACAATATTAAAAGCCTATTGAATTTTGTTCCATACCAATAAAGCAACGATTACATAGGTACTTTTTTTATATTTTTTACGTTGGAGCCTAAAGCGCCATTATTACTTATATTTTGAAAGAGTTATATGTTAGCCTGCAAGTGTCAGTCTTTCCTTCACACAGGTCCTCCACGCTGCACAATGCTCTGCAGCCTCTCAGTCTCAGCTAAACCACTGTCACTCTTTTGTATGATCTCGTCCCAGGCCTTTTTACATAGCTTATCCCTTATAGCCCTACACCCAACACTCACCCTTATAGCCCTACACCCAACACTCACTCTTATAGCCCTACACCCAACACTCACCCTTATAGCCCTACACCCAACACTCACCCTTATAGCCCTACACCCAACACTCACCCTTATAGCCCTACACCCAACACTCACCCTTATAGCTCTACACCCAACACTCACCCTTATAGCCCTACACCCAACACTCACCCTTATAGCCCTACACCCAACACTCACCCTTATAGCCCTACACCCAACACTCACCCTTATAGCCCTACACCCAACACTCACCCTTATAGCCCTACACCCAACACTCACCCTTATAGCCCTACACCCAACACTCACCCTTATAGCCCTACACCCAACACTCACCCTTATAGCTCTACACCCAACACTCACCCTTATAGCTCTACACCCAACACTCACCCTTATAGCCCTACACCCAACACTCACCCTTATAGCTCTACACCCAACACTCACCCTTATAGCTCTACACCAACACTCACCCTTATAGCCCTACACCCAACACTCACCCTTATAGCTCTACACCCAACACTCACCCTTATAGCCCTACACCCAACACTCACCCTTATAGCCCTACACCCAACACTCACCCTTATAGCTCTACACCCAACACTCACCCTTATAGCCCTACACCCAACACTCACCCTTATAGCCCTACACCCAACACTCACCCTTATAGCCCTACACCCAACACTCACCCTTATAGCCCTACACCCAACACTCACCCTTATAGCCCTACACCCAACACTCACCCTTATAGCCCTACACGCAACACTCACCCTTATAGCTCTACACCCAACACTCACCCTTATAGCTCTACACCCAACACTCATCCTTATAGCTCTACACCCAACACTCACCCTTATAGCCCTACACCCAACACTCACCCTTATAGCCCTACACCCAACACTCACCCTTATAGCCCTACACCCAACACTCACCCTTATAGCCCTACACCCAACACTCACTCTTATAGCCCTACACCCAACACTCACCCTTATAGCCCTACACCCAACACTCACCCTTATAGCCCTACACCCAACACTCACCCTTATAGCCCTACACCCAACACTCACCCTTATAGCCCTACACCCAACACTCACCCTTATAGCCCTACACCCAACACTCACCCTTATAGCCCTACACCCAACACTCACCCTTATAGCCCTACACCCAACACTCACCCTTATAGCCCTACACCCAACACTCACCCTTATAGCCCTACACCCAACACTCACCCTTATAGCTCTACACCCAACACTCACCCTTATAGCCCTACACCCAACACTCACCCTTATAGCCCTACACCCAACACTCACCCTTATAGCTCTACACCCAACACTCACCCTTATAGCCCTACACCCAACACTCACCCTTATAGCCCTACACCCAACACTCACCCTTATAGCCCTACACCCAACACTCACCCTTATAGCCCTACACCCAACACTCACCCTTATAGCCCTACACCCAACACTCACCCTTATAGCCCTACACCCAACACTCACCCTTATAGCTCTACACCCAACACTCACCCTTATAGCTCTACACCCAACACTCACCCTTATAGCCCTACACCCAACACTCACCCTTATAGCTCTACACCCAACACTCACCCTTATAGCCCTACACCCAACACTCACCCTTATAGCTCTACACCCAACACTCACCCTTCTCGTCCTTTCCACCCTTCTTTTCAGCATGCCAAAACCACCCCAATCATCTCCTATTCAACACATGACCTCATTCTACTTCTCAATTATTCATTTGTAATTCTATTTCTACCATGCCTGTCATTAAAAGATGCCAAACACATTCACTCAACCATCCCCAACTAGGTGAATTTTAGGCCATATTCATCACCACCCTTAACCCCTTGAGACCCAGAACGTAATTTCCATAGTAATTTGGGTGCCATTAGACGATTTGTAGTGAATATAAGCAATATTTTATAGATATGACCTGTTTAGTATCCTTGTCCACTAGCTAATTTGGTATATTTAGTTACCTTTCGTAATTTCATGGCTCGACAAGACAATTTTTTATAGCAAAGGAAATATCTGGGCGTGAAGGGGCTAACTGTCCAGATTGCGCTACCATAAACGATTACATTTCTTACACAAGCTGCATATAAACACCTTTTAACTCTATTAGACTGGTTGGATTAGTTTGCAATAAATAATAATTTGACATAACTACTCTTCAAAGATAAATATATTGGCATAGCAAGGGGCACTGACACCCTTGCTGGCATTGGTACCACATAGAAAAACATTGTAATTACTACTGACCTGTTTTCCAGCATAACTCTTGAAGAAGTCATTTTCAATATGTGTGATGACAAGCCTGGGTCCCGTGCTGTCAAACGTGCACGCTGGTGGTGGCGGGGGAGGCAGGTAGATGTCTCCTATACGGATCCCGCCTTCCTCGTCTTCATCCTCTTCCATTTCAACATCTTGTGCCGGGTTGTTCTTTGGTTCAGCATTTTGATTGTTGTCTTTCTCTTTCTCTTTCTCCTTCTCCTTCTTCTTATCCTTATTCTTCCCTTTATCAGACATCTCTAACCGCATCAGCCTGCAAAATGACCTGAAGTTACTATCACATTAACCCCTTGAGACCCAGAACATAATTTCCATTGTAATTTGGGTACCATCAGACGATTTTTAGTGACTATAAGCAATATTTTATAGATATGACCTGTTTCGTATCCTTGTCGACTAACTAATTTGGTATATTCAGTTAGTTTTCGTAATTTTAGGCTAACAGACAATTTTTATAGCAAAGGAAAGATTTGGGCGTGAAGGGGTTAATTCATAGCCATATCATTCGCACGCAATTCATGTCGCCTCCGTGATGTAATATCTAAAGAGAAACAAAAGAGTGATGTAATATCTAAAGAGAAACAAAAGAGTGATGTAATATCTAAAGAGAAACAAAAGAGTGATGTAATATCTAAAGAGAAACAAAAGAGTGATGTAATATCTAAAGAGAAACAAAAGAGTGATGTAATATCTAAAGAGAAACAAAAGAGAAGTTATTTTTAGTATTATATCTAAGTCTTACTAGAACGGGTGCCAGATTCATTCAAAACTATTTTCTATTTACTATTTATATCTATTTACTATTATATCTAAATCCTACTAAAACGGGTGCCAGATTCATTCAAAACACATCAAAATTATTCAGGAAAACTAAGGGTAAAAATTTAGTTTATGTCAATTGCAAGATTTTCAGAGAAGTTCGATTTTTTTTCTCTCGCTTAATATGTGATGCTTTTCCTAATGGAGATAGTTTTGCTAAAATTCTAGTCTTTTCCCGCCCTTACTAGTGGGCTTTTTTCCTCCAGACCTTCACAGATCCCTTCAGATACCTCTAAAACGTAATTATAAAGCTGGGAAGATAAAAAAAATAGATTAAAAAAAATACTAACCTAACCTTACCAATAACCTCCTAGCGAGACCCAAGGGCGAGAAAGAACTAGAATTGTACCAGGTTAGGTTAGTATAGTTTTCATTTCTTTCTTTTTCCTCTCCCCCACTTTATAATTACGTTTTAGAGGTATCTGTGAAGGTCTGGAGGAAAAAAGCCCACTAATAAAGGCGGGAAAGGACTCTAGAATTTTACCATAGTTTTTTCCTGTTGGTTTTAATCAACATGTTATTCTCCCATCTATATTCTTCACATCTGTTTTTTACCTTTTATCATCTGTTTCACCCTGTTTCTCCTGTTTTCACTCTAGTTTCAAGCCTGTTTCAACCCTGTTTTGCACTCCTATTATCTGTTACACCTGTTTCCACTAGTTGCAAGCCTGTTTCAAGCCTGGTTTTGACTATCTGTTTCACCCTGTTTCACCCTATTTCCACTCTAGTTTCAAAGCTGTTTTACGTATTTCATGCTGTTTCGTTCCCTGTTTCATGCTGTCACCCGTGCAAACCTCAAAAAGTGGGGTTTTTTTCAATTCGAAAGTGATAAAAAAAAATCTAAAAATACACTTCTTAGACGTTTTGACGGGAAAAAATACTCTCCATTTGTAAAAGTAACAGATAATAACCTATAGACTATTTTTTTTAACGAGGCCAAAATCCTGCCCCCTTGCTGCTTACTGACTGATATTTGATGCCAGGAGAAGGGAATACTACGCTTCTTCTAATTTCAGTTGTATTTTATCATAGTTAACAATATTATCAGGTAAATAGAGGCATAATTTTAAGCATGCGACCTTCAGATAGAATAATTTTTTTGCCTTGTTAAAAAAAATAGACTAATCAAACCATTAAACTAACCTAATCTAACCTAGCCTATGAAAAAAATAATGTTTGCACAAAATTTCATTGTTACTTCCACACTCGTTCTGACCTATAGAAACAGTAGAAAGGTAAAAAATATTTGAATCCAGACAGTCATGTTATAAATATGAGGCAAACAGTGTCGGCCTCGAAATCGGTGAATGCCCACTACCGAAATTTTACCGATTCATCTGTAACCTTTCCCACAAAACACCTTCTAACACTTAACACAGGCATCCCCTCGCTGCTCTGTACAGTCAGAAATTAATCAAACGTCAGGATTAATTGCTATAATCATTACTTTATTCGAATTATTACTAGTAGATTCAAATATTCAAAACAAGGGTTGACACCTACTGACAGAATCACTCTTAAAACCTTTCTCCACGCCCCGGAAAGTAAGACTGTTGATGGGGGATATAATAAGGGCTATGGAGTTATGGTATACATATATAAAAACTCACGTTAATGGCTGAATATCCAAAGAATCCTAGTTGTGTGAAATAGCGCGCCAAAACCTTGTAAACAATCCAGCCTCCATTCGCGATCTGGAGCTGACGGGAGCCTCGAGGGAACAGAAATCCCAAGACTGACCCCAAAAAATCCCAAGATAGACAAAAATATCCCAAGGTCTTTGAAAAAACCCATTGAAACTGAAGCCTAAATACAGTACACATGCTTACCTTGATATAAACGGTAATAATGGACGAGAGTTTCACGTTCGTTTTCAGAGACACCAACTATTTTTTCTTGGCCTACAATAGAGGCCTCTTCCATTTGTGCCCAAGTTGCATGAACCAGTTCTTTCAGTTCAGGGTTGGGTTCTGGGTTCAGGGTTGGGTTCGCGTGTCACAAATGGAACGCAAAAACCCCGTTTTTTGTTTATAAACATACTCAGCTAGCGAGGCAATTTAAGAGAGAGAGAGGAGGAGGAGAGAGAGAGAGAAGAGAGAGAGAGGAGAGAGAGAGATGAGAGGAGAGAAAGAGAGAAAAGAGAGAGAGAGAGAGAGGAGAGGAGAGAGAGAGGAGAGAGAGAGAGAGAGAGAGAGAGAGAGAGAGAGAGAGAGAGAGAGAGAGAGAGAGAGAGAGAGAGAGAGAGAGAGAGAGATAACGAGAGAGAGATAACGAAGAGAGAGAGAGAGAGAGAGAGAGAGAGAGAGAAGAGAGAGAGGAGAGAGAGAGAGAGAGAGAAGAGAGAGAGAGAGAAGAGAGAGAGAGGAGAACGAGAGATAACGAGAGAGAGAGAGAGAGAGAGAGAGAGAGAGAGAGAGAGAGAGAGAGAGAGAGAGAGAGAGAGAGAGAGAGAGAGAGATAACGAGAGAGAGATAACGAGAGATAACGAGAGATAACGAGAGATATAACGAGAGATAACAAGAGAGATAGCGAGAGATAACGAGAGATAACAAGAGAGAGATAGCGAGAGATAACGAGAGATAACGAGATAGATAACGAGAGATAACGAGAAAGAGAGAGATAACGAGATATAACTCAGCTAGCTGCTATGTGAAGGGATCATATCAAGTTTAAGATCGCGAGAACGCATGGCCCCCACCAGCCATGTATGCCTCTTTTATGCCGTCTGACATCCTCTCCGACTCGTGCATGCGGAAAACCCTTCACGATAAGAGAAATAGGGCCCATAAATTGTTATGAACTGAAAACTCTACCCAGGCTACCCACCTCTCAATGTGAGTAGAGAAAGTTCACGGGTTTTGCTGAGTCACTACGCGCTTTGCCTCGGACCCAGGTTTTTGTGCGCAAATGGAACGCCTGAACTCTTGGGTTCCGTGAACTGGTTCTTGAAATGTCGCAAATGGAAGAGGCCTTAGGTGCTTGTTCTAATGGTGCTTTTTTTATTTTCCGCAAACCGAAAAAAAAAAAAAAAAAAAAAAAAAAAAAAAAAAAAAAAAAAAAAAAAAAAAAAATGAAACCTAACCTAACCTAACCTTACAGGTTTTAATGAAACCTAACCTACCTAACCTAACTTTTTTTTTTTTTAAATAGTTGGTGTCTCTGAAAACGAACGTGAAACTCTCGTCCATTATAACCATATAAACTACTGGAGAAATACTTGAAGAATCCCCTCAAAAATCCCAAGATAGACAAAAAATATCCCAAGGCCATGGCCCAAATCCCAAGATCATAGGAAAAATTCCAAGGAGTGGCATGCCTGCGAGAGACGAGTCGATAAGAAAACTACATTAGTAGAAGACGAACAACTCGCTTAGATATTTATAGAAAAATGAGAAACCAGCCTACAACCCTACCTACCTACCTACCTACTTGTCTGCACAGGAAATGTTATTCTTTATATATTGAGTCTTATTATTGCAATGCCAACAAATTAAAAGCCAACAAAAGACCGATTTTTCAAAGATCTGTATAGGAAATGGCAAAATATTCTTATATCTTGGATGTGGAGAACTGAAATGTGTCTTTTCTTTCAGGGGGCGAGGGATTACCTGCCAAAGCAAAGCAAATTTTATCACTATCAGTTCAGTTCAGTTGTTGGTCGGGAGTCAGGCCTTTTTCAACGGCACTCCCTGACATGTTTCTTCTTGGTGTCTGGGTCTTTAATTTGTTTTCTTCTCTTATTCTAGCTTATTAGTTTTTTTCTTTTTCTTTCTTCTTATTTTCTCTGGTCATCCAAAAACTGTTGATTGTTCTTTTTGCTTCTTCCACATTCTATCCGAACAAATGTCACAGTACGGTAGAAATGATAAAAGTCGGCCGAATGCAAAGATAATTTATAAAGTAGTAGGCTATACCACTAAAATATATAACTATAATATATAATAACTATAAGATATAACTTCATTTATATATACCCTGGGCCGAATGTGTTGCGGCCGAGCACTGTCACAACATTGCGTCACACTGCCTCACGCCTCACGGTTCTCCAGCAGCAGGTCACCAAGACGCAGGTAATGAGGGTTGGTGGGGTGTAGTAATGGTGGGGATGAGGGTGTGACTGACCTGAGTGAAATGGGTGATATAGCAGTTGGTTGATGGATGAGGTAAGTTGTGGTGATAGTAGGTGGTGGGATGTGGTGATGTGGTGAGATGAGGTAATGGTGGTGAATGAGGTTGGTTGATGAGAAATGGTGAATGGTGGGATGGATGGGGTATGGTGTGGAGTATGAGGTAGTGGTGGTGAATGAGGTAAGTGGTGAATGGGGTTGGTGAGGATGAGGTAATGGTGGGGAATGAGGTGGTGGTGATTGATGAGGTATGGTGGTGAATGAGGTTGGTGATGGATGAGGTAATGGTGGTGAATGAGGTTGGTGATGGATGAGGTAGTGGTGGTGAATGAGGTAGTGGTGAATGAGGTTGGTGATGGATGAGGTAATGGTGGTGAATGAGGTTGGTGGTGATGGATGAGGTGGTGACTGATGGTGGTGGTGGTGATGGATGAGGTGGTGACTGATGGTGGTGGTGGTGATGGATGAGGTGGTGATGGTGAATGAGGTGGCAGGTTAGGTGTGGAGGGTCATTGAGTGAGGTACATTATGGGGGGCAGGGCGGGGCCTCGTGAGTGGTGCTTTCTAGAATTTTACTCGAAATTGGTAGTTTCGTAAAAGAATGTAAAAAATGACAATAAAATGTTGATTTTCAGTGAAAGTGAGTACTAGAATGATAGGAATAATTTTACAAAGAAGGAAAAAACGTGTTTAATTAAAATCAAATAAAACCATGCCAAACCAAAGTACCTAACCAAAGCCTACTAAATCAACTTGACCTGACCCAATCTAGTTAAAACCAAAACCATATCAACTAACCCCATTACCCTACCACCCACCCACCCACCCACCCACCCACACACACACACACACACACACACACACACACACACACACACACACACACACACACACACACACACACACACCATATATTAATAACCAACTGATGGGCTAAAACTGCAATTAGGTATATCATGCAAGGTTTAGACAAATTCCAATATTTCTCAGTTTCTTGTTTTTCTAATTATCTGGCAGTTAACTTAAATTCACTTGCATATATTTCATGCCGTTTCCACACTGGGAATTATGTACGTATATTATGTATATTATATTAGGTATACATCATTGTGTGCCTGCCAGGTGTAACCTAGTGGTGGTGTAGTGCCGGGGGTTGCGAGGGGGGTTGTCGTGTTCTTCACTCTTGCAAATTTTCTTTCTTCTTTTATCTTCTAATTTTGTTGTTGTGATGGTATTCTGTGAGGTTCAATATCACCATCACCAGCATTCACACTCTCCATCACGAGTGCAGTACTGACTGAGCTAATAGGATCAATCTACTTAGCTAAACGGTTCTTGTGAATGTATGCATTACAGTGTCACCAGTCAGGATGGTGGTGGGCAGCGGCAGCAGCCAGCGGGTGCCCCGGCTCATGAGCAACCCGGCCAACATCCGGAACCTGTGCATCATGGCCCACGTAGACCACGGCAAGACCTCCCTGGCCGATGCCCTGGTGGCCTCCAATGGTCTGATAAACCAGCGGCAGGCCGGCCGCATCAGATACATGGACAGGTAAGCAGGTGTCACAATGGCCATGATATCTATAGTCGCCACAGGAGGGAAGAACCTTGTGTTACTGATATTTTGTATGTTGTGCATTCTTTGTGGAGATAAGAATGTTAATCTATTATTGAACCACTTTGAGCGTATGGTTTGGCAATCATGCAGTGAATTTTATTGTATCGGGCCATCCAAATTGTATTGTATCCAAGTATCACAAATATGTCTTCAGAAACATTGGAAATTTGTCTTGACTTCCACCATAACTTGAAGGACACCTTGCATCCCCCAGCCACAAGGAGGAGATAGAGCGCGGCATCACCATGAAGAGCTCCTGCGTGTCCCTGGCCTACACCCGCCAGGAGACCGACTACCTCATCAACCTCATCGACTCCCCGGGCCATGTGGACTTTTCCTCCGAGGTGTCCACGGCGGTGCGGCTGTGTGACGGGGCCATCATTGTGGTGGATGTGGTGGAGGGGGTGTGTGCCCAGACCAAGGTAATGATCCCAGGTGCTTCCAACGCCCTCTTACACTTCATGATTTAGGGTTGTGTTGGATATGCATTGTATTAATATTCATGTGGTTTGATATTCAACATTATTCAAAGATACAATTACAGTAAAACCTCTCATATTCGGACTAATTGGGCCAAGGAGTGGTCCGAGTAATGCAAGGATCCGAATAATGGGGGGATTATATATGGGGGGATATGTAAAAAAAAAAAAAAAAAAAAAAAAAAAAAATTTGTTGTATATATAGCTAGGAAATGTCGACCCCTAAAAAAAAAAAAAAAAAAAAAAAAATTAAATAAATATGAGGGTCCGAATACGGGAGGTTTTACTGTATTGCCTAATGTCCAATATCGAAGCACACAAATAATAATACAATGCATATCCAACATAAATATGCATACCCTACAGTTGCATGTGTTTACCAAGCTTTACTTATCATACACTCTTATCAGATATATATACTTGTACAGTCAGAAATCTGTAAAGAGTGAATTATTGGTCTTTGATCCGCTACTTCCAACAAAAATTTAGCTATATTCTCCGTATATGCATTAGGTTTTAAGTCATCCAGATTCTATGTGTACTCGGGAAACTCAGAATTTTTTATTATTTTTTTATTATTTTTATAAACGTTGTAGCCTATAGCACCTGTAGGCAATATAAATTGATGAAGGCAATATAAATGGATGAAGCTAAGGTTGGTGATGGTGAAGTTTCCTCCTGAGTGATAGTGTTGGGAGTGAATAGGGGAATAGGGAGCTTTAAAAGGAGGCTAGATAATCTCATGGATGGGGATGAAAGGTGGATGTAGGTAGTATTAAGTAACAGGAACTACCACATGTAGGTTTCGCTGGCCTCTTGTAGCTTCCTTATTTACTTATGTTCTTATGAGTGAGGCATTAGTAGTGGTGGGGGAAGCTGGGTAAGATGAATGTTCTTGTAATGTCATTGAGTTAAGTGAGGCTTTAGTGTGTTTGTGATGGTGGTGCTGAAGTGTTGTGTATGGTGTGGTGGTGCTGAAGTGTTGTGTATGGTGTGGTGGCGCTGAAGTGTTGTGTATGGTGTGGTGGTGGTGCTGAAGTGTTGTGTATGGTGTGGTGGTGCTGAAGTGTTGTGTATGGTGTGGTGGTGCTGAAGTGTTGTGTATGGTGTGGTGGTGGTGCTGAAGTGTTGTGTATGGTGTGGTGGTGCTGAAGTGTTGTGTATGGTGTGGTGGTGCTGAAGTGTTGTGTATGGTGTGGTGGTGCTGAAGTGTTTGTATGGTGTGGTGGTGCTGAAGTGTTGTGTATGGTGTAGTGGTGCTGAAGTGTTCTGTATGGTGTGATGGTGGTGCTGAAGTGTTGTGTATGGTGTGGTGGTGCTGAAGTGTTGTGTATGGGGTGTGGTGGTGGTGCTGAAGTGTTGTGTATGGTGTGGTGGTGGCTGAAGTGTTGTGTATGGTGTGGTGGTGCTGAAGTGTTGTGTATGGTGTGGTGGTGGTGCTGAAGTGTTGTGTATGGTGTGGTGGTGCTGAAGTGTGTGTATGGTGTGGTGGTGGTGCTGAAGTGTGTGTATGGTGTGGTGGTGGTGCTGAAGTGTTGTGTATGGTGTGGTGGTGGTGCCTGAAGTGTTCTGTATGGTGTGGTGGTGCTGAAGTGTTGTGTATGGTTGGTGGTGGTGCTTAAGTGTTGTGTATGGTGTGGTGGTGGTGCTGAAGTGTTGTGTATGGTGTGGTGGTGGTGCTGAAGTGTTGTGTATGGTGTGGTGGTGGTGCTGAAGTGTTGTGTATGGTGTGGTGGTGGTGCTGAAGTGTTGTGTATGGTGTGGTGGTGGTGCTTAAGTGTTGTGTATGGTGTGATGGTGGTGCTGAAGTGTTGTGTATGGTGTGGTGGTGGTGCTGAAGTGTTGTGTATGGTGTGGTGGTGGTGCTGAAGTGTTCTGTATGGTGTGGTGGTGCTGAAGTGTTCTGTATGGTGTGGTGGTGCTGAAGTGTTGTGTATGGTGTGGTGGTGCTGCTGAAGTGTTGTGTATGGTGTGGTGGTGGTGCTGAAGTGTTCTGTATGGTGTGGTGGTGCTGAAGTGTTGTGTATGGTGTGGTGGTGGTGCTGAAGTGTGAGTGTATGGTGTGGTGGTGGCGCTGAAGTGTTGTGTATGGTGTGGTGGTGGTGCTGAAGTGTGAGTGTATGGTGTGGTGGTGGCGCTGAAGTGTTGTGTATGGTGTGGTGGCGCTGAAGTGTTCTGTATGGTGTGGTGGTGCAGGTGGTGTTGAGGCAGGCGTGGTTGGAGGACATCAGGACCGTGCTGGTGCTGAACAAGCTTGACCGCCTCATCCTGGAGACCAAGCTGAGCCCCCTTGACTGCTACTACCACATTGCACAGATTCTGGAGCAGGTGCGTCAGTAGGCTGCTTTTAACCCCTTGAGGCCCAGAGCGTAATTTCCATTGTAATTTGACTACCATTAGACAATTTTTAGTGACTATAAGTAATATTTTATAGATATGACCTGTTTAGTATCCTTGTCGACTAACAAATTTGGTAGACGTATTCAGTTACTTTTCGTAATTTTATGGTTCGACAACTTACAATTTTTTACAGCAAAGGAAAGATCTGGGCGCGAAGGGGTTAATGTCCTCTAGAAAATGTGTAAATCTGGCTTGGATTTTCTTATTTTTCTCCTTGTGTGTAAGCAAATCATATATGCTTCTAAGTAAAAAAACTTCTGGGATGGTTAATGAATTTCTTTATGGGGCTAAGTCAGCGGTGGGCAACCTGCGGCTCTCTCAAGAGACCTGTGCGGCTCCTGCCACCTAGGCTACTTAAAAATGTCCAAATTATCGTAATAGAAATTAAGAGATGAAATACTGGCATAGATAACTGCAGTACAATAGTGTGTGTGACCCAGGTCCTGGGTCTCTAGGAAAATATTGGGATGAATTCTTGTACTTGTTCGTAATTTCCATTCATAATTATTTACACTGCGGTTCCATCAGCACTGCTTTTCTGCCAAGTTTGAAGAAACTGGCTCTTCTCTGATTTCTGGGTTGCCGACCTCTGGGCTAAGCCTTCTAGGCTCTATAGCCCCCCCCCCCCCCTAATAGTCTGTTACTTTTTTCAGATCAATGCTTACATGGGTGAGCTGTACAACACCACACTGCTGGGAAACAGTACAGATGAGATGGAAAGACGGAAGGTGGAGAGGGAAAGAAGAGTGTCGGAGAGGAGGGTGTCGGAATCCGTGGCGTCCGAGACTCAGCTCAACTTTGGCGACTGGGGGATAGAGACCACGGACGACTCTGACCTTTACTTCTCCCCCGAGCGCGGCAACGTGGTGATGGGCAGCGCCTACGACGGCTGGGGCTTCAGGTGGGTCACATTGCCTCAGTTTTCATGCTTTGAGTGTGATTGAAATTGTAGTACATATGAACCATACTTTTGCCTCTTGATTACATGCCTTCGGTCGCCTTTTAATGACAAGCAGAGAATACTGAGACATGCCCACTATGCCCCATGTCCCGGGCTGGGTATAAATGGTTAGCCACCAAGGCTGAATGCACCAGAGAATAGTCTATACTACAGTATTGTGGGCCTAATAGTTAAACACAGAGCCTCTGCTGAATGGCACTTCATTCAAGTGATCAAACTTTTTATACACATGTTATCCTTGTGATGACGCATCAATATTGCCATTACCTTCAATAAATCATGTGTATTTTGTTAATTAAGTTTTCCTCTCCCTATGCAGCATCCACCACTTTGCTAGCCAATTCTCCGCCAAGCTGGGCATGAACAAGGAAGTGCTGAACAAGACCTTGTGGGGAGATTACTACATCACCACCAAGGCCGGGGAGAAGAGGATCATGAGTGGTGCACGGGACAAGCGTAAGAGTCCCCTGTTTGTGACCCTCATCCTGGAAAACCTGTACAAGGTTTACAACACCGTCATGGTTCAGAAGGACAAGAAGGAAGTTGAGAAGGTGTCCGAGGCCTTGGGAGTCAAGATGCCTGTGTCCGTGTCCAAGTCAACAGATCATCGACAGAAACTGGACTTTCTGATGAATGGGTGGCTGCCCCTCGCCCCAGCCGTGTTGCAGATGGTGGTCGACCACCTGCCGTGTGCCTCCAACATCTCCGAGGAACGTGCAATGAAGCTCATGTGTTCCGCCATTCACAGGTTTGATTCCCTACCTCCACAAACTCAGGAACTCAAGCAGGCATTCATCAACTGCAGCAGGACCGAGGCAGCGCCGCTCATTGTGTACGTATCAAAGATGTTTGGTGTACCGAGGAAGAACTTACCTGTGGAACGATTGGGACGGACAGCATTCACAGGGGGAGGAGGAGGGCAGGGCCTGGTGACGGAGGAGGCTGTGGCGGCCCGCAGGGAGGATATACGGCGCAGAAGAGAAGCAGCCAGAGGGCATGACAGCTCAGCTGCTGAAGTTCCACTGTCTGAAGAGGAGGTGGCTGAAATTAAGAAAAAACATGAGCAGGTTTTAGAGGACAAGAGGAAGGCTGAGGAGGAACAAAGGAAGTGGCTTGAGGAAGAGGTGTTTGTGGCCTTTGCCCGGGTGTTCAGCGGCACACTGACGGAGGGACAGAAGGTGTGCAGGCAGGGTTTTGTTTATTATCTGGTGCCTTGTGATTGTTAAGTTTTGCTGTCACATTTATGATATTGCTTTATCATTTGATGCATCACTTGATTTGCCTTGAACAAATTTTCTTAACTGCTTAATCACCTCATGGACCACCTGAATCCCCAGAAATGTAAACACTTAAGTCAGTTATTCATATTTGAATTGTGTTTTCTTTGTGTGTTCAGGTTTATGTCTTGGGACCGAAGCATGACCCCAGCACCGTGCTGAGTCTTCTGACTGAGGACAAGGAAAGAGATGAGGAGGAAATCAAGAAGTTCAAGCATATTACCACATGTGAGGTTAGTGCCAGACACTGCTATAAACCTGCCAACAAAGTGTAAAACCTGGTTAGCGTAGACTTCTCAGCCCTGGAATACTGTAGATATGACTATGTGGACAAATCCATCCATGACCACCTTATGATAGCCTGTCACCCTGTCCCGTGCAGGCGACGGGCCTCTACCTCATGCTGGGGAGGGAGATGCAGCGTCTGGAGTGTGCCCCGGCAGGCACCGTGGTGGGCATCACGGGCCTGGAGGGCTGCGTCATCAAGAGTGCCACCCTGGCCTCCACCCTGGCCATGTCGGCCTTCACAGAACTCACCCTCGGGGCCACGCCCATCCTGAGGGTGGCGGTGGAGCCCCACGACCCCCGGGACCTGCCCAAGCTGCGGGCGGGTCTCAAACTGCTCAACCAGGCCGACCCCTGTGTCCAGGTAGCAACACTCTGCCTGTGTTTCAATGAGCATTTTATAATATAATTTGATGATTTCCTTACTTTGATGTTTTATTGATATTTGTGAAATTTTATATGTCATTCTCTATCTGCCATTTATTCTATTTGATCCATATTTATAATCTTCCTGCCCAGGTTGCTTTACAGAACAGTGGTGAGTATGTCATCGTGACGGCCGGAGAGATCCACCTGCAGCGGTGCGTTGACGACCTCCAGGAACGCTATGCTGGGGTTCCCATCAGGACCTCTGACCCCATCGTGCCCTTCAGGGAGACCATCATTCCTCGACCTACTGTGGACAGGGTTAACGAGGCCATTGAGGGGGAGAATGTCAACTTCAGAAAGGTGAGTGTGTTTCTCTGCCATGCAGCCGTTGCTTCCTCCTCTTGATGATGCAGTGTCATACATCACAGTAGAAGGGATGGAGAGTGATCCAGGGTGAGCCTCAGGACAGAGGCAGCACTGTCTACAGATGCCTATAACATGTTAAGATGAAGTTCAGTCATGAAGTTATAGAATTTTCAGCACATTTCTTTGTGTTTGCAGGTTGACAACAGTGACCCTCTAGGAGTGGTGGAGGTGGATGGGCGGCTTGGTAAGCTGAGGGTGAGAGCCGTGGCCCTGCCCAGCAGCGTCACCCTCATCCTGCAGCAGCACGAGGAGGTGGTGCAGCTGGTGTCCCCGGTGGGCGGCACCAACACCACCAACACCACAGACCTGCAGGACCTCGCCCCAAGGATGGAGGGGGAAAAGGGAGAGGCCCTTCACATGCAGGCCCTGGCCGAAGCCCTTGAGAACAGGCAAAAGCTAAACAGGGAAGCTGTGACTGCAATAGCCAAGCTGAAAGCCTCTCTTGATAAGGCATTCAAGGAAGCTGGAGAGGAGTGGAAGAATGCAATCCAGGAGATCTGGAGCTTTGGCCCCGACGGACGCGGTCCCAACATCTTGCTGAACCGTGTTCCTACGTTCCCTAGACACTCTGTTTGGGAAAAGGCCGCGACTTCAGACTCTCCACTGGCCCTCTATGACAGAAGCTTTGTCACAGGGTTCCAGATGGCCACCAAGGCCGGGCCACTGTGTGAGGAGCCTATGATGGGTGTGTGCTTTGTGGTGGAGGACTGGAGTCTTGCCCCAAGCAGCAGTGCAGAGCTTAGTGACGAACACAGCAGGGCAGTCAACATTTCTTCAGGACAGATCATCTCTCTCTCCAAAGACACCCTGAGGAAGGCCTTTGAGCAGCAGTGCCAGCGGCTGGTGTGTGCCATGTACTCCTGCGTGATCAGCGTCACCTCGGAGGTGGTGGGCAAGATGTACAGCGTCATCGGCAAGCGGCAGGGCCGGGTGGTGGACGGGGACATCACGGAGGGCTCCACCTCCTGGAATGTCACCGCCTACCTGCCTGTGGTGGAGAGCATGAACTTTGCCAATGAGCTCAGGAAGTCAGTAAGTATAGTACATGTATAGCCTTCATGTGCTGATGCAGCGGAAGTCTTTTATATTTTTATACTTAGTTGTTGAATGAATTTTGTATTGTCTTGAGTCAGTCTTCACACAAGTTTGTGGTGCTCTGATCACCAGTTTCACTTCAAAAAAATGTCTCCTTGACCTAAGCTGTATACTCTTACAACATTAAGAACTGGAAAGAGATTCTAGGAATGAGATGCATACTCTTGATTAATCTAATTCTTACACTCGGCCACTTTTTCCCCAGACTTCCGGCGAGGCGATGCCCCAGCTGGTGTTCTCGCACTGGGAGGCGCTGGACATTGATCCGTCTTGGGCGCCGCAGACCACCGAGGAGCTGATGCATTGGGGCGAGAAGGCCGACAGCGCCAACGTGGCCAGGAAGTACATCAATGCAGTGAGGAAGAGGAAAGGTCTGGCCATCGATGAAAAGATTGTTCAGTTTGCAGAGAAACAGAGAACTTTATCAAAAAATAAATAGTGAATTTAATATTTCAGAATAAATGTTCTGGAATCAGTGATAGTAATCTAATCCCTGAATGAAAATGTACCATCATACACTTTGTTTCATAAATAATAAAGTATATATTTATTAATCATTTGTTTCATAAGTATCGCAATGAAAATGAAATGATGTTGCTGTGTATTGACTTTGCAATAATGCAATGAACAATATTTGTATGAGGAGGAATGACCCTCGAAGATGATAAAACAATGACACATTACAATGTGTCATCCTTCTATATCGTAGTCATGATTAGTATGATTAATCATCATTAATGCATACACGTGTGCGTGTGTTATTTGCCCATGGTCCTGATTAAGCGTTGGACTCGTGATCGCCAGCTATTACCCTATTAACCTATTACCGATATATGGGTGAGGGTTAAGGAACCAGTGTTGTAGTCAAGACCAGACCCTCCGAGACCAAGACTAGACCTTCTGAGACCAAGACCAAGACCCTCCGAGACCACCCCTCCGAGAGCAAGACCAAGACCCTCCGAGACCAAGACCAAGAACAGGCATATAAAAATATTTTTTTAAATATGGCTATTATCTGAATGTTTTTGGTTTGTACTACATAAATACTAAATTGTATTGTCCTGTCCTGTTTGTAAGGAATGGGTTTTAATTTTTTTTCTCATACATGTACCTTTGAATATAACGGACCTAATTAAATTATCCATATAGTCTTACGGATCAAATGCAAAAATAATTAAAAATGTGAACCAAACTGTTATATGTTCCACCTTTGTCCACGCAGTTAATACCCTGTACATGTGATGGCTCAGCTGCTGGGAAAAGAAAAACAAACACAGGAAAATAGCAATTTTTGTGGTTACGTTTTCCAAGCGAGCTAGCTAAGCCTGTGGTGTACGCAGAGCTGGGCAGTATTTAAATATACAATTGTATTTAAATACGTATTTAGATACAATTGTGTATTTAGAAATGTATTTATAAATACATTGATTGTCATGTATTTAAATACAGTATTTAAATACTTTTATGAGTATTTAAATACATTGTACTTAAATACATTTAATATAATAATTTAAATACTTTTTTATCAGTTAATTTGGCCATAAGCCCGCCCAACTATCTGGCAACCCTGATGTTACAGTGAACCAGGGTTTCCACTGCCAAGGAAATGTCCTGATTTCAAGGAAATTTAGGCCTGAGAAGGAAATTTCTAAGGAAACTCAAAATCTAAGGAAATCTGCGAATCATTGCAAAATCTAAGGATACATTGCGTATGGTGTATCTATTACCAGGGTTTTTTCTATGAATGTTGGTAGAAAAAACCCTGGTAATAGATACACCATACGCAATGTATCTCTGAAAAGATCAGAAGGTGAAAAAGATCTTTGAGTGAGGGTGAGCCCAGACCTGCGACTTAGGAAACAATGTATTGAGGCTAGAAATAGAGCTAATAGAGTGTTAGGATTCATTACCAGAAGTGTTAAAAGTAGAAGTGCGGAAGTTATTCTAAAGCTTTATCTGGCTCTAGTCAGACCTCACCTAGACTATGCAGTTCAGTTTTGGTCTCCATATTACAGGATGGATATAGCCTTGTTAGAAACAGTGCAGAGAAGGATGACCAAAATGATACAAGGGATGCGTAACTTTAGTTATGAGAGGAGATTGAAGTTATTAAAGTTACACTCACTCGAGAGACGCAGAGTAAGGGGCGATCTGATGGAAGTTTTTGAGTGGATAAAGGGATTTAATAAAAGAGAGGTAAGAAAAGTTCTTACGGCTATTAACCAGGGTAGAACAAGAAGTAACGGATTCAAGCTGGTAAAACGTAGATTTAAAAAAGAAATAGGGAAAAAATGGTTCACAAATAGGGTGATGAATGATTGGAATGGACTCAGTAGACAGGTAGTTAGTGCGGAGTCATTAGGGAGCTTTAAAGGGGAGCTGGATAGGTTCATGGATGGGGATGAAAGGTTGATGTAGGTAGTGTTAGGTAACAGGAACTACTACGTGTAGGCCTCGCGGCCTCTTGTAGCTTCCTTATGTTCTTATGTTAAATCTTAAGGAAATTCATTTTTGTCGGACATGTTAAAATTTGTGTATTTAAAATGTATTTACACATGTATTTAAATACAATTGATGTATTTAGTATTTAGTATTTAAATACATTCATAAAATGTATTTAGTATTTAGTATTTAAATACATTCGTAAAATGTACGAAGGGTGCGGGGATTGCATAGGCCTACACATATATGAAGTTCACGGAGGTGAACAGAACTGCAAACATGTGTGCGTGCAAACGGAGATTATCACTGCGAGAATGGCCACGTCATGCATGTTCTCTCGACTCTCACGCACTCTATCAGCTCTCGCAGGGCTCAGCTCATGCATCATCACCGTAGAGCTAGTCAGGCAGTATTTATAGACAGTACAACGCTGTGTGGCGCGCCGTGAATCGAAACAGCCATGATTTTTCTCTGTGTATGATAATAAATTCCGACCTTCCCCACGTCGCGATGCACTTTTTAATCCTGGTCTCGACCTGGTCTCGAGCCAAACTCCGAGACCAGAAGCTTCGAGACCAAGACCAAGACCACATCAAACTGGTCTCGAAACCAAGACCAGTCTCGAGACCTACAACACTGGTTGGAGCCTCACGCACCCCATTCCCATGTTCAAGGGGGACAGTAACTGCCTACTTTGACCTGGACTCAGTCGTCAGGCAGTTAGTGCGGAGTCATAGGGAGTTTTAAAAGGAGGCTAGGCAATTTCATGGATGGGGAGGAAAGGTGGATGTAGGTAGTGTTAAGTAACAGGAACTACAACGTGTAGGTCTCCCGGCCTCTTGTAGCTTCCTTATTTTCTTATGTTCTTATATACTTTGCCAGCGATAAATCCTAGTTGCTTGAGAGAGAGAGAGAGAGAGAGAGAGAGAGAGATCAGGGTGTCCAGGCTTTCGTGCTCAAGGCGTGGCGGCTCATCGTCTGCCGTATAACCCTGTCTGTCCTCTGTAAGGTTACTGACTGGACCAGTTTTACCTTCCTCCTCCTCCTCCTCCTCCTCCTCCTCCTCCTCCTCCTCCTCCTCCTCCTCCTCATCATCATCTTCTTCTACTTCCTGCATCCTTACCGTCATCGCCCCTCCCATTCACCCTTCATAAATTAATAGTTGTGGAAAGAAAAAAAAACTAATGACAGGAATAACAATCGTGACATTATCTAACAAGGGGGAAAATTGAACAGACAAAACCAAATACCTGGAAGAGAAACTTAGATTTTTTTTCTCTCTATCTATCTATCTATCTATTTATCTCTCTTATCTCTCTCTCTCTCTCTCTCTCTCTCTCTCTCTCTCTCTCTCTCTCTCTCTCTCTCTCTCTCTCTCTCTCTCTCTCTCTCTCTCTCTCTCTCTCTCTCTCTATCTATTTATCTCTTTCTCTTTCTCATTGCAATAAGCACAACATAATTTATACTGTACTTGAAGGATTGGTTTAATAAGGAAGGAGGCTACCACAACACAGTGGGCGGGATCAGCTGTGGTCATGATGGGATAACAGTATTGCGAAATGCCTCACATCAACAAGACATGAAACGTTAATGCAACTTATGAAGTATTGGTAAAGAAACTCGAGGAGCGACAGTGAGCGACAGTGAAGCTAATGTTGAAACAGT
This sequence comes from Chionoecetes opilio, assembly GCA_016584305.1. Classification (NCBI taxonomy): domain Eukaryota; kingdom Metazoa; phylum Arthropoda; class Malacostraca; order Decapoda; family Majidae; genus Chionoecetes; species Chionoecetes opilio. Next base: position 9,682 of record JACEEZ010007288.1, on the reverse strand, counting down.
AAAAAAAACAAAAAACTATATGAGAAGTGTGTGCCGGAAATATATTAAGAAAATAATCTCTGTGAAATTTGGTGTGAACGCGGATGATGTTTACGCTCCTCAGTTGTGGTATCAGATTCCATCAAAAGTAATTCGATCCTCGTTGCATAGACCCATCATGAGAACCGCTCTTCACCGTTTCTATCACCAACTGAACTGCCTTGCATTATGAAGACGATCACGATATGTGGTCAGCCAATAAATTGCTCTATCTCCAAATGCTGTGGTTTTATGTGGCCGGCTGACAATACTATATGAGAAGCGACAGACCTTCACAGAAATCATTAATTAGCTTTATAGTCTTATTTACGGGGGATGTTTAGACGCACGCGACCTATAAGGGAGGGATTGGAATCTTTATAGGCGGCGATGATGCTCCGCTCCCACCTTTCCCTCATAACGAAAAAGGTTCTCTTTCGGACCATAAAACGTGGGGATTGCGCTGCCAGGGGGATCAGAGGGTCGAGTTAGAAGGGTTCGTCTTCAGCGCCTCTTATTAAAGGCCCCCATCCACGGTACGATTGGTCGTACGATCTGATCCGACAGACCTGATCCGATGGATTTCCTACCACCCACTAACGATCCGACCGCACCTCAAGACCAGTTCAGTTGGTGATAGAAACGGTGGAGAGCGGTTCTCATGATGGGTCTATGCAACGAGGATCGAATTACTTTTGATGGAATCTGATACCACAACTGAGGAGCGTAAACATCATCCGCGTTCACACCAAATTTCACAGAGGCAGTTATTTTCTTAATATATTTCCGGCACACACTTCTCATAAAGTTTTTTTTTTTTTTTACTGTTGCAACATTAGCCTCACTGTCGCTCCTCGAGTTTCTCTACCGTAGATAACAGTGAAGTCGCCAGTTCTACGTTTCTTTGTTATTTACAGACGTCTGGTGGCGTTAATACTTACATTTGTACATCCATGATTTCAGGAAAGTTAGAAGGGGCTATCTGGAAAGTCTGTGTCATTTTGTGTCTTCATCTGTGTCATATTAGGGCTATAAATGAACAAATTACAAAAATAAAACCGAGTGGCGACCTCACTATACCTACTACAGTAAAGTCGCCAGCTAGAATTTTAACCCAACAGTTGAGTCGCCACTCTGAGGAATTCAGGGAAATTAGAGGTAAAGTAAAACAAGTCTCTATATATATATTAGCTGCGGAAGATGCTTGGATATATAAAAATTCCTCTGCCAACGTGAAAATAAATTCTATTCAAGTTTGAAAGATCTGGCAAGTCTGTGTCCTGCCGCCCGAAAAGCTACTGTTTACTGTCTGTCATCGCGCGAAGAAAAACGTGAGAAGCAAAATGCGTAACAGTTATATTTGCAGCTACAAAGCATAAAACTACGCTGAAACAGGGTAGATTATACAACTATGATATAAACTACTGTGTAAGATCTTCAGTGGCACATAAAAATCAGTAGTGATGCTATAATTCGTAATATTTGGCGCCTGGCGACTTCACTGTTATCTACGGTACCAATACTTCATAAGTTGCATTTTTCTTAAATGTATCCATTTACTCTGCTTTTTATTTCCCACAAACATTCAGTTTCTATATAATTAGATGAATTCTGTCCAAAAGTGCTTCTCATTTAAGAAACAATTCATCTTGGTAGTCCTCTCGCGACGCTGTCAGTGACGAAACTGACGGCTGGCCTCACGATCAGCAAGCACACTCACGGTGCGATCCGGTCTGAACCGGATGATCTGTCGGATCTAAAAACCAAACACTGCTTGGTCGTATCCGACCAGCTGTCAGTCGGTCGGACAGACCAAAATCACCCCACTCACGATCCAATCTGGTTGGATCCAACCAGATCTGTCCGATGGTCGTACGACCAGATCGCACCGTGGATGGGGGCCTTTTTTTGTCTTCGAAGGTAGATTCCCTCGAGCAGACCAGACATTGCGAGCCGCCGAGAACACAGTATATGTTGTGCTTATTGCAATGAGAAAGAGAAAGAGATAAATATATATATTATATATATATATATATATATATATATATATATATATATATATATATATATATATATATATATATATATATATATATATATATATATATATATATATATATATATATTATATAGATATAAGAGAGAGAGAGAGAGAGAGAGAGAGATAAGAGAGATAAATAGATAGATAGATAGAGAGAGAAAAAAAAATCTAAGTTTCTCTTCCAGATATTTGGTTTTGTCTGTTATTTTTTCCCCCTTGTTAGATAATTGTAGCGATTGTTATTCCTGTCATTAGTTTTTTTTTCTTTCCACAACTATTAATTTATGGCATCTCCTTTTCTCCCCAATACGCCCAATACGGTTTTTTCTAGTTTTCCCTTGAGGAGAGCGTGGCCGCGGGAGGTCAAGAAGACGCTGTAGAGGTCAGGCAGGCTGGGAGTTCCTGCTTCTCTCGCTCAGACGCGGAAGTTTATTATAAGGGCGCCGGAGGCCTCGTAGAAGACTGTTTTTACGTCCTCCTACCAAATACGGCACTAATACAGTTTCTACAAGTGGGAAACCCGCGGTGGGGTGGGGGTGGTGGGGACGGCTAGTGCGGCCTGCCTACTCGCTACCTCTTCCTCCTTTCTTCGCCTCGTCGTTCTTTAGGCGATCTTGTTCATGAACTTACAAAACCTCGCATGTGGGTATTCGCAGGAGCCTCGCGGAAGACTTCGAGGGGGTTAGGCGGAGCAGGGAACGGCACATTATCAAGCTATATATTAAGATATTATATATATTAAGGCATATTATTGAGCTATTGAGGTACTATATTACAACACAATGAGTTCGAAGCAAGAGAAGTTTGTGAATGCATTATTATTTGCATCAGACGTCTTTAGCTAAACCCATCAATCTAGATATTATAATGACTCCTTTTCCTTCGTCTAGTACTCAATAGCATGCACCACAACTGCCTACACCACCACCATCACCACCACCCTATCCGCCGCCCAGCACAAACCCGCAGCGATCAAGATTAGCCGTGGGTAACGGGGCGCCCGCTGGTAAGGGTGACCTTGACAATTTTACGGCACCAAAGAGAAAGAAGAAAGAAAGAGAGAGAAAAAAGTGGGCCTCCTGGGTTTGGGCGCGAGACAAAGCTGTAAAAAGTATTGATCAAAAGATAAGTTAGAAGGTGGATGATGATGGGTTTTTGACGAAGAGAAGGGGAAAGAAAACGATGGAGGTGACTTTTTTTCCATTCGCATGTGTGGTAAAAAAATGTCCATATTTCAGGCCACTACACTAATGATACAAATTTCTTGTTTCATAAAGTTCCGATTATTTTCTGACATGACAATAGCAATAAACGTAGTACAAAAGACATGAATTCCTATGAGACTGAACCTACATCGTGTTCATTAAGCGGTCTATGTTTAGCCAGTGCTTGTAGCTAATGGAAGAGTTCTGTGTTAGGGTTAAAAGATCATCCCTTCCCTTCCCTTCCTGCCTCCCCTCCCTTCCCTTCCTGCCTCCCCTCCCTTCCCTTCCTGCCTCCCCTCCCTTCCCTTCCTGCCTCCCCTCCCTTCCCTTCCCTTCCTCCTTCCCTCCTTCCCTCCCTTCCCTTCCTGCCTCCCCCCTTCCCTTCCCTCCCTTCCCTTCCCTCCCTCCCTTCCCTTCCTGCTCCCTTCCCTTCCTCCTTCCCTCCCTTCCCTTCCTGCCCTCCCCTCCCTTCCCTTCCTCCTTCCCTTCCTATCCCTTCCCTTCCTTCCTCCCTTCCCTTCCTGCCTCCCCTCCCTTCCCTTCCTGCCTCCCTCCCTTCCCTTCCTCCTCCCTCCTTCCCTTCCCTTCCTATCCCTCTTCCCTTCCCTTCCCCTCCCTTCCCTTCCCTGCCTCCCCGCCCTATCCGCAGGTAATCCCGGCGAAGAGGCTGACCGTGTCCATGAACTCATCGAGGGGCGCAGACGATTAGCAAATAATTAATGACAAGAACTAACTCAAGGCTTGTCTTCCGTGTGTGTGTGTGTGTGTGCCTGTGTTTGTGTGTGTTTGAGTCTGTGTGTGTTGTGTGTGTGTGTATTGTGTGTTTGAGTCTGTGTGACGTGTGTGTGTGTATTGCTATTTACATGGTCACTATACATGGAGTAGCTGTTCTATACATCGTGGGAAACAAAGGTTCACTGTGGGAAAAAGAAGCTTCGTTTTCCCGTCAACACTAGACACGCCCGGCCTCCTTCAGCCCCTCAGTAGGCCTAGGCAAAAGTTCTTCCTGCTTGGTTTTCCCTTCCGCCTCCCTGGACACGACATCTCCCTAAATCGTCGTCCCATTACGCCGTTCGTTCACCGTTACGCTAGTTCGTGTTCTTTGTTATTTGATTTTCTGATAATAGTCTTGCTAAAGATGTCCAAAGGTGGAGACGCAAGGGATATTTTATAGGAGGTCTTAGAACATACAGATAATATCAAAACGTTGCAAAATAACCTGAAACCAGTATAGAATGAAAGACTTAACTTTAAACAAAGGTGGAAAACTATCTGAAATATACTTTACAAACTCAAAACAACGAAAAGACATGAGGAAACGCTTGGATACGACCTTGAAACGCTTGCAGTGTGTCTTTGTTGCATGGAAAGTCACACCCACCCACCCACACCCACACCCACACACACACACACACACACACACAACACACACACACACACACACACTAAAACAAAACAGTCACAGGGACCATGTTACGTATTGTCAACGAGGAAGAGAAAGGCCATGAAGGAGGAAGGGAAGGGAAGGGCAGCGTGACAGGTCCAGAGGAAATGCCTGAGAGGACGTTGGCCAGACGGACGGAGACGGAGGCGACAGGGAGGGCAAGGGCAAGGTCGCCCAAACAGTCGTCCAAAGACTACCTCACAGTCCTCATAGTCCTCACTCATCTCTCTCTCTCTCTCTCCTCTCTCTCTCTCTCTCTCTCTCTCTCTCTAATCCTGACCGAAAAGAAACATCCACATTTTCGTCTCCTCTTTTTTTTTTTATACTTTTTGGGCTTTTAATTATTTGAAAATATCTTGCACTGTGTTGTAGAATCTTGATAAAATGTAATATGATTGAAAAATGTACCTTTTTTTTCCTATATATAGTTTCCTCCTCACTTTCCTCCTTTTTTTCCCCTTCTCCACAACCCCAATTAACGTCAGCCTCTCGTTAAGACCCCATCATATAATTATATAAAAGACAAGTCAGACAACCCGTGTTCCGTGTTCGCCAAGGTTAGAGCTGTTTACATGCGTCTCAATCGGCATCTGAAGGTGGAATAGCCAGGGACGTCTTTACTCAACTTTAACTCAGTTGGTTCTTCAGGATGCTTGGCTGAATATTCATAGGACGTGGCGGGCGGTCGGCGTCGCTTGGGGAGGGAATATCGCCAGAGGGATGTGTGTGTGTGTTGTGTGTGTGTGTGTGTGTGTGTGTGTGTGTGTGTGTGTGTGTGTGTGTGTGTGTGTGTGTGTGTGTGGAGGGGATGGAGACAGGTATCTCAGAGCCACGGCCAGAACATAAACAAAGGACCGAGCAGCGAAAAAAAGGAAAAATACCACTCCATAAAAATCGCACTAAAAAAAATTAAGCGGTGACCAACACTAGATGAGAGGAGAGGAGAGGAGGAGGAGAGGAGGAGAAGAGGAGAAGAGGAGAAGAGGAGAAGAGGAGGAAGAGGAGAGGAGGAGGTAAAGGAGAGGAGAGGAGGAGGAAGAGGAGAAGAGGAGAGGAGGAGAGAAGAGGAGGAGAGGAGAGGAGAGGAGAGGAGAGGAGGAGAGGAGAGGAGAGGAGGAGGAAGAGGAGGAGAGGAGAGGAGGAGGAAAAGGAGGAGAGGAGGAGGAAAAGGAGGAGAGGAGGAGGAAGAGGAGTAGAGGAGAGGAAGAGGAGAAGAGGAGAGGAAGAGGAGAAGAGGAGAGGAGGAGGAAGAGGAGTAGAGGAGAGGAAGAGGAGAAGAGGAGAGGAGAGGAGGAGAGGAGAGGAGAGAAGAGAGGAGAGGAGAGGAGAGAACAGGAGAGGAGAAGAGGGGGAGAGGAGAGGAGAGGAGAGGACCTACGAAGCGATCATAAGCGGAAGAGGTCACAAGAAGAAGAAAAAGAAGATGATGACGAGAGGTGTTGAGAACGAAGAAACATGACATAAATACTAAAAAATAAAAGAAGAGGTAAAGAGAAGAACAAGGAGTAGAAGTAAAAGAGATAAAGAGAAAAGGATAAAAAGAAAGAAGAGGTATAATAAGCGACGACAAGTCATTATTAACCTTATGTAATTGAACAGGGAACATGCAAATGAGAAAACTACCGCTACATGTAAATATTAATTGCAAAGCACGCCATTAGCCTCAGTTAGGTTATGATAAATGACGGTGAAGAGAGATGGAGGTAAGGGGTACGTACACTAAGATTTAAGAGTCATAAAGAGGTGAAAGAAAGTGGTGGAGGATGATTAATAAAGTGACCAAGAGAATACTGATGCCAATAAAGGACTGAAATAAGGAAGGGAAGAAAGGAAGATCTGAGGGAGAAAAGTGTGGGGGTAAAAAGTGTTTATTTAGAGAAGGTGATTTGATTTGATTGATGGAGTGAAAAGATTATTTAGAGAAGGTAAAGAGAAGGTTTAGAGGAGGTGATGAGAAAACAAAAGGAGGAGATGATGGTTAATGCGGTAAAGGAGAATTGGGAAATGGAGAAATTTATGTCGATTAAATGAGAAAGGAGAAAATGGGAGATGAAAAAATAGGGAAATTAGGAAATAAAGAAGTGAAATTTTTTGAACACTATAAATATTCAAAAGAAAAAGAAAATAGAAAACAGAGATTGGTTGAAAAATGAAAGAGGAATATTAAAGAAATTTCTGAAGTGGAAACAGGAGGAAAACAAATAACGAATGAAAAAAATTACTACCGTAGATAACACTAAAGTCGCCAGGACAATTTTTTTCTTCTGTTTACAGCCGTGTGGTGGCGTTAATACTTACATTTCTACATCCATGATTTCAGGAAAGTTAGAAGGGGCTATCTGGAGAATCTGTGTCATTTTGTGTCTTCATCTGTGTCATAGTATGGCTATAAATGAACAAATGACAAAAATATCTACAAAGTGGCTACCAACAGTCAAGTCGCCATCTAGTGTTTATTTACTGAGTGTCGTACCGCTGTCGTCGTCGCCCGAAAAAAAAACGAGTAGTGAAATTTGAAACCGTCTATACTTGCAGCTACAAAGCATAAAACAACGCTGAAACAGGGTAGATTATACAGTCATGATATAAACGACTGTGTATCATCTTCAGTGGCACATAAAAATCAGTAGTAATGCTATAATTCGTAATATATGGCGCCTGGCGACATCACTGCAGGTGGCGACTTTACTGTTATCTACGGTAAGACTAAAATAATGGAAATGACATAAAAAGGGACAAAATAAAAATATATAATTAAATAAGTATCAACCTCCAGCCCTTCTCTCTCTCTCTCTCTGTCTCTGTCTGTCTCTCTCTCTCTCTCTCTCTCTCTCTCTCTCTCTCTCTGTCTCTCTCTCTCTCTCTCTCCTCTCTCTCTCTCTCTCTCTCTCTCTCTCTCTCTCTCTCTCTCTCTCTCTCTCTCTCTCTCTCTACTCTCTCTCTCTCTCTCTCTCTCTTTGGACCATCTATAATTTCTACATCATATCCTAGAAGCCTCACTGACTACCAAGAATCGTTCCTCTCCAAACCAGCCATTTCCTTGCACCATCTCTCCCTCGCAACGCTTCTTAAAAACACGATACAAAACACAAAAAACCCTTCAAAAAAACGAAAAAAAGACCCATTTACTATTCTTTTACTATTCTACATTTACTTCTTATTTTCTAACTTTCATTTACCATTAACTACTTAGCAGAAATGTAAGTTATCTTTTTGGTAAGTTTGGTAGTTAGTAGTTAGTTTAGTTCGTTGGTAGTTAGTTTAGTAGTTAAGTTGAACCCCTTGAGACCCAGAACGTAATTTCCATTGTAATTTGGGTGCCATTAGACGATTTGTAGTGAATATAAGCAATATTTTATAGATATGACCTGTTTAGTTACCTTGTCGACTAACTAATTCGGTATATTCAGTTACTTTTCGTAATTTTATGGCTAACAACATACGATTTTTTTTTATAGCAAAGGAAAGATCTGGGCGTGAAGGGGTTAAGTTTGGTAACCTATTTTCGACTACCATTTTCTGCCAGCAGGACTTACCTTATAGGGGGTGCGACACGTCCCCGTCAGGTAGGTATCACGTGTCTCCAGGGAATTTCCGGACCACTGCGATTCTGAAGGGGAAAAATAACCATAAAAAAATGGGGTAAAATAAGAGGAAATCAGCAGGAGGCGCTTTGTGGAGGAGGAGGAGGAGGAGGAGGAGGAGCGAGGAGAGGAGGAGGAGGAGAGAGGGAGGAGGAGGAGAGGAGGAGGAGGAAGAGAGGAGGAGGAGGAGGAGGAGAGAGGGAGTAATATGAGTAGGGGGAGGACGAGAGAGGGAGTAGAAAGAGGAAGAGGAGAACGAGAGAGTAGGAAGAGGATGAGGATGAGGACGACGAGAGAGGGAGTAAGTAGGAGGAGGAGGAGGAGACAAGAAGTAGGAGTAGGAAGATAAGGAGGACGACGAGAGAGGAAGATAGGAAGGAGGAGGAGTAGATAGGGAGGAGGAGGAGGAGGAGGAGAGAGGAGGAGAGAGGGAGGTAGGAGGAGGAGATGAGGGGAGGGAGTAGGAGAGAGAGTAGGAGTAGAGAGGGAGAGGAAGAGAGAGAGGAGAAGAAATAGGAGGAATAGAGTAAAACAGTTAGTGAGAGTAGAGTAGGAGTAGGTGGGGAGAATTCTTGTGGGTAGTCAGGTGAGGTAAGAGTAACAGGAGGGGAGGGTAGAGTAGGTCTGAAATGGGGATGAGTGTGCATGACAGAGAGAAAAGAAATATTAAGAAGAGAAGAGAGTGAAGAAGATAGATTTCTGACAGAAGAAAGAAAAGTTTGGAGGGAAGAGATATTATGGAGGGTAAAATTACGATGGGAAGTGAAGATAAGAGTGAAGGGAAAGAGATATATAGTGGGGGGAGAAATAAATGTATCAGGGCAGGAAAACAAAAAACGAGAGAGAAAAATAAAAAGAGAGGAGAGTTGTAATGTGAGATAAATAAATCTAAGGAAAAAAACTTAAGCTTCAGATCTTTTTTTTTATTTTTATTTATTTATTTATTATTATTTTTTTTTTTTTACATTTGTGCCTATTGTTAGAATAAAGAGAATTGTTAAGTACACGATCACAAAGTACAACGTAGTGAGTGATAAACGAAAAGAATTACCATTATTACGGTATTCAGATGGTGAACTGGAATTTTCATGCAAACAAAACAGCAATAAAAAACCCCATTAACTAATCTAATCACACGGTTGAACATTTCTTGACGAATTTCTTAGTTAATTGAAAGCAAAATTAAATCTTATAAAAAAACCCACCACCACCACTGAAGGTCTTGAGTGAGGAGGATGAGGTCATATTTCAAGGTTGTATGAAGCATCGCCTCTTTAGGATCTTATTTTATTTATTTATTTTTTGCCTCCTCTACCTGCCTGACGAAAGAGCAGAGATGAGAGAGAGGAGAGAGAGAGAGAGAGAGAGAGAGAGAGAGAGAGAGAGAAGA
>JACEEZ010007287.1:17500-20000 GCA_016584305.1 Chionoecetes opilio | reverse complement strand
ATATGGGGCAAGTGAGGGGAAAATAAGGGAGGGAAATAAGGGTTTTTAGGGGGAAATAAAGGGAAATGAGGGTAAATATGGGGAAAATGAAGGGGAATCTGAGGGCGAAATATGGAGCAAATAAGGTAAAATGCGGGGAAAGTGAGGGGAAATTAGGGATTTTAGGGCAATTTTTTTGTTTTGGGGAAATAACAGAAAAGTGAAGGAAACGAGGGGTTTCAGGAAAGGGAGGGGAAATGAGCTTTTTTAAGGGGAAACGAGGGGAAATTAGAGTTTTAAGGGGTAAAAGAGGGGAAATAAAGGTTTTTAGGGGAAAATTAGGGTAAATATGGAGGGAATATGAATCTGAGGGGAAAATATGGAGAAATTAGGGTAAAATGAGGGGAAAGTGCCGGAAAATTAGGGATTTTAAGGCAAATTTTTTGTTTGGGGGAAATGAGGGGAAAATGACAGGAAAGTGAGGGGAAATGAGTGGTTTAAGGAAAGTGAGGGGAAATTAGCTGTTTTAAAGGGAAACGAGGGGAAATTTTAGTTTTAAGGGGGAAATTATGGGTTTTAAGGGGGAAATAAGGGGTAAATATGGGGAAAATGAAGGGTAATCTGGGGGGGTAAATATGTAGAAATTGGGGTTAAATGAGGGGAAATTAGGGGTAAATGAGGGGAAAGTGAGGGGAAACTAGGGATTTTAAGGCAAATTTTTGGTTGTGGAGAAATGAGGGGAAAATGACAGGAAAGTGAGGGGAAATGGGTGGTTTAAGGAGAGTGAGGGGAAATGAGTGGTTTTAAGGGGAAACGAGGGGAAATTAGAATTTAAGGGGGAAAATGAGGGGAAATTATGGGTTGTAAGGGGAAAAATGAGGGGAAATTAGGGGAAAGTGAGGGGAAACTAGGGATTTTAGGGCTAATTTTTTGGTTTTAGATTAATGAGGGGAAATGGGTGGTTTAAGGAAAGTGAGGGGAAATGAGTGGTTTTAAGGGGAAATGAGGGGAAACGAGGGGAAATTAGAGTTTTAAGGGGGAAAATGAGGGGAAATTATGGGTTTTACGGGGTAGATTGAGGGGAAAGTGAGGGGAAACTAGGGATTTTAGGGCAATTTTTTTTGTTTTGGAGAAATGAGGGGAAAATGCCTAGTTATATATGAATAGTTAGTTAACCTAACTAGTTAGTTAACCTAACTAGTTACTTAACCTAACGAGTTACTTAACCTAACTAGTTAGGTTAACTAACTAGTTAACCTAACTAGTTAGTTAACCTAACTAGCTAGGTTAACCTAACTAGTTAGTTAACCTAACTAGTTAGGTTTACCTAACTAGTTAACCTAACTAGTTAGTTAACCTAACTAGTTAGTTAACCTAACTAGTTAGTTAACCGAACTAGTTAGTTACCCTAACTAGTTAGTTAACCTAACTAGTTAACCTAACTAGTTAGGTTAACCTAACTAGTTAGTTAACATAACTAGTTGGTTAACCTAACTAGTTCGGTTAACCTAACTAGTTAGGTTAACCTAACTAGTTTGGTTAACCTAACTAGTTAACCTAACTAGTTTGTTAACCTAACTAGTTAGGTTAACCTAACTAGTTAACCTAACTAGTTAGTTAACGTAACTAGTTAGTTAACCTAACTAGTTGGTTAACCTAACTAGTTAGGTTAACCTAACTAGTTAACCTAACTAGTTAGTTAACCTAACTAGTTAGTTAACCTAACTAGTTAGTTAACCTAACTAGTTAACCTAACTAGTTAGTTAACCTAACTAGTTAACCTAACTGGTTAGTTAACCTAACTAGTTAGTTAACCTAACTAGTTAACCTAACTAGTTAGTTAACCTAACTTTTTGGTTAACCTAACTAGTTAGGTTAACCTAACTAGTTAACCTAACTAACTAGTTAACCTAACTAGTTAGTTAACCTAACTAGTTTGGTTAACCTAACTAGTTAGGTTAACCTAACTAGTTAACCTAACTAGTTAGTTAACCTAACTAGTTAGGTTAACCTAACTAGTTAACCTAACTAGTTAGTTAACCTAACTAGTTAGGTTAACCTAACTAGTTAACCTAACTAGTTATTTAACCTAACTAGTTAGTTAACCTAACTAGTTAGGTTAACCTAACTAGTTAACCTAACTAGTTAGTTAACCTAACTTTTTAGTTAACCTAACTAGTTAGGTTAACTAGCTCGTTAACCTAGCTAGTTAGGTTAACCTAACTAGTTAACCTAACTAACTAGTTAACCTAACTAGTTAGTTAACCTAACTAGTTAGGTTAACCTATCTAGTTAGTTAACCTAACTAGTTAGGTTAACCTAACTAGTTAACCTAACTAGTTAGGTTAACTAGCTAGTTAACCTAACTAGTTAGGTTAACCTATCTAGTTAGTTAACCTAACTAGTTAGGTTAACCTAACTAGTTAACCTAACTAGTTAACCTAACTGGTTTGTTAACCTAACTTTTTAGTTAACCTAACTAGTTAGGTTAAAAAGTAATAAAAGATAATAATAAATAATA
>JACEEZ010007287.1:0-12500 GCA_016584305.1 Chionoecetes opilio | reverse complement strand
GAGGAGGAATAAGAAAGAAAGCAAAACGAGAAGGAGAAGGGAAGAAATGTTTGTTAGCTATGACTAATGTGTAGGTTGTGAGGCCCGAAATATACATTTATCGCTCACACTATCTCAGAAACAGAGATTATAAAGTGACCACCAGCAAAATGTATGTGACTCACCTCATGACTCATTAGCGGTTGGGGATGTATTGTAGTCTTAAATGAGAGGCCTACACACTACCCACGTCAGAGAGGTTAGGTAGACGACTGCCAATGAGGGTAGATGAAAATTGTAAACACGATTCTAAAGGTGTGGTTAATTATGGGATGAACCAAAGACTACTACTATATAGTACTGTACTTTCTACTCAGTTTGGGCTATTTCCAGTAGAGGCCAATGCCGCGATTTCTGACATTTTCGAACATCACTCCCATTTCCCTTGCTATGGTTTATCAGTATAAATGATATATACTGTTATCTTCGTAAATGGTTGTTACATAATATCAAATACAAAACCGTAAAATACACACCAAAAAATGTCATTATGAGACTGAAGAAATATGCATGAAGTTAATATTCACTTCACTCTTCGCCATTTAATATTTTGCGAGACAACTTTTAACATGGAGCATATCAATAGAAGCGGATTTTATTAGCTTTCCATTGATATATTTCGTTTTCTGATAAATGAATTAGCAATATGCATAAATTAGCGTTAACTAAATAAATCACATCAGCAATCGTGAAAATTACCCCACTGATGATGTTACTTATTTAGTTAAAGCAAATTTATGCATGGTGCTAATTCATTTATCAGAAAACGAAATAGGTAGTTCAAAATATATTTATAAATTAATGTTTTCTGGTTACAATGCGTTAGAATATCAAACTTATTAACCATTAAAATGAGTCCAGTCGTTGGAAATTGATGAGAAAAGATGTTTGCTTCAATGTTTTCTAGAATTAGTAATGAAGTACTACATATCAAATAAGCACTACACCTACCAACATAAAAGCACTACACATTATACAGTGTACATAAACGATACATATAATACAAAAGTTGATGTCTTTCCTATCTTAGCATTGTAGTAGATCAATATTGTGAAATACATGTATGAAGACTAGGCTGTCCTTGTCTGTGTTTATCGTGGTCCAATTTCACTATAGTACAGCGGGTAAGCTAACCTATTGTGCATTTTTTGATAAAAGCACCAATTTGGCACAGAGGTAGACCAATATATTATGAACCAATTTGGATGTGGAGCCATCGCCCAACTGCCCCTGACAGTTGACTGACAGTTGGTCGAATGGCGACCAAGCAGTGTTTGGTTTTCAGATCCGCCAACTCATCCGGTTCAGACCAGATCGCACCGTGTGTGTGCTGGGCGTCAGTTTCGCCACTGACAGCGTCGCGAGAGGACTGCTAAGATGAGCTTTGCAGAAAAGCAAGCACTTTGGGACCAAATTCATCCAATAATATAGAAACTATGAATGTTTGTGGGAAATAAAAAGCAGAGGAAATGGATACATATCAGATAAATGCCGTTTATAAAGTATTGGTACCGTAGATAACACTAAAGTCGCCATGAGAACGTTTTTTTCTTCGATTTACAGACGTCTGGTGTCGTTACTACTTACATTTCTCAATCCATAATTTCAGGAATGTTAGAAGGGGCTATCTGGAGAGTCTTATGTCATTTTGTGTCCATCATCTGTGTCATATTATGGCTATAAATGAACAAATTACCAAAATATCAACCGAGTGGTTACCTATACTAAGATCGCCAGCTAGTGTTTATGTTTTGAATGTCTTCCCGCTAGAGAAGAGAGAGAGAGAGAGAGAGAGAGAGAGAGAGAGAGAGAGAGAGAGAGAGAGAGAGAGAGAGAGAGAGAGAGAGTGCTGTTTAACAACGGCTTTTATGAATGGCTATTGGAGATCAAAATTTTGTCTCTAATATTGAGGTTACCAGTGCCCACAAGAAGAGGATGGTTGATCAGCGCTCTCTCTCTCTCTCTCTCTCTCTCTCTCTCTCTCTCTCTCTCTCTCTCTCTCTCTCTCTCTCTCTCTCTCTCTCTCTCTCTCTCTCTCTCGCTCTCGCTCTCGCTCTCTCTCTCTCTCTCTAGAATGTTCCAATTTTTTTTTATTTCAATCCATCTGTTGCCGTGTGCGTCTGTGTGTGGTGTGTGTCTGTTGTCTGTCTGTCTGTCTGTGTGTGTGTGTGTGTGTGTGTGTGTGGTGTCTGTCTGTCTGTCTGTCTGTCTGTGTGTGTGTGTGTGTGTGTGTGTATGTGTGTGTGTGTGTGTGTGTGCGTGTCTGTGTGTGTGTGTGTGTGTGTGTGTGTGTGTGGTGTGGGGGGGGGTTTGGTGGGGGGTGGGGGTGTGGGGGTGGGTGTGTGTGTGTATGAGGGGAATATGGAGGAGGAGGGAGGAGGCAGGAGGAGGAGGAGGAGGAGGAGAGGAAGGGAATATGAAGAAGAGGCTGAGGAGGAGGAGGAGGAGGAGCGGAGGAAGAAAAGGAGGAGGAGAGGGGGATTAGTGATGAGGAGATGAGGAGGTCGATGGTGAGTATGAGGGTAGGAGGAGGAGGAGGATGATGAGTATGTGATGAGGAGGAGGTGTATGATTAGGAGGAAGAGGGGGGGGAGGTGTTGGAGGAGGAGGAGGATGATAGGAATAGTAGGAGGAGGACGGATGAGAGGCAGGAGGAGGATAGGGAGAAGGAAGGGAGGAGGAGGGGGTGAGGAGTGGATGGGTCGTTCTGTCTGTCTGTGGGTGTACTGTCTGTCTGTGTTTGTGTGTGTGTGTGTGTGTCTGTCCGGTGGGGTGGGTGCTGGCTGGGTGGATGGGTCTGTCTGTCGTCGTCTGTCTGTGTGTGTGTGTGTGTGTGTGTTGGTGTGTGTCTGGTGTGTGTGTGTGTGTGTGGTGTGTGTGTGTGGTTTGTGGTTCTGTCTGTCGGTGGGGTTGGTGCTACTGGGTGGATTGGGATCTGTCTGTCTTCTGTCTTTCTGTCTGGAGAGTCTTATGTCATTTTTTTTTGTGTTCCCCATCCCATCTGTTTGTCCCCCCCCCCCCCCATTATTAAATTGCGTATAAATGAAAACAAATTACGAAAATATCAAACCGAGTGGTTTGTTTACCCTACACTTAAATCCGGCCCAAGCTAGTGGTTTATGTTTTTGAACAATGGTTCCCTTCCGCCCATCCCCCCGTCCCCGTCGCCCCCCCCCCCCCCCCACACAAACACGAGTTAGTGGAAAATTTGAAAAACAGTTTTGGTTTTTTAAATACTTGCAGATAAACAAAGCAATAAACAGCCAACTTAGCAACCAAGTGGGGGTAGAATTATAAACAGTCCAGGATATTTAAAACTAACTGTGTAACCCATCCTTCAGTGGCATAAACATACCAATCCAGTAGTGGGAACTATATAATTAAATTTCATACTGTTAATATATAACTAGCTTACCAAATACTAGGCCCAAAAGACCTTTCCCACACCTTATTCGTACCCCAACAAAGCAAAAAATGACATTGGAACAACCAATTAAAAATAAACAACAACATATTACAAACCATTGTTTTTTTTACTGAATAGTCATTTTTACGTATGTACACTAAGAAAAGAAAAACAAATGACAACAAAATTAATTTAATGGTCCCCAGCTGTTTCCAACGAGATTCACCCCCCCTATGGGGCGGGCCCCGGCGCTTAATCCTTCCCAACATGTCCCACGGTTTTTTTTTTTGGAGATTCTTTTTTTATTCCCCCCAAAATTAATTTTTGAATTTAAAAAACCGAAAAATTTTATTGGGGTTATGTTATGGATTGAAAAAAATTTTAGAATGTAACAATTTACTATTAAACGGTCATCTTGACGTCCCCTGGGTATGATAATAAAAAACCACCCAAATTTTTCGGGCAGCTTTTTTAATGGTAAACAACCCAACACTTTATTGGCGTTTCCCAAGTTTTTTTTTTTTTTTTTTTGTGTTAATCTATGAAAAACTATTGAAAACCCCTATACCAAAATAAGGTCATGGAATACCTTTTTTTTTTAGGGGTTTGTTTTTTTTTTAGCCTTCCACCGAGAATCTACCCTAAGCATCCTATCCGGTTTTTTCCTCTTTTGCTTTAACAGAATTTTTGAAATATAAACAAGTTTTTTAATATTTTAGCACGCTGCTTTATTGTTCCGTTCTTGTCCATTTCCAGCACTTATTGATGGCCACCACTAAACATCGATCATTTAATTTCCGTTTTCCCCCTCAACATTTTTGTGTATGTCCCTTTTGATGGAGAGCCGTCGTCCCCCCCCCCCTGCAGGATCGTAACATTACACCTTTTTGAAAAAAATGTTTAAAACCAAATTTTCCGTAAATTCCGGGCATAAGAAGTTTTTGTGTTTTGTTTGAACCGCAATTTAGGAAATCCGCTCCCGGACCCCTTGATTTCTGCATTTTTTTTTTTTTTTTCGGGTAATAATGCCCCTAAAAAACAACACTAAATTGGCGGTTTTACGTAAATCAATGAATTGTTAATCTGCTTATAACCCCACAGGGAAGCCTGTTTGAAAATTTCTTGGGATTTTTTTTCCTCCCCTCCTAAAACGTATTTCTGGGAAAAAAAATCCGGTTTTTTCCCTTTGAAGGTAGTTAGGGGAAGGGCAAACCATTGCCCTTCCCCACCTTTTCCGCAGCCACCTCGTACTGGAGAATTGGAATCATTCCCCACCGGCCCCGAAACGGTTTTTTTTTTGTTTTTTTACGAACAACAGGCCGTTACAATCCGGAACTGATGGGAACCGGCGGCCCTCTTCTCCACAAACAAAAGAAAAAAACAATCTGGACAACATCCAGTTTGTTTGTTTGAACTCCTCCCATTATTTTGGGCATTGCTATTGTTTTTCCCTTTGGTACCAGAAAAGATGTTACTCTCATCCGTCCAAGGAGTTGTTTTTTTCGTTTTTTTAAAGCCCGGCCCCCTCGTTTGCTCATCAATTTCCATAAATCAAAACCCACGAATAACGCCACTAATTTAATAATAAATTAGGGTCGATATCGTGAAAAATTTTTTAACAACAATAACGCCGACCCACGATAACCCTCCACACCAATGTCAACCGCTGGCCTGTAAGTTAAAGGGTGGTACTGGGAACGGTCCTAAGATAGTCATGGAATGGGAGGTTTCCAGAGTAGCTGGTACGAACCCACTTTAAGTCAATGGATGGAGTCCCCCCATGATGGTGTACGACTTAAGTCCTGGATGGAGTCCCATGAGTAGCCCTGTAAAGACTTAATTCCCATGAATGGCAATATAACCGGGTCCCCCATTTTGTCGTCCCCACGAAACGGATAAAGCCCACCCGGTTAACCATGATTAGTTTGCCATGATGGGGCCCATGGGAACGCATCAACGGATAGCGGTCCAAGAAGCTTAGCCGCCAAACAAGTGGTAACGCATGGGCCAATCATTGAGGGCCATCCGAAGAGAGGAAAGACCAACCGAATGAAAATTTCGGAGGAGAATAATCAAAAAAGCAAAAACGAGAAAGGAAAGAAAGGGAAGAAAAAATGTTTTTGTTAGCCTATGGACGGAATGGTGGGTAGGTTGTGATAGGCCCGAAATATACATTTTTATCGCTCACGACTATCTTCCAGAAACAGAAGATTATAAAAGTGACCACCCAATCCAAAATGTAATGTGGACGCCCTCAATGGACCTCATTAGCGGTTTTGGGGAAATGTTTTGTAAGTCCCCCCCCCTTACATGAGAGGCCCCTACACACCTAACCCACGTCACCAGAGAGGGTTTTAGGTTAGAACGACTTGGGGCCAATGAGGGGTAGATGAAAAAAAAAATTGTAAACACGATTTTTCTAAAAAGGTTGGTGGGGGGGGTTACTTTTATGGGATGAACCCCAAGAACCCCCTACTAACTATAATCGTCTGGTTTACTTTTCCCTACTTCAGTTTTTTTTGGTGGCTATTTTTCCAGTAGAGGCCCCCCAATGCCCCCGCGATTTCCCTTGACCAATTTTTCCGAACAATCACTCCCCCCCATTTATTCCCCTTGCGAATGGTTTTTTTATCAGTTATAAAATGATATATACTTTGGTTTTATCTTTCGTCAAAATGGTTTTTTTGGGTTTACATAATATTCCAAATACAAAAAAACCCGTTAAAAAATACAACAACCAAACAAAAATGTCCCCCCCCCCCAATTTATGAGACTGAAGCAATATGGGCATGACGTTAAATATTCACTTCCAACCTCTTCGCCCCAATTTAATATTTTTTTGGCGAGGACACAACCTTATATATAAACATGGCAGCCCATATCCAAATAGGAAAAGCGTGAATTTTTTAATTTTAGCTTTTCCCAATTGATTTAAATAATTTCCCCCGTTTTTTTTTCTGATAATGGGAAAATTAAGCCAATAATTGTCCATAAATTAGCGTTTTACTAAATAAAAAATCCACATCCAGCAAATCGTTGTGGAAAAATTTACCCCCACTTGATGAAAATGTTTTTTGTTGTACTTATTTAGTTGTTTAAAAGCAAATTTTTGCCATGGTGCTTAATTCCCAAATTTTTTATCAGAAAACCGAATCGGTATGTTCCAAAATAGAATATTTTATACATCCAATGTTTTCTTGGTTTACAAATGCGTTAGAAAAATATCAAACCTTAATTTAACCCCATTAAAATGAGTACCCCCCCAGTCCGTTTGGAAAATTGGATGAAGAAAAAAAGAAATGTTTGGCTTCATGTTTTTGCTTTAGAAGTTAAGTAATGAAGTACTAACCTATTCAAAATAGCACTACACAAACCCTAACCCAACATTAAAAGCAAACTTAACACATTTATACCAGTTTGTACATAACACGATACAAATAATAATTAACAAAAGTTGAAAATGTACTTTTTCCACTATCTTAGCCTTTGGGTAGTAACGATACAAAATATTGTTGGGAATTTAACTGTAATGAAGACTTAGGGCCCCTGTTTCCCCCCCCTTGTCCCCCTGTGTTTTTTCTCCCGTGGGGTCCCAAATTTTCACTATAGTAACAGCGGGTAAAGCCCTAACCTATTGTTGGGGCCAATTTTTTTGATAAAAGCAACCATTTGGGCACAGAGGTAGACCCCCAATAATATTTAATGAACCATTTTGGGAATTGTTGGCAGCCCATCGCCCCCCAATACTGCCCCCCCCCCCCCTGACCAGGTTGACTGAACAGTTTTTTGGGGGTCCCCGAAATGGCGAAAACCAAAGCAGCAGTGGGTTTTGGGTTTTCAGATCCTACCAACCTCAATCCGGTTTCAGACCCCCAGATCCGCAACCGTGGGTGTTTGTGCCTGGGCCGTCCCCAGTTTTCCTGGCACTTGGAGGAACCAGAGCCTGTCCACCCCCCCCCCCCGCGAGAGGACTGCCTAAGATGAAGCTTTTTGGCAAGAAAAGCAAGCACTTTTGGGAACCCCAATTCCATCCAAGTTAATAAATAAGAAACTATGAAAAATGTTTGTTTGGGGGAAATAAAAAAGCAGAGGAAATTTGGATACATATCAGAAACTAAATGGCCGTTGTTTTTAAATTAAAAGAATTTGGTTACCGTCAAAGATACACTAAAGTCGCCCATGAGAAACCGTTTTTTTTTCTTCGGGGGGGGGGATTTTACCGACCGTACCCTGGTTGGGTCGTTACTATACTTCAAATTTTTCCTCAATCCCCAATAATTTTTCTTCAGGAATGTTAGAAGGGGCCTTATCCTTGGAGAGTCCCCCCTTATGTACCCCCCCCATTTTTTGGTGTCCCATCCCCAATCCTCCTTGTTTGGTCATTATTTTATGGGCTATAACTGAAACAAATTACCAAAAATATCCAACCGAGTGGGTTTACCTATACTAAGATCGCCATCCCCTAGTGTGTTTATGTTTTTTTTTTTGAATGTCTTCCCGCTAAGAGAAAATAAGGAGAGAAGAGGAAAAGATAGAGAAGAAGAGAGGAGAGAAAGAGAAGAGAGAAGAGAGAGAGGGAAGAGACGAGAGAGTGGGGCCTGGTTTTCACAACCGGGCTTTGTTTTATGATGGCTTATTTGGAGATCCAAAATTTTTGGTTCCCCCCCCCTCTAATATTGAAAGGGTTACCCAGTTGGCCCCACAAGAAAGAAGGGCTTGGTTTTTTGAAAATCAGCGCTCTCTCTCCTCCTCCCCTCCTTCCCTCCTCTCTCTCTCCTCTCTCCTCCTCTCTCTCGCCTCTCGGCTTCATCTGCTTTCCCTCCATTTTTCCCTCCTCTCCTCTCCTTCTCACTCTCGCGTTCCCCTCGTTTTCCTCGCCTCTTCTTCTCTCTCCTCTCGCCTCTTCCTCTTAGTCCCCCCGTCCCTACCCTCATCTCCAAATCTTTCCCTCTTCCAATGCCTAATGCAGAAAGAGATTGAGAGTGAAGAGAGAGAGAGAGAGAGAAAGGAGAGAGGATTTTTATAACACAAACCCACACACACAAGAACCAGAAACGACAGAACAACGACAGGACCCAGACAGACCCACACACACCACACACAACACACACACAACCACACACACACACCACAACAGACGAGACAGAAACCCAGGACAGACCAACAGACAGACACACACACACCAACCAACACACAACACTTTCACACCCAACACACAACCACACACACCGACAGACCAGACAGACCAGACAGACAGACAAACAGCAGACAGACAGACAGAGCGGGAGAGAAAACAGAAACCGAACAGACAGAAACAGACCCGGGGGGGGGGGGGGGGGAGGAGGCGAGATAGAAATCAGAAGCAACAGAAACCGAAGCCCCGGGCGGTGGGGGGCCCATGGGTAAACCGGGGGGCGGGGCGGCTGGCGGCCCCCATCGCGTTGTGAAAAACGGTCCTAAACCGACCTAACACAAACCAACGTGAAACTGAAAGGGTTTTTTTGCAAATTTGAGTTGTGAAAATCTTAACCCCCCAAAACCCCTTAAACGCCCCTGGAAAGGGTTCCCCCCCCCCCGGAAACGAACTCCCCATAAGTAACCAATAACACTTTTTTAGGGCCCTAGATTTACGAATAAAGCCTATATAAATGCTATCCTATAACCCCCCTAATTTCCCTATAACCCCCCCTTGGAAAAAAGCCCCACTTTTTCATCTCCATGTGTACCTGGGTTTTTAATATCCTGTTTTGACTTGGGTACCAGATTCCTGCGTGGGGGGGGGCCACCCTATGGAGTACCTAAATTTCCCTCCCCTCGTAACTGGGTTTAAATAAAACCCGCCTTATGCACGTTGATGTCTACAAAGGCACTATATAATGAATTAATGGTCCCCCCCCCTACATCTAACCCTTACCTTTGTCTAGGCCCTTCAGATCGTTCCAGGAGCCCCTAGGGGAAAGGCACTGAAAATAAGGGTTGAATTGAGGGTGTTTTTTTTTTTTTGCCCATTAGGGATTTTTGATTTTGAAATGTTCCCCCCGTTTTGGAGGCTTTAGACCTTGTTTGTTTGGTGGTTTTATGAAGGTTGGTTTTTTCCCGGTTGTTTTTGAAGGTGTGGGAATGAGGCCTGTTTAATAGGTTTAATGTTTGGGAACGTGTTTTTTTCACATGCGTCCCCCCTAACGTTGAAAATAAGGCCTCCCTTGGAGCTGGAGCCTGAAATAAGGGTGGAAGTACGGGTTTTGTTTTTTTTTTTTGCCCATGAACTTTTGAAAGTTTGGTTTCCCGTTCCAAGTTTTAAAGTTTGGTTGTGTTAAAAGTTGTTTTTTGTTTTTTTTTTTTCCCGGTTTGTGTTTTTTTTTGGAAGGTGTGAAGGGGAGGGTGGGGTAAATCAGGTATGTTGGTCCCACGTGGAAATAAGCCCCTTTTCCATGCCCCCCCCCCCCCCCCTTTTTGGGAAAAAAAAAAAAGGCACTGGATAAGCGGCAAATGAAGCCTTATTTTTTTTTAATTTGAAACCTGGTTCCGCCCAGGAACCTATGGTTGCAATTTGTTTTGTGTTCCCTTTTTTGGTGGGTTTCACCCGTCCCCGCGTCTGTTTTAACGTCACCACCCCCCCACCCCCCCAAAAACCTTTGTAACCTCTCCCCCTCCTCCCTGTTTCTTGGGCCAGTGGGGACCAGAAATGTAAAACATGGCATTGGGGGGAAACGAGAAATTGATGATATGAATAAGAAAGGTTGAGACGAGAAAAGCCAGCCCCCTGTTTGGCTGGCCCTTGCTGCTTGCTGCTCGTTTTAGTTTTAAGTGGCCGTGCAAAAATTACCGGCCCTAAACCGGGGGTTTTACCACCGGGAATCTCACTTTTGCCTTTGCTACACCTCCCCCCTGTTAACAAAAAGTCCAAACCCCCCTTGGCGGCTTCCACGACCCCCCTGGTTCGCCGTTTTCCAAACAAACTCTAGAACTTTTTTAATTAATTTCCATTTAATGGTGTGAATTTTCATTAAAATAAAAAATTTCTTAACATAAAAATATGGGTTATTTTTTTTCTAAGGGAAAAAAAGAAACATCTTTTTTTACTCCTCCCTCCTTCCCTCCTCCCTCCCTCCTCCTCCTCCCCTCATCCCCTCCTCCTCCCACCAACCGTCCTCCTCCCTCCCTCCCTCCGCCCTCCCTCCCCCTCCCCTTCACCACCCCCCAGACCTTCCTTTCCCCCTCCCTCCCCACCACCACCACCACCACCTCCTCCTCCTCCCTCCCCACCCTCCACCCTCCTCCTCCTCCCCCACCACCACCAACCCCCACCCGTCCTCCTCCCCCTCCTCACCTCCGTCCTCCCTCCCCCCCCTCCCCTCCCCCCCCCCTCCTCCCTCCCCTCCTCCCTCCAACCCACCCTCCTCCTCCCAACACCTCCTCCCCCCTCCTCCTCCTACCTCCCTCCCCTTCCCACCTCCTTCCTCACTCCCTCCTCCTCCACCCTCCTGCCCCCCTAACTTAACTCCCTTAAACTCCTCCCCTCCTCCCCTCCTCCTCCCTCCTCCCTTCCCCTCCCTCCTCCTCCCCGCCATTTCCGGCCAGAGTCAGTCCACCCCCCCATTTAAAAGGTTGCTTTTAAAAAACTTCTGCCGCCTGACCGCCCCCTTGTTCGCTTTTTTCCAACAAACCTTCTAGACCCTTCTTTTTTTTTTTTACAATATGGAGTTGTTCGCAGCAAAAGCCCAAAAAAATTGGGAACCTATAAAATTCTAACCCTGTTTTATAATACATTCCCAAAACCCCGTTAACTCCTAAACTATTAAAGCCCTTTAAAAAATACACTAACCTAAAATTTATTAAGGTGCAAATGAGGGGAAAATTTGGGGGGAAATGGGAGGAGATAAGGGGAACTATGAAGGGGGGAAATTCGGGGGGAAAAAAGAGAGGAAAAGTGAGGGGAAAAAAAAATGAAGGGGAAATGAGTGGTTTTTTTTAAAGGGGTAAATGAGGTTGAAAGTAATGGGGAAATGAGGGGAAAAATGAGGAGGAAATTATGGGGAAATGGGGGGGAATGGGAAAAATGGGGGGGGAAAGAAGTGAGAGGAAAATTAGGGGAAAATGATAGAAAAATGAGGGGAAATGAGGGGGTTCTAAGGGGAAAATCTGGGTGAAAAGTAAGGGAAATATGGGGCAAGTGAGGGGGAAAATAAGGGAGGGGAAATAAGGGTTTTTTTTTAGGGGGGAAATAAAGGGAAATGAGGGTAAATATGGGAAAATGAAGGGGAATCTGAGGGCGAAATATGGAGCAAATAAGATAAAATGGGAAGGGAAAGTGAGGGGGAAATTAGGGATTTTAGGGCAATTTTTTTGTTTTGGGGAAATAATAACAGAAAAGTGGGAAGGAAACGAGGGGTTTCAGGAAAGGGAGGGGAAATGAGCTTTTTTAAGGGGAACGAGGGGAAATTAGAGGGTTTAAGGGGTAAAAGAGGGGAAATAAAGGTTTTTGGGGAAAAATTAGGGTAAAAATATGGAGGGAAAATGAATCTGAGGGAAAAATAAAGGAAATTAGGGTAAAATGAAAAGGGAAAGTGCCGGAAAAATTAGGGATTTTTTTAAGCAAATTTTTTTTGTTTTTGGGGAAATGAGGGAAAAATGACAGGAAAAGTTGAGGGAAAAGAGGGGTTAAGGAAAGTGAAAGGGGAAATTAGCTGTTTTTTTTTAAAGGGAAAAAGAGGGGAAATTTTAGTTTTAAGGGGAAATTAAAGGGGTTTTTTTTAAAGGGGGAAAAAAAAGGGGTAAAAAATGGGGGAAATGAAGGGTAATCTGGGGGTAAATATGTAGAAATTGGGGTTTAAATGAAAGGGGAAAATTAGGGGTAAATGAAGGGGAAAGTGAGGGGAAAACTAGGGGTTTTAAGGCAAATTTTTGGTTTTTGGAGAAATGAGGGGGAAAATGAAAAGGAAAGTGAGGGGAAAGGGTGGGTTTTAAGGAGAGTGAGGGGAAATTTTAGTGGTTTTAAGGGGAAACGAGGGAAATTTAGAATTTGAATTTGGGGAAAAATTTTTTTTTAAGGGGA
>JACEEZ010007286.1:10000-12904 GCA_016584305.1 Chionoecetes opilio | reverse complement strand
AAAAAAAAAAAAGGGGCCCCCCTTTTCCCCCATGGTTAAAAAATAAAAAAAGAAACCCCCCCCAAAAAAAAAATAAAAAAAAAGAAAATTTTCCAATTTCAACAAAGTAAGAAAAAAAGTAAAAAAAAAAAAAAAACTCGCGTTTAAGGCACATAATTGGCGTTACGTGATTTACATGGTTATTTTTAGGTCATAGTTGGGTAGTTGGGGTCCTGTTAGTGTGTGTGTGTGTGTGTGTGTGTGTGGGCGTGTGGTGTGTGTGTGTTGTGTGTGTGTGTGTGTGTGTGTGTGTGTGTGTGGGTGTGTGTGTGTGTTGTGTGTGTGGGTGTGTGTGGTGTGGTGTGTGTGTGTGTGTGTTTTTTTATGTGTGTGATGTATTTGTTATTTCTATGTGTGGTGTGGTGTGTGTGTGTGTGTGGGTGTGTGTGTGTGGTGGAGTGTGTGGGTGTGTGTGGGTGTGTGTGGTGTGTGTGGTGTGTGGGTGTGTGTGGGTGGTGGGTGGTGTGTGGGTGTGGTATGTGGGTGTGTGTGGTGGGTGGGTGGTGGTGGTGTGGTGTAGGTGGTGGTTGGGTGGTGTGTGTGTGTGTGTGTGTGTGTGTGTGTGTGGTGTTTATATGTGTGTGATGTAACTGTTATTTCTATGTGCGTGTTGAGTGGTGTGTGTGTGTGTGTGTGTGTGTGATGTAATCTTGTTATTTCTATGTGCGTGTTTGAGTGGTGTGTGTGTGTGTGTGTGTGTGTGTGTGTGTGAATGTAATCTTGTTATTTCTATGTGCGTGTTTGAGTGGTGTGTGTGTGTGTGTGTGTATGTGTGTGGTAGAGGTGGTGAATGTGGTGGTGTATGTGTGTGTGTGTATTGACTCATTGCCTTCATTACACACACACACACACACACACACACACACACACACACACACACACACACACACACACACACACACACACACACACACACACACACAAAGGCAATATTCAATACATTCATAACACAACAGCCAGGCAACCAATACATCATTATATTATTTTTCACCATTCACTATGAAATAACACGAGCATTCATTGACAAACTCATTCAGCCATTCACTCATTCACTATTGACCTCCATTCATCGATAGTTTTAAAGAGAGAGAAAAAAGGAGTGGCTAGCATTGATCTCTCTCGTCTCTCTCTCTCTCTCTCTCTCTCTCTCTCTCTCTCTCTCTCTCTCTCTCTCTCTCTCTCTCTCTCTCTCTCTATTTTATTCAATTTTCTTAGTCTCGTTTTATCAATTTTTATGTATTTTCGCTACTTTACTTTTCCTATATTGCATTATTTTTATGTCTTCCTCCTTATTTACTTTTTTTTCGATATATATCGTTTGCAATATACTTTTTTCTGCATCGATTCTTTTCAATATGCATTCACTTATCGGATTGACATTTTAGGTATGCATTTTTTATAGTTTTAGAGAGGAGGAAGAGGAAGATGAGGAGGAGAAAGAGGAAGAGAAGGAGGAGGAGGAAGAAGAGGAGGAAGAAGAGGAGGAGGAGGAGGAGGAGGAGGAGGAGGAGGAGAAGGAGGAAGGGTAGGAGGAGGAAGGGAGGAGGAGGAAGGGGGGGAAGGGAGGAGGAGGAGGGAGGAGGAAGGAGGAGAGGAAGGAGGAGGAGGAATGGAATAAGGATTCGGACGAGGACGCGTATTGGTCGATGACTGGTTATCGTGATAGTACGTATTTAGTGAGGAAGGGAAGAATGATACGCCCTAGAAGGACAGGAAGTGGAAGGAAGGAGGAGGAGGAGGAGGAGGAGGAGGAAAGAATACATAGGAATTACAGACACCAGAGACCTATTGGTCCATAACTAGGGTATCTGTTGAACTACATACTACTAACTACAACTACATGTAAGAGGACAGTTGGAAAATTATACCATGTCCCTATAGAAAATAGGAACATGGAAGTAAGGGAAGGAGGAGGAGGAGGAGGAGGAGGAGGAGGAGGAGGAGGAGGAGGAGGAGGAGGAACAGAAATCCAATGAATGAAAGAGACATAAAAGGTCCCGAATAATAATAATAAAAAAAGTGAAAGAAAAAGTGAAAGAAAAAGTGAAAGAAAAAGTGAAAAATAGCATAAAAACAAAAAGCCAATAAATAAAAGAAGTACAAAATAGGTCACAAATAAATACCGAAATAAGAAAAAAGTGAAAGAAAAACAAAGAAACACCATAGAAATACAAAATGAAATATAAAATACAATAAAAATAATAGTGGAAATATACCGAAAATATCAAATCTGAATAAAATATAAAATAAAATATATGAGAAAAAAACCAAGAAATATACAAAATATAGCATAAAAAACAAACTAACTATCAAATCACCAACATAATTACACTAAATCACACACCTGAACTCAACTAATCACTAGACAGGTAAGATAACAGGTAGAATAACAGGCAATGACTCTCCAATTAGCACACACCTAACACACTAATACCTTACTAGAACAACAGACAACAGACGATTTTTTATAGCCAAGGAAAGATCTGGACGTGAAGGGGTTAAGATAGAATGGAATTTTTGCCTCGTTAAAAAAATAGACTATAGACAGGTAAGAGAACCGGCAGAACAATAGTTAATGAATACTCAATTGCCACACACCTTACCCACTAATATCTTTATAGAGCACCTAATACTAATACCTTTACAGAACAGTGCACTGATACGAAAGCCTTTGCATTAAAACCTGTTGTACTGTAATAAGAGTAAATCCTATTGGCGTGAGGGATTAATGATTCAGCTTTCCATTATGGTGTCAGTGATATAGTGAAAGGTTAGATTAAGGGAGTGTATTAGTGATTAAAAAAGAGAGGAGAGAGAGAGAAGGAGAGAGAGAGGAGAGAGAGAGAGGAGAGAGAGAGAGAGAGA
>JACEEZ010007286.1:5000-7500 GCA_016584305.1 Chionoecetes opilio | reverse complement strand
AGTCAAGTCGCCACCTGCAGTCATGTCGCCAGCCGCCAAATATTACGAATTATAGCATCACTACTGTTTTTTTATGTGCCACTGAAGATGATACACAGTAGCTTATATCATGACTGTATAATCTACCCTGTTTCAACGTTGTTTTATGGTTTGTATCTGCAAATATAACTGCTGTGCATTTTACTTCTCTCAAGTTTTTCTTGGCGCGACGACAGACAGTAGCTCATCACCTTTCGGGCGACAGGACACAAGATTTGCCAGATCTTTCAAACTTGAATAGAATTTGTTTTCACGTTGGCAGAGGATTTTTTTTATATCCAAGCATCTTCCGCAGCTAATATATATAGAGACTTTTTTTACTTTACCTCTAATTTCCCTGAATTCCCCAGAGTGGCGACTCAACTGTTGGGTTAAAATACTAGCTGGCGACTTTACTGTAGTAGGTATAACAACGTCACCACTCGGTTTTATTTTTATAATTTGTTCATTTATAGCCCTAATATGACGCAGATAAAGACACAAAATGACACAGACTTTCCAGATAGCCCCTTCTAACTTTCCTGAAATCATGGATGTAGAAATGTAAGTATTAACGCCACCACACGTCTGTAAATAACAAAGAAACGTTGTCCTGGCGACTTTACTGTTATCTACGATAGTTGTATTCATCTAGTTGTATTTTACAGGGCCTGAGCAACGCTCGTATGGACCCGTCTCCATATCAACATTTTTATCATTCATCCTTAGTGCTTAGTGCTTAGTGTAGGCTGAAGCCACCACCCCGGGAGGCGGGTCACAAACCCCCGGCTAACACCCGGTACCCATTCACTGCTGGGTGGACAGGGGCTCGCATTTGAAGGAAACAGCCCATCTGTTTCCGCTCCGCCCGGGGATCGAACCCGGGACTTCTCGGTTGTGAACCGAGCGTGCTACCCCTACACTACGGAGTACCCTTAAACTCCTGTGTGTGTGTGTGTGTGTGTGTGTGTGTGTGTGTATCCTCTCTTTGTTTTCATTCTTATTTTCTTTTTCTTTTCTTTTCTTCCTGTTGTGTTTGCTGCCTTTCATCTAGACTCATTTTGTCTTATCTTTCTCTGTTTATTTATGTTCACTTTTTCCTTTCCATTTCATTCACCCTCTTCCATTTTCTCCCTTTCTTTTCTTACCTTCCTTTCCTCTTCCTTCATTTTTCTTCCCTTCCCTTCCTTTGCATCCTCTCCTCTACCCTTCTCATCCTTGCCTTGCCTCTTGCATTAATTATTTTTTCCATTCCATTCATTCTCTTTCATACTCTCCCTTTCTCTTCTTCCCTTCCCTTCCCTGCCCTTCTCTTCCCCATCCCTTCCCTACCATTCTCTTCCCCATCCCTTCCCTTCCATTCGCTCCCCATCCCTTCCCTTTCCTTTCCTCTCTCTAGCCATCCAGTAACAGGTGCCTCCATCCCATCCCTTCCCTACCATTCTCTTCCCATCCCTTCCCTTCCATTCGCTCCCCATCCCTTCCCTTCCCTTTCCTCTCCCTAGCCATCCAGTAACAGGTGCCTCCATCCCATCCTTAAGTAAACAATAAAAACACGGGTAACCTTTAAGTCAAACACAGCCACTGATAATAAAAAGTTATGACAGATTGTTATGAACGTGACTTAGCAAATAACAGTATGATTATCTCGTTATGACTTTCTCTTACAGTGATAAGAAAGATATATAACCAACTTGTGATGTAAAAAAAAAAAAGAAAAAAAACTCAGAATGTATTTATTTGCAACGTTAATTTTTTCCCTCCACACACACAAAAAAACCATCTATATTTTAGTATTTTTTCCTTCTGAACTTTTTTCTTCTCTACTAAAAAAACAACCTTCATGTATTCGTCTTTTTTCCCCTCGAAACTCTCTTCTCCACACAAAAAATTCTATATTTCTTATTTTTTTCCTCTCTGAACATTTTTCTGCTCAACACACAAAAAACCTCATATTTTTGTCATTTTTTTTCCAACTCTGAACTGTCGATTAATTCCTCTGTTTATTTTCTTTGTTTATTTCCTTTGTTGAATTCCTTCTTTTGTTTATTTTCATTTATTTATTTTTATTATTGGTTTTATCGAGTCTGTGTCAAAATGGATTAAGTTCAGACATGATCAGTTATTGGCGCGTGAAAACCCTCGTTGGATAAATGGATTAAAAAACAACAACAATGTGTATTGGAACAACTTTATCCTGTTTTATTGTTATCCCTTGTAATTGCTGAGAGAGAGAGAGAGAGAGAGAGAGAGAGAGAGAGAGAGAGAGAGAGAGAGAGAGAGAGAGAGAGAGAGAGAGAGAGAGTCAATATCTACACGTTTTTGCACATGCTTTTCATTTGTGATCGAAAACTTGTAAATTTACATCTATTGCGTCTGTTTGAAGGAGAGAGAGAGAGAGAGAGAGAGAGAGAGAGAGAGAGAGAGAGAGAGAGAGAGAGAGAGAGAGAGAGAGAGAGAGAGAGAGAGAGATAATACCGTT
>JACEEZ010007285.1:17500-33734 GCA_016584305.1 Chionoecetes opilio | reverse complement strand
AATTTAAAAAAAAAAAATTTTGGGAAAAAATTACCCAAAATTTTTTTTTTTGGGTTTTTTTTAGGAAAATCCCAAAATTTTTTTTAGGAAAAAAAGGGGAAATTTTTAAAAAAACCTAAGAACAATCTGGTAGGAATCAATTTCTACTAGTGTCCAAAAGTTTCGCAACGCTGTATTGATTTTAAAAAAAATGAGGAAAACCCCGACGTCACCTAAAAATTTTTTTTTTTGGGTACACCCCTTGCATAAAAAAACAACAAAGTACCAGGGCGGGGGCTATCATATCTTAATGTATTTACGCCCTCTATAAAACATTTTAGTACCATTCTGTTTAGTCCCCCGGGTGGTACCATATCTGGCCTGGCTCATGGCTAATCGCTTCCCGGGGACTCTATTCTTAAATTTTCCTTTTCCTTATCAGAACAATAACTCGAGGTTTTGTTAGGGGCAGAATACTTGTAACTAAGGCATGAAAACTGTTTTGCAACTTCTATTAGGTATGGCGCCACACGACAAAGCGACTGAAGCGTCAACGCAACAAAAACATACGTAGAGCCTTGATGGCTACGAGGAATTTTGCAGAAATCTAGGCAATGGTATCCTATGGGCCATCAGGGGTTTGGGTACTCCAGGATAAAAATTTGGTTTTTTCACACTAAATTTGTGTTGTGCGTTTAAAGGGGCACTGTGCGACGTGCCGCTCAACATCGACCGCATAGTTTGCCATAGTTTTTCGGGGGGGCAGGCAGCGAGACTCTATCGCGACAAGTGGCCACATGGGGGACTCAGGGAGCAAGTGAAGCACAACGTCCTTATAAAAACATCAGGAAGGACTAACTGGTGAACACGTCCTGCCCACACAGTGTCACAAGAAAAATCCCATCTCAGCAATGTAATTCAGAAAAAGCAGGGATGCGTGAAGATTTGAATCATGCAGTTTAAGGGCATAGAGATTTGACCCTGATGTCTTCGTTGTTCATCAGTAACTGACCCAAGTAACAGTTGGAAATCACAACAGGGAAAACAGGGGAAATAAAGGGTTTGAGACTAAAATCGAGCTAAAAGGTTTTCGATTCATTACCGGGAGTGTTAAAATTTAAATAAAGTGCTGAAGTTATTCTAAAGCTTTTTTTGGGCCCTAGTCAACCTCCCCTAGATTATGCGGTTCATTTTTTGGTCTCCAATTACGGGAGGGATATACCCTTTGTCAATCAGCCCAGAGAAGGATGCCCAAAAATTATTCATGGGATTCGTAACTTTATTTTATAAAAAGAGTTTGAAGCTTTTAAAAATTTACACTCACTCGAGAGGCGTAGAGAAAGGGGCTTTCTGATAGAATTTTTTAAGTGGAAAGGGATCAAAAAAGGCGGTGGGAAAATTTTCTTAGGGCTATAAGCGGGGTGAACAAGAAGTAGGGAAATTAAAGCTGAAAAAGCGAGATTTAAAAAAAATGGGGAAAAATGGTTCAAAAATGGGGATAAAGTTTGGGAAATAAACCATCGTCATGGTAAATGGGGAGTCTAAAAGGGGCCCCTTTAAAAGGGAGTCTGAAAAAATTCTGCATGGGGGAATAAGGGGTGTGGTCGAGTTAAGTAATAGGAACTACCTCGCGTACGTCTCAGGGCCTCTTGCAGCTTCTTTTTTGCTTTTATTTCTTCTTATGTAACAGGAATTACGCGACGAAAAATCAGCACAACATAAGATGTCCTGGCAAGTACTTAAAATTTTGAATGCAAAAACCCGAGATCGTCAAATCCCAAGAAAGACGTCCATTGGGGTTTTTTATTTTTAAATAATCAGTCACGGGAGCGTGACGGTAAAATTTAAAAATGGTACCAAGATAATGTCCCTGAAATTTTTGAGAGCCCAGACCAGGGAAAGGGGTTTCGGTGAGGCTGAGTAGGAGTTTCAGCATGTTCAAGTGCGATTGGAAAAACGAAATGACAATTTTTTCTTCTCTGCCCTCGACTGCATAAAAACGCACCAAGGCCCTAAGCAATGCGCCCCGTGCGAAAACGAAGGGCTCAAAAAGTCGGGAAAAGTTACAAACGGGAGCTTGGCAAAAGGGACGGGTTTTAAAGATTGAAACTCTGTTTTTGTGCGGGGCTCCATTGAAAAGGGACACCTTCTTAAAGAGCCCTTTTTTAAAAGGTAACGCTATTGCAAAAACCTTTTAAAAGGGAGCGATAGAACCCGCAAACCAAAAAAGAGCGTAATTTTCCGAAACTTTGCGTAGGAAAATTCTTCACCACCCTAACTTTGGTCCACCGTGTGAATACCATCTGATCCAATACATGACCAAGGAATGGTTCGAGTTTTTCAGAAATTCACCTTTGCAAGTTTTACTTTGGGGACCTGCCTTTTGCATTTTTTCCGAACCTGTTTGAATTGAGGAAAGCAGCCCAAATCTTTGCAAAACGTAATTATACCCGCCCAAAAATATGCAAAAAACTTTTTTCCTAGCATGCCTAAAAAACGGGAATTAATCATCCTTTGAAAGGTAAGAGGTGCCTTTTGCAACCCAAAAGGGATACGTAACCTTCATAATGCCCGGAGGGGGTAAGAATGCGTGTTTTCACGGAGCGCTCGTAAAGAGGCCCTGAATAGCCTAAAACTAGGTCGGGGCAAAAGAAAATAAGTATGACTTTCCCAATTTTTGAAAAAGGTCCTAAAGAGGCAGGGGATAATGATCCAAAAAACCCGTTACATCATTGCCCCGACGAAAGTCAATGACGGGTCCCCCTTTTGTAATGCCCGTTATTGGGAAGGTAGGAGGGAATTCTTATCATAAAATTTCCCGGTTATGCCCCCAAAGCCTTCAATCTTTTATTTTCTCGTGTAATTATCTCCTTCTTTCATTCCCCCCTTCTATTTTCCCTTCCCTTTCCTTTCCCCCCCCCCCCCCCGACACCCCGGATACGAGTCAACTTTCGGGGACACTTTTTTTGCGATCATCGATAACAATTTTCAAAACTTTTATCCTCCCCTCACCCCCTATCAATCAAACACCCCAGATTCTTAAGGCCCTTAAAAATATCCCATAGTGAAAGCACGGTCATACCTGGATGGGTTATTTCATTTATTCGCTAAATTAAAGTCTCCCAAATTTCTATAAAAACTTCCATCCCACGTCCCCCCAAAAAGACGCGTTCAAAGGGCTTAAAACGAAAGAAAATAAAAACTTCCTGGTTTAATTAAAACATATTAAATTCTTCTTTCAAATAACGGATGTATTATAGGCGCCCTTTCATGGTCCCTTTTGTTTCATTATTCAATTGTCATTCCGGGGTCTAAAAGCTCTTCAGGAAAAGGCCAAGTTCGGGGTATAAAACACCCCCTTTTTTTCTTCCCGCCTCGCCTTATCATCCCCCGGGAGGCGTCCTTCCCCTCCCGACAGTAAACGTACGGGTTTCGCCCCTTTTCCCCCCCCCCCCCCTTTCCTTGTTATAATTTTTTTATCATATTTCCAAATATGGGTCCCGTTTTTTATTTTTTCACAACGTAAAGGGGGGCCTGCCCATCCTTATGGGTTTTTAAAAAAGGGAGTCTCTTCCCCCCCCCCCGACAGACGGCGACACTCAGTCGACCCCAAAAAGCCCTACATTTTTTTTAGTGAAACGCAAAAAACTTCTTACTCTTATACCCCCCCCCTTATTTTTTCCATGTATAATTTAAACGTATTCACGGATTTTACCTAAGTGAAGAAAAATTCTTTAGAAAGATTCAGTGGGGGAGGTTATCTACAAGAGCTCCCTTCATAAAAGGGGAAGAGCTTCCTGTATGGGGGTTTAAAAGGGTTTTTACTTATATCAGTTTAGAGCTTTCCTGTTTTGGGGATGGAGAGCTTTCTTATTTTTGGATTAGAACTTTATGTTTGTCTGTGACTAAAAACAAGAGACAAATACTTGGATAAAAAATGGGATGATTTTTCAAAATGTTTTTGTGTTTATTGAAAAAAAAACCCAGGGTTTAAATTCTGTGTTAGGACAGAAAATTCCCCCCCCTTCCAAAAGAGTCACCCTTACTGGGTGTAATTCTAAGTATAACCACGACCCAAGATAAATCTAATATAAAATATTAACGTCCCTAGGATAAACCAAGAACACTCGCTTGAGTGGGGGGCACACTTCCCCTTAACTCATCCCCTTTCCCCTTAACCTAACCCTACCCCCCCCCTTAAATTCATCCCATTTCAGACCTCCGCGCGAAAGGTTCATACTATAATCAAATAGTGAATCTGAACAAGTTTCCAATTCTCAATTCGTTGAAATCAATAAAAAATCAAAAACCAAAATTAATTTCATTCAAAAAACAAACCCCACCAGGTAAAAAAATTTTCATAGGAAAAATTTTGGGCAACACACGGGTGACTAAAGCGGTGGTATATTTTTCCTAAAATAAAAGCAACAGAATCTCACCTGGAAAAAGATAATAAAGTCAATTTCGTAAATTTTCATACAGTATCGACATTATAATAGGTCATTTGATCTTTCCCCCCTAAACCAAACACCCTACACCATGAACCGAAAAAGTGCAGTGACTGTAAAAAGCGAGCCGATACAGCCGTCACGCCGTCACCGCCAGCCGCCACGCCGTCGCCCCCACAGCCAGGCCGCATGCAGCGCGCCCCCCGCCACGCCGCCGCCGCATGCCGCGCCCTGCCCCACGCTCGCCCCATCGTGCCCCCGTTTTTTCCCCCCGTAGCCCCCCGTTCCTAGCCGCTACAGACGCCAAATCTACCGCAGCCCCCACCATGGGAAAGAGAGGGCGTGAAGCCTCGTCGGGGGGGAAGTCCTGGATCTCCCTCGGCCCACCGTCACCGACATGAGCTGCGCTGCAACACAGGCGCAAGAACCCGTACATAATTGCCCTTTCAGGGATCAAGGGGGGTCTGAACTGCCTGTCCCCCGCCGCCGGTTCCTCAACAACCAGCAGAGCAACAGCGGGGACCCCCAAAAGTTACGGAGAAAAGAGGATGCAGCGACACCGGCTCGGAATGGGCAACTCTTAGGTTCCAAAAACCTACAAGTTCCCGAAACGTTTTGGGAAAAGCTAAGGCCTCAAGAAGTCAGGGCGTCAACAAGACCCATGATGCCACCCTCAACAACAAAGGAAAAAATTCGGGACCAAAAGTGTTAAATTAGAAAAACAAGGGAAGAAATTTTTTTGAAAAAGAAAATTGTAATTTATTTGTGCCTGAAAAGGTTAATACCTACTCGTTTGGTAGTTGTAGCGCACCCGGTTATTACTCTTGGGGAAAACAAATCGAAAAGTGTTAAATGTAAAATTGACCAGGGTTCAAAAAAAATTGAGGGTCAGTAGTTTTTAATATTCCCGGGAAGAGGTTGATTGGTCCCCTCTCCTTGAATTTTATTAACAACTCATTCTGGTTCGGTGAGTCTTTTAAAAGGGATTTTTAAATTCAAGTTACAATCACCCGACTGTGGGGTATTCAGGTAAGATTAAGCGAAAAATGTTAAGTAATTATGATCAAAGGGGGTTTTAGGTCGACTAGATGAAACAATTTGGCTAGGAATTTCTCATGTTAGAATCGGAGTGTCCCCGGTTTTTACGGGCTCAGCCCGGTTTTATGGGAGGAGTATTTTAATTCGAGATAGTAGTACCCGCTACTCACTTTACAGTCAAACCGCTTGGGTGTGGCGGATATTTCAGGGACTTGTTGGGGTCTTATCATTTACCCAAAGGGTAGCCGGCGTGCGCCTCTGGGATATTCCCCCCAAGAGAAACGGGTCGAGTAGGTTTTTGCGACCACGTTACTACCCAGGTCAGAGGTTGATTGGGATACTTCCTTTCATTGAATATTCGTGTAATCTAACACAAACGCACCCTTTTCAAAAATAGAAGAATTTCACTTAAATTCACCTAAATTCGTACCAACACACACATCCTCTTGACGCAGCTTTAGAAAGGAAAAAAAAAGATCCGTGAGTGTTAATTTGATATTTAAGAAATTTTAAATTTTTCCCCAGAATAGACGGGGTAATGCCCCTTATTCGGAAAGATGGGTGGAATTTTTATCATACAATTCCCGGGTTTTTGTCCCGTAAAACACTTCAATCTTTTGTTTTTTCGTGTATTTTTCTCCTTCTTTCTTCTCCCCTTCTATCTTTCCCTTTCCCTTTCCCTTTTTACCCCCCCCCCCCCGAAATTCCGGATACGAGTCAACATTCGTGGGGCACTTATTTCGGATCACGAAACTAAGAGGTTCAAAAATTTTATCCTCCCCTCACCCTCCTTCAGATCAAGGGAAAACCCCTAGATTCTTAAAAGGGCCTTTAAAATAGTCACCATGTGAAAGATCAGGTCATACCGGATGGGTTAGTTCAGTTATTTGCTAAATAAAGTCTACCAAATTTCTATACAAACTTCCATACCACGTCCCTCCAAAAAAACCGTTTCGAAGGCTTGAACGAAAGAAATAAAAAAATTCCCCGGGAAATTTGATTAAACTATTAAAATTCTTCCCATATCAAAGCAGCTGTATTATGGGAGCCTTTCATAGGGACCCTTGTTTTTATTATTTTAAATTTGTCATTCCCGGTCTTTAAACTCTTCAGGAGAGGCCAAGTTCAGGGGATCCAAACATCCCTTTTTCTTCCCGCCTCGCCTTTTCATCCTCGAGGAGGCAGTCTCTCTCCCACTCCCCGCAGGTAAGATACGGCTTTTTGCTCCTATTCCCCCCCCCCCCCCTTTCCTTGTTTTTAAAAATTTTTATCTATATTTCCAAATATGGGGGACCGTTGTTTGTTTTTACTAGTAAAGGAGCCTCCCCCCCCCTTATGGTTTTAAAAGGAGTCTCCTCCCACTCCCCGACAGACTCAGGCGGGCTCTCATGAGCCCCAAAAAACCCGTACATTTTTTTTAGTGAAAAAGCAAAAAAAACATTCTTATCTTATATCCCCCCCTTTTATTTTTCCCTGTATAATTATAGTATTTGCGGTATGTTACCTAAATGAAGGATAATTTTATTGTAAGATTCGTGAGGGGGGTTATGCTCACAAAAGCTTACCTACAATGGGAAGAGCTTCCTGATCAGGGGTAAAAGGGTTTCTTATATCAGATTAGAGCTTTCCTGGGTTTTGGGATGGAGAGCTTTCTTTTTTGGATTAGAAATTTTATTTTGCCTGTGTCTCAAACAAGAGACTAATACTTCAGGAGAAAATGGATAGTTTTTAAATATAGTTCTTGTGTTTTTTTGCAAAAAACCCCAGGTGATTATTCTGTGTTAGGACAGTAATTCCCCACACTTCCAAAAGAGTCAGCCTTACTCGGTGTAATTCTAAGTATCAACCACGACTACCAAGATAAATCTAATATATAAATATTCAACGTGCTCAGGGAGTAAACCAGAGAACTACTCGCTTGAGCTGGTGGCAGCACTTCCCCTTAACTCATACCCTTTCCCTTAACCTAACTCCTACCCCTTTCCCCCTTAAATTCATCCCCATTTCAGTACTCTCCGCACGAGAAGTGTTCATACTATAATCAAATAGTGAAGTCATGAGACAAGTTTCAATTCTCAATTCAGTTGTAATCAATGAAAAATCATAACCAAATTAATTTCATTCAAATAACAAAGGCACCAGGTATAAATAAACTTCATAGGTAAATCCTGGCAACACACCATGACGGGTCTTTCTTTAGGACGAGGAACAACGGCGAGTTCCAAGGAGACTGGGATTCCTGAATAACACTTTTCTCGCACATATCTTGAATCATGCCATCAACTAAAGCTTTTTGGCTATGAGATAACCTGTAGGAAGGTGTATACACGGGATTTGTATCAGGCTGTAAGTGTATGACGTGAGACGCATGATCCGTAACTCCTAAACGCTCATCAGGGCTGCGTTTGAGAAGAAGAATTTGAGCGGCTTGCGCCGTTCAGGTTTCTGTACCCCTCTATCAAACGCTTTTGGGCGCCTCGCAGTGGTATGTAAACAAACCCCCGCAGTTATCATGGAAACGGGACGACCCCACAGCTCTGACTGTGGGCTTTTGACCTCACCATTTTCCTCTACTACCCTCTATCTGCCCACGCACAGTACGGAAGTGTAATGGCGTACGCTGTAGCTACCTGACGACTATTTGATTATTGTTGTAATGGTCGCTGAGAGAGGTGAAATGCTACGAATCTCGGGCACCGTCAACCAACTACCGTCAATAACACTATAGTCGCCACTGCACTTTTGTCGCCAAGCGCTAAATATTACTAATTATAGCATCACTATAGACTTGTATGTGCCACTGAAGACAGTACAAAATAAAAAACTACTGTGCATGCCTCTTTAGGGGGCACATACAATTATGTATAAAAATGATGACAACATAAAGTGATGATAAAATTCGTAATATATGGCGCCTGACGACATATATGTGCGTGGCGACTATAGTTTTTATTGGCGGTGGGGTGTAGGGATACTTTGAACAGGTTTATGAAACTGTCGCCAATAGGAATTCTCGCAGAAACACCAACTTGAGACCTGTCGCCGACGTGGTACACTCGCCGACGGGGAAAATTTTTGGTAACAGTTCCACTTGGAATAAATGGAAATGAAGAATAAAGTGTATTTCATTTTTGGATTACCCACCATACCACCTGTTATGTAATCTCTGAATGCAGAAATACTGGTAAAAGCTTATTAAATGCTATATTGTGTACTATAATATCAAGATCAAGAACTGGAACTGTGGGACGAAAATAGGCAGATGAAATGAAATTAAATGAAAATATGACAGTGTTAATATGATTTGACTAATTTCTTCATGTTCGCTTATAAGGGTCAGATTACTGTGATAAATATGCTGTTATGTAAATACAGTTGTTTTCTCCTCTAACTCATAGAGTTATGTACGCATTTATATAGCTAACCTGCCACTTATAGAGATAATCTGAAGGCATATTTTTACAGCAACAGGACATTCTGAAACAGAAAACCCCCCATTGTTTATATTTTTGTTTTGCCAAATATTATTGTTTTCAACTTAACTAAATTCAATTACCTAAACAAAATCAATTGCTAAGATAACCTAGTTTTTTCTAACTAATGAAATATGGATTGTTTAGTAGCTGTCTTTTAAAATTATCAATCGTATTATCACATATCAATGGCTGCCACATATTACACATCTGGAGCTAAAATACCTCCTCCGAAACCCTCGCCCGGGCCCATATATGCATCCTAACTAGTAAAAATAGCCCAAAATAAAATTCAAATCTTACCTAATAACCTAACTACCCTAACTGGTGGGTGAAAAAGGGGTTTTTAAAGATTAAGGGGTATAAAGTATTTCTGTATAATGAAAAGGTATAAATAATTAAAACCACAGCAAAAGAAATGGTAAATATGCATTTTCACCCAATACTCCGTATTGACCAATACTCTTCTGAAATAACTGGCGGGGCTACACCCCCCAGACCTAAACTAACCTAGCTAACCTGGGCATTGTTTACATAACCTTAGCTCACTGAGGCCGGGGTTTCACTCACTACCAGACCCTCCTTGTATTTTGTTTTTATTCCTGCCGGCGGTAACTGTGCATTTTCAACCAAATACTCTCCTGGCATACGGGGGGAGCTGCTCTCCCCCAGACCCCCCACTGTTACTAACCTAACCTGGGCATTGATTACGCAACCTTACCTCACTAGGGGGTTTCACCCCCCAAGACCACCTTGTCTTTTTTTTTTGTATGGGTTATAAATACTCCTTAGCGATGAGAACGAAACGTTCAGGATACTTAACGGTAAAATTCTAGTGTTTGCCCTTCCCTCTCCCACTTCCCCCAAAATTTGGGGACCTGTGGGAATGGGGGGTTTTTCAGGGGGGGAAACAAATTATGCGTCGGAAACAAGTAATTTAAGAGTTTGTACAGGGGGTAAAATTCCTAGATCTAGGGTAATTTCCTTAAATCTAAGAACTTTGCCTAACCAAAAATTAACCTAACCTAGCGGGGGCTTGACCCACCGATAAACTAACCTAACCAAATCTAACCTAAGTTAACCTAACTAAATCTAACCTAAGCTAACGTAACCAAACCCAAATCTAACCTAACTTAACCAAATCTAACTTAATCTAACCAAATCTAACCTAACCAAACCCAAATATAACCTAACCTAACTTACCCAAATATAATCTACCCCTATCCAAACCCAAAAATCTAACCTACCCTAAACAAATTTACCTAGCCTCCTATGCGGGGGCTCTCGACACTTCGGTCATCATTATGTGAGGTCGTCGTCAGGTTCACACGTCCCCTGGACTCAGAAGAAATCCAAAGAATTTTTCCCTAGATCTAGGGAATTTTACAACACCCCTAACTCAAAAACTATTGGTTGCGACGCATATTTTGTACCCCACCAATATCCCGCATTCCCCCAGGTCCCCAAGCTTGTTTTGTGGGAGAGGGGGAGTATGGGCAAACACTAGAAAAATACCTACTTAACCAGCGATCGTGTTTGGTTTAACTGCACATATACCCTGCCGGCTATTGTGGGGTTAGAAATACTCAATGTTCAATGAATGTTGAATATCCAAGTTCAGGATATCTAAAACCACCGATCTTGGACTGGTTTAAACTGCACATATACCAAAAAAATACTAGGAAATGCCTAATGCTTATAAAGGGGATGTACTGTGAACTTGAATACTTTTATCTCCCTCCACTGTTTCATTGGACCACTATAATATCGTAAATTATCACTCCTATTTCCTGTATTTTTATTATTAATTATAAGTAGGCTCCAGTACAGTACTTAGCAGTGCATGTCAATGGCATGCTGCGGATAACATTGTAGTCTTTCGACTGTAATCGACAAGAATAGCATAAATGTGTCTAAAATTCGTCTCTGTTTGGCCGGCCATTGTTGTTTGTCATGACGTCCACACCTACAGAGCGCCCAAGGTCTGTGGGTTGGGCGCTGGGTAGCCACTAAAGCGGCCCGCCCGAGCCCTCGCACAGGCGTTTGAGAGAAGTTGAGCGGCTCGCACCACTAAAATTCTTCCTCTCAACGCACCCCGGGAAGCGCTATAGCTTGTCGAAATTGCGCAAGAGTTTGAAGGAGTTCATATTGCCGTCGGGATAGGCATAACTGTACAAAAGGCTTTAGACGCTCAAAAATGTCAGCCTGTGAAGCCTGAGATGACTCATCCTGCAAGCCCGAAAATAGAAGCCACAGGAAGTAGAGGAGGGCTAATTGATGCACCAGTGTTATTGAGAACAAGGACATATGTGACATGACCAGGGAGCACGTTACATAGAGTAGACTCGAGGCCAAGGCAATTGACGCGCATAGTTTCACTTAGGCACAAAACATCGCTGCCTATAGGAGCCTCAGGGACACGAACAGGCAAGCGAATAGCTGTACGGGAAGGAATGATTTGGTCACCCACTAAAATAGGAAACGTAATGCTGGGTCACACATTGGCGAATCGGCTGCGCGAATGTCTGCGAACAAAAAAATGGCCGGGTTCGTTCCGGATTCCCCGTCCGGAAATGGGGAAGTCTAGGCTCTTTGACAGAAATCGCCATTTTGAGCGAACCCCATCGCTATGTCCCTCGACCACCCCGCGTTCATTCGCCCTGCCAACGCAATCGTTGGAGATGAGGCGCAATATATTCGAGGGAAGGTCACAGCCTGCGGTGATGTATCGCCCAACTTGCGATGGCGATGTATCGTAAGGTCGGCGAATCCACTACAATGTGTTGTCATTTAGGGCGATAATTTGCAATAGATTCTCGCATGCATTGCGATTGCCCTGCGTTCGTCTAGCGATAATTCGTAGACATTCGTGGGCACGTTGTGGGTGGGGCACGGTGGTATATATAGTGGGTGCCCACTACCTGGCTGCACAGTGCTCAAAATACCCTTTCAGCTGCTGCATTGCCATCATGGAGTACCTTAATCTTATTACCGAAGACATTGTGGAGGAGCCTGAATTCGTTAAAGCTTTTCTTTGTTATCAAAGCCACCTAATGACCATGGTCAGGCTCTGGTTGCACCTCAAAAACCGTAGGAAGAGAAGGAAGCCCCGAAGTGTCTGGGTACTCCCTTACCTAACCCGTCGTGCCTCCCTGGACATCATGAGAATCTCATGCGTGAACTGGCAGAAGAGATCCCCTACTCTATTGAAACTTCACCCGTCTGGATGCTGACCTTTTCAATCAAAATTTTTGAAGGTGTACACCCCACATTGAGAAATCAAGAACGTTCTGGAGGGAGCCATTGGAGCCTGCCCTACGTGTTGCAATAACCCTCAGATTCCTAGCAACCGGGAATTCATACAAGACTCGGGTATGCCTTTCGCGTTGCTCCCAACACCATCTCCCTACTTGTACCTGAGACCTGCCGAGCCATTGTAGCAGCATATGGGGGGTGAGGTCATGCAGATTCCTGACACACCCGAGGGCTGGGAAAAGTTGCCCGTGGGGTTTTATGAGCGTTGGGATTTCCCCATTACCCTGGGGGCTATAGATGGGAAGCACATCCGCATCAAAAAACCAGCCTTCAGTGGGTCCCACTATTACAACTACAAGAAGTACTTCTCAATGATCCTGCTTGCTGTGGTTGATTATGACTACAAGTTCATGTTCATGGATGTCGAAGCTGTGGGGTCAGAGTCGGATGGGGGTGTCTTTGCACAGTCCCAAGTTGTCAAACTTTTGAAAAACAAGCAAGCCAACCTTCCCCCTGCAGAACCACTACCAGGAACCCCACTGCACACCCTGTAAGCTACTTCCTC
The DNA here is from genome assembly GCA_016584305.1 of Chionoecetes opilio. Taxonomy (NCBI): domain Eukaryota; kingdom Metazoa; phylum Arthropoda; class Malacostraca; order Decapoda; family Majidae; genus Chionoecetes; species Chionoecetes opilio. Next base: position 20,976 of record JACEEZ010007285.1, on the reverse strand, counting down.
GTGGGAGATGATGCTTTCTCTCTCCGAACGGATGATGAAGCATACCCCAATAGAAACCTGACTAAACCAGAGAGGGTATATAACTACAGACTCAGCAGGGCACGTCGAGTTGTGGAGAATGCCTTTGGCATTTTGGCTAAAAAGGTGAAATTGATATTTCTGTTTCTGTTCAAAAAATGTATATGAATACTTATGTCTTTAAGGGAAGGCTGGCTGTATTTTTTATGGATAATGAAATAATGGGTTAGTTTTAAATAAATTTCACTGACTAATTGGTATAATACCTAGTTACGTTTGTAGAGTGTGTTGAGGATAAAAAATTTAGGGCTCCTGAAGAAGAGCCCCTTTTTGGGGGTTATATTCTCATTCTTGGGTATTTTGACCATGGTGATGGGTGGGGGCACGTGTATCAGGTGGGGAGGGAACGTCCCTGAAGCGCAGTGGCTGGGTGAGAATGAAAGAGCGTCGCCCGTCGCTCGTACTTAGGGGCGAGCGAGCTGGCATGCGTGAAGATGCGTCGTTTTCCACAAACGTTAGTTACCCGCAGTTGTCAGATACACCCGCGCAACATCGCCATTATTGGCGTTCCTATGGCGATAGAACGCAATAGGGACGCTATTTTATCGCAGGTAATAGCGAATCACGTACGACCTTCCCGCGAATCAACTGCGATAATTCGCCATAACCCGATTCTCCGAGGCTGACTGGCGAAGTTTTGAAATTTTCAAAAATTTCGCGCGGTCTGGCAACCCCCTTTAGTATGGCGCGCCAGACCGCGCGTCACCCTCTCGAACCTAGGAGAAGGCAAGCGAATGCGTGGGCGAATTCCTGGCGCTTTGATCGTAACGGACGGAGAATCGGCCATTTTTAGGCTTCGCGGCCATTCGCGCAGCCGATTCGCCAATGTGTGACCCCAGCATAATGCCATTGCTGAGAAACACGGTGCGATTCATCGTCGCGCTGAGGCGAACATTGTGAGTAGGAGCGCACCGTATCCAGATTGGTCACTGGTATGCAAGGAGGAGGCGGAGCACGAAGCAAAGGTGCCGCTTCAGTCATGGCAGGAAGAAAGCGTCCATTGAACGAAAGAGCGCCTTGACTTGGATGTATATCAATACCATGCTGCGTAAGTGTACCAAGACCGAACAAACCATCGCAAGGTAACGCAAAGCTACGCACTACATAGATATCGGCATGAAAAAATGATGACTCGGCAAGACGAACTGGGAGTGATACAACCCCTAAAATCATCAGAGCAGAACCTTCAACGCCTGAAAAAAGAAAATTCGAAGGTTGGAGGTGAAAGCTATCATTACGAAAACTAGTTTGTAATTCCAAAAATGCAGCTTCAGATAAAACATTAACGTAAGAACCTGTGTCCATGTAGTACTTTGCTACATGGTGGTTGATAAACACAAGTTGGTTGTGATGTTTATTGCTGGACAGAGTTGTGTGTGGTACAAGGGTCTGTGTCGTAGTGAGTGTCTCTCTACATGAGACTTGCTGTATATAAAGGCCGGGACGTCTAATCTCTTAATGAGAGTGTCGGCAATGATCATAGGGAATATGGTGATGTCGACAGAGAAGTGGGAGGCTAGACCTAGGTGAAGCCATTAAGAGATAGAGGCGTGTACTGGAGGTGATAATCTCTAGGAAAACTTTCAAAGGTAATTAGCCAGGTGTTCAGACTGAAATATCTTCGTCGTGTTGCTACATCCACACCCAAAGACAGACGGGACTTACCAATGTGCACTTGCATCGTCAAGACTTCCGTCATCGTCAACTTCCCCCAACTAAGGAAATGGAGGGTACACTTGTGAAGCACGTTTGTCACGCATACTGAGAAACGTTACCAAAGCCGTGAATGTGACAGTACGGAGGATTCTGAGAGCCACCACGTTTATTAAAGGAGCGAGAAGGTTGCGGCTTCGGTGAGGGAGAAAGCAAGGCAGGAGGACGCGTAGCGGCGTCCGAGTAACTGCGAGCTGAAGTGCTGTCGCGATAATGAGTGGAAGGACGAGTGAACGATCCCTGAGGAGCAGGAGCCTCGCGAGCAGCTTGTCGTTTACGCTGGAAACAACGCTGTGAGGTGTGGACTGTCCTCGAGCAAAATGCACACTGCGAGGGAGGAGGAGCAGAAGAACCAACCGCATTAGAAACAACAGGTGCAATTTGGGTGTTATGAGGTGACGGCGCCGGAGGGACACGAAGAGAACTTTCTGCAATACGCTTTTCAATGGTAGAAGCAAAATCGAGCAGTCTGTCTTTGGCAGTAAAATCAATGGAGGAGGCAACGCGGCGACGTTCAGGAGTATAAATGAGCAACAAACATGGCATACTCAAGCACTACGCGAAGGTCCTTGCAAGATATGGCATCGTCTTTGAACCAATCAGCCGTACTCAGTGATGATACGGCGTCATCAGCGATTTGAGCAGTAAGAGCTTGGCCATCAAAATTATCCACCGTGCCAAGACGATTTGTGAGAGTCAGTCATGCGAAATACCTATTGCAAACCACCACGATGCTGACCTGAACCAAAAGCCTGAAGAAAATTTTCCTTGAACTTATGATAACTGTTATTGAGAAGTCCGAGTTGAAATGCATTGGCCAACATCGTCCTTGCCGCTCGTGAATCTGCTACAAGTTGGCTACGAGCAAAGGCAATTTTGTCTAGATCCAACACCAAGCTGGAATTACGCATCAAGTCTTCGCATAACCCAATAAAATTGAGCGCAGAATATGAAGGATCCTCCTCCAAAAAACGTTTGACAAGGGGGTCCTGGTGCAGAATTTTAATGGTGGAAAGAAGTGATGGAGCAGCCACCGGCGGGGCATACAAATCAAAATTTCTAGGGGGCTCCATAGTGAATGGGGGTTGCTGAACTGAATCTAAAGGAACAACAGTGCGTGATCGCAACACTCTGACGAAATCAGCATCCTCGTGAACCATAGGCAAAAGCCAGAAACGCTATTATATACACAGAGACGGAATGGCAATTCAGGCACAAAAGTAGCTAGGGAATCTATGGGCAAATAAGCGCGTTAATAAGAGAAACGGGAAGGAGGGGATGGGAGGAAATGGTGAGTGTGCGTGAGCATAGGGGTAGCCATAGACCACTGTAAATCTGGACTGCGCACGGAATATCGGCCTGTTGCACAATGTCCCCAAAGTCGGAGCGCCTGTTTTCAACTTGGTTCACTCGGTAACCAGGAAGGATATCGACGCGAATTTTCGTAGGTTTTCAGTTCATAATAGAAAAGATTCAATTTCAAACAAAAACAAACATAATTTATTTGTCAAGTGCAATATATATATAAATATAAATAAATATCTAAATATCTATATATATATATCTAAATATATATATATCTAAATATATTATATATATATATATAGATATATATATATATATATATATATATATATATATATATATTATATATATATATATATATAATACATATATATATATAT
>JACEEZ010007285.1:0-15000 GCA_016584305.1 Chionoecetes opilio | reverse complement strand
CACACACGCGCGCACACACACACACACACACACACACACACACAACACACATATGTGATGCCAGGGTTTTTGTGAGTTGTTGCTGACACCTTTATATTGAATGATATTAACTGATTAGAATTCTACATTGATTAAAAACTAAATTTGAGATTTAAAATTTTGTCTTATGACTCACTATTTAATTATAGTACGAACACTTCTCGCTGCGGAGAGTACTGAAATGGGAATGAACTTAAGGGGAAGGAGTAGGAGTTAAGGTTAAGGGGAAAGGGTAGGAGTTAAGGAGTAAGGGGAAATGCTGCCACCAGCTCAAGCGAGTAGTTCTCTGGTCTACTCCCTGAGCACGTTTGAATATATATATGAGATTTATTTGGTAGTCGGGGTTGATACTTAGTATCACACCGAGTGAGGGAAAGCTCTTTTTGGAAAAACGTGGGGAAGTATGTCCTAACACGGAATAATCCCCTGGGGTTTAAAAAAATAACACAAGAAACTATATTTTAAACATCATCCTATTTATTCATCATGAAATATTATTTTCTCTTGTTTGAGATCTTAGACACATATATAAACTCTAATCTGACACGGGCAAGCCCTCCAGAGCATAACCTCCCTCACTGAATCATATTCTTAGAACTACCATCTACGTCCGTATCAACTGAGCACTAAGGTATACAGGGAAATATCTATATAGGAAAGAAAAACGTGAGAGTAAGGGTTGGTGTAGTGTCACTGGATAGGTGTTTTGGCTTCTTTTTCGGCAAGACACTCGCCGGAGCCTTGAAAGGAGTTGGAGAGACGACTAATTTAATAACAACTTATAAGGACAGGCCAGGCCTCCTATGCGTTTAATGAAAACTAAACCAACTTACCTTTTTAATGGATTATATAGATAGATATATTATAACAAGGAAGGGGGGGGGGAATAGGAGCGAGGTACCGCATGTCTTACCTTGAAAGGAGTGGGGGAGACGATGGCTCCCGTGGTAACTAAGGCGAGGGGGGATGAGTCGCGGGAAAAAGGGGAATGTTCGGATCCTATGAAAGGCTTCCCTGAAGGGATTATCAGACCTCGAATGACTCTAATAAAACTAATGAAACAAGTATGCTTATGAAATGGCCCCCTATAATGCAGTTTTTTTACTTTGATATAGAAAAATTTTAAATTTATGTTTACTCTAATATCCAAGGCAAGATGTTTTTTCCTTTCTTTTCAAGCCCACGAACGCGTTTTTTAGAGAGACGAGGTATTGGAGTCGAAACAAAAATTTTGGTGGGACTTTTAATTTAGCAAATAACTCGACTAACCCACCCATTTATAAACGTGATCTGTCACTATTGTGTCTTTTTTGAAGGACATTAAGAAACTAAGAGTGTTCCTTGATCTGTCAGGAGGGAGAGGAGAGGATGAAAAGTTTTGAATCTACTAGTTATCGATGATCCCCGAAATAAGGTCCCACAAATTTTGGAACTCGTACCCTGAGTGTATGGGGGAGGGAGGGGAGGGGGGGAAGATAGAAGTGGGGAGATAAGAAAGAAAGAAGAAAAATTTCACGAGAAACGAAAAGATTGAATTGACCTTAATATGATAGGAATACCCTATTCCTCCATATGCTGGGTCTAGGTGACGATTGCCCCAGAACAACATATGATTTTTGAAACCTTTTTCCTTCTTAAATACATAACCCGGGAATTGATGATAGGAATTTCCATCCTGTCTCTTCCGAATCCCCGGGCATTACACACGTCTATTCTGGGGGGAAAATTAAATTCTTCAATATCAAATTAACACTCATTGATCTTTTGTTTCCTTTCTAAGGCTGTGTCAAGAGGAGGTGTGTGTATGGGGTGAATTTAGAGTGAATTAATAGAGTTTCCCTTCTATTCTTTGAAAACGGGTATCTGAATGTGTTTAGATTACACGAATATTCAATGAAAAGGAAGTATCCCAATCAACCTCCGACTTGGGCAGTAACGTGGTCGTCGAAACCTGATTTCAATACCTAATTCTGTTGCTAGGAATGTCCCAGGGGCGCACACCGGCTACCCTCATGGTTACTGACAAGCGCCAAAACAAAGTCTTGAAATATCGCTCCACCTCAAGCTGGCCGGGACTGTAGTTGAGTAGTCGTACGACTATCTGAATTAAAATACCCCTTCACCGAACCGGGCTGAGCCCGTGAAAATAGATACTCCGAATTCTAGAAATGAGAAATCTCCTAGACCAAATGGTTTTAGCTAGCCCGACACACACTCCCCCTTGTGACTCAGTATTCTACTTCTAACACATCTTAACCAAAATGTCACTCAATCTTCCTCGATGACCCTTCTAGGAGGTCTCCTTACACGAGGGGCTAAATTGTTCGTCCACCGGATCGGGTTGCAGGACACTTCCATCGGTTCCACTAACCACTTTTCACTGCCGTGATGGGGCTTCACTTGCTCGGTGGCTCGTTGCACTTCCTTTCCGTGAAAACATTTTTCAACACATAGACACTACCACTCAAACGTACCTCCACTACTCTGAGATCCCATCCCATTTCACATTTAGTTTACGGCATTTTGCCTGGTATTGTGGCCCTCTTTTCTGCCCCATACCAGTGCCCCTACCTCCACCACTTGATTTTTCCGCTTTCGGTTTGCGACGTTCTGTACCGACGCGACTTTTTCTGATGCGTCTCGCGGATTGGGGCGTGTGCCAGTCCATGTCGTTTGTTCTCCCTCAACGCCGGGTAAGGATATCCCCAACTAGCCTGGGGGCAGGGCCCGAGAGAAGAAAAGCGAAGTAGGGTTGCTGTCAGTGGAGGTGTGGTACCGCTTGATTCATGGTGTTTTGGCACGGCTGCAACAATGTGGGCCAGGCGAAGAGGGTGACCTTGGCACAGGGTCGAGAGGAGGACTTAAGAGTCCTGTGCATCCTCTCGGTCACCGAGTTTCCTTGAGGGTGGTAGGGGGTCGTTATAGCAGAGAGTGTTTTGGTGTCGGGTGCAGAACGCTGGAACTCCCGGTGGTGAATTCTCCTCCGTTGTCCAGGACGATGTTGCGGGGTGTCCCATAGTCCGCCAGGGTACTGCCACATGGTTTTTATGATGTGGGGTAGTGTGTTTGGTTTTTAAGGGGAGGAAACCTAACAAAACCTACTGTAATGGTCGACTACCGTCAAAAACATAGCGGTAACCTTGTTCTCCGGCTACCATATCAGTGAGATCTACCCCTATCCTCTCTAAAGGTTTATCTACTGGAGGTTAATTTTCCCTTCCAGGGTTGTTGAAAACCCGCTATTTCCTTTGAATCTTTGACAAGTTACACAATTTTTTGACATACTCACACACATCTACTTTCAGATTTGTCCAATAGTATAGTTCCTCGGCTTTCTTAATGGTTTTATTTGTCCTAAATGACCTGATAATTCATGCGCATGTTGGAGAGCGAGGATGGTCATACTACGAGGAATTATGAGGAACTTTACTTTTAGACTTCCATCTGTTTTCTCTCTGACATAGTACAGTATGTCTTTTATTACTTAAACTGAGTTAAAGTGGCTTTGGTATGCGTTTCGTAGGAACTCTCCCTCCCCCCAGATATTCCACTAACTTTTTCCACACGGGTTCTTCCCTTTGTCGTAGGGTGAATTGGGGTTGATTCAGCCCCAACCAAGTAGTTCGGGCCGAGGGGTTATCATCCCAACGGGACGCGACAGATGGTCGGGGGACGAAGTTATCTTTACCTTTCAGGTATTTAATCGCATAGTATATTCGCGCATTCCAGGTTTCCACCTGGTCATCCGGGGAGTTTTAGTCTTTCTTTTTAAATAAAACTTGGTGAGGGGGTTTGGGTTTGATCCGTGACGATCGAGAATTTAGACCCCCGGGAAGATAATGTGAAATTCCTACAGGTGAGAACTATAGCCAACGCTTCTTTATCGGTGGCTAAAGAACGGGTTTCGCAAGAATTTAGTTTCTTGGAGAAATCCCCTATGGGGCAATTAAAAACCGTTTGTTTGAATTTGACTTAAAAAACCCCTCCGACGTGAGTGTTACTCGCGTCTGTTGTAAGAATGAAAGGTCATGAATTTGTGCCCTAACCAGGACAGGCGCATTTATCAGGCACGATTTGGGAGATTTTCGAACGCATGTTGGCACTCATCCGTCCAGGTGAAAATGACGTGGGCTTTTTTAAATTAGTAAGTGGAGCTGCAACTTTCGCGAACGAAGGAACATGCTTCCTATAGAAACCACACATCCCTAAAGAAACGTCGGACTTCCTTGACCGTTTTGGGAGCTTTCATTTTAGATACTGCCTCCACTTTTTTCAAATCCGGCTTATTTCCTCGGCTGAGTTTCGATGACCGAGAAAAGTGACTTCTTTTAGTCCAAAAGTACTTTTCTGAGGTTAAGTCACCCCATTTGTGGTGAGGATCCAAAAGAGTGATTGAGGCGCCCACAAGAAAAGGGGAACGTAGGAGCCCATAGAATTAAGTCGTCTAGGTAGTTTTTTAAACCCCTCCCTTCTGAAGGAGGGGAGTTAAAACTGAAGCCATCCGCCGGGAAAATATAGCGGGTGAGCAGTTTTGTCCGAACGGTAGGCGTCGAAAACGAATAAAAGGGGACACCATCGCTGAAGGTGGTTAGATCGCGGCTTTCGTCATCGATACTACTGGAAATATGCTTCGCGCATTGTCTAGGGTAACATAATACTTTGACCCGCGGCTTGTTCTACCAATTCTTCTAATCGTGGAAGAGGATAGATGTCTGTGGCGAGATTTTTTATTTAGTGTCGATAGTCTAAACACATTCTCTTACTACCATCGGTTTATTTTCCAAGACGATCGGTGATAACCATGCGGCGTGGATCTTTCTATGATAAAATAAGATTTATCCTAAACTAGACACTTTGGGAAGTTCAACTACAAGGTTATTGATAAATACAAAGCGCCGCCACGTCAGCACGAACAGGCGGACTCGAACCCCTTGACCGAATGCACAGGGACGCGACATTGCGAATCACGTCTTACAACCTTGCCACACTGACAGGCTATCTTTCTTGATATTTCTGTCTTTCATATCTTGAAGCATATGTGAAATTGTCCTTTGGGTTTCTCGGGATAACGGTAAGAAGGTCCTCGACTGGGTGAGGGTCATCCACCTTTATATGAACCGGGGGACCACTTATGGGGTCCAATCTTTTGGTTCTAGGATGGAAAAGCGGAAAATTTTCTAGAATTTTCTGGGTTGTAATTCTTGTTGTCTGAAACTGTCAGGTGTTTCCATTTTTTTGTCCCTGATAATCTTCAGCCGTGGGTTGGGTTCCTTTTGGCTGTTTATTTATGTTTCCGGTATCAAGTTATTTGGTATTTCTGACGGAATGATTTTTTTTTTCGATGGAGGAATTTCTACCTTTTCGTATGAACCGAGGATAGTACCTTTGCGAAAAAACTTTTCCTTCTTGGTTTTTATTAGTGAAGGGGAACATAGATAAACTTTCTGTGTCACTTGTACTAAGTTGGGGTGACCTAGTTTTACTAACTCTTTTCCGAGGATAGACAAGAGGTCAGAACCTGGGATCTCGTTTTGTTTACCGGGATATCATGGAGTGGTAAGGGTTTACTTTCACGGATTGAGAAGGTTATTGTGAGATACGGTTAAAAGGGCTCGCTAGTTTCACAGGATTTCGGTTTATCCTTTTGATTTGATTTCTTTCGGTGAAAATGATACGGTATGGGGTTGTAACCCCATCGCATCGCTCTACTTTTCCCATCCCCGGTGAGGGTTTCCTTTGTGGTAACACAACCAAGAAGCACATCGCCGTTGAGATAAGAGTCGGAATAACGGGGAACATTTTTAAACCTTTGTCCGTCACCGATTTCAATTTTGCCAATATGCCGAGAATTTTCAACGGGGTGTCTGTGATTCCTACGAGGTGAGGAGGATTCCCTCGTTATTTATTTCCCTCCGATTCGTTTTGTACATTTTGATAAAGTATAACCACTCCCGGTCTACTAAGTCACTATTTTCCCGTAATATTTACATGGATCGGGGTGAATATCGGGACCGTTAGTCATGATAATGCTTGAGTTTGGTTTGGGTGGGTTTGGTGTTCTTCCTGGGTATGTCCGGACAATTTTATTTCCCTCGGGAACCAAATTGGACATCGAAACAGACCTAATGGAGGTTTCTCCAACATTCGAAGGTCATTGTTGTTCTGACATAAGCGCAAAACCTGCGAGTGGGTGTTACAAATTGTGAAGGACCCCTTTTTAGAGGGGTGTGGGTTTTCTGTTTTCTCTTGGGCCAAAGGACCTGAATTTCTCGGAATTGTTGTCTTAGCTCCTCCACTTTGTCTTTGGTGGTCTCGGAGTTTGGGAAATGTATGGAACTATTTGTTTCTTTTTCGTCTAGCACTTTTCCTTCTTTCTTATGTGCTGGGATCATATTAACCTTTGGAGGTGTCCTCTTCGAGCAGTTGGCGTTCGTGCTCGAGACGGTCTATGAATTTTTTAAGGGGATATCCTTCATCCAGGAATCCTTCTAGTTTCTCTCGCGACGCGAATGGTAGGCCGTTACCACAAATTTTCTCTTTATTGTCTTATCACGGTCGGGGAATTTTTCATTTGGGAGTTTTGTCGCAATCACCGCATGTTGGCAAATAAAAACGATGTGTGAAAGCTTGAGGAGATTCCCCCCCGTCGTAATCATTGCCCAATTCCTGCCAGGCTCTATCAACACTCATTTCGGTAGTGAACTCGGTCTCGAAAAGATTTTAAGTGGGCGCCCAAGTCTCTACTTTATGGTTCGTTTGATAGCTTTTGAATTAAGATTGAGAGTTTGAGCACACTCTCCCTTTTGCAATTTGGATGCGTGGTTGCGTCGCTTGAGCTACATTTTTATATTATTCAAAGTATATTTGGAGGCGGCCGTTGCGTCAAAGGGCCTTGTAGTTGATGTAATCTAATATTGGAATATCTCGAGGTTTGATGAGTCCTTTTTTCACGCTATCCGTGGATAATTGGGGGCATGGAAGGGTCCGTTTGCTTTTCCTCTTTCACGCTATCCGTGGATAATTGAGGGCATGGAAAGGGTTCGTTTGATTTTTCCCCTTTCACGCTATCCGTGGATAATTGGGGGCATGGAAAAAGGGTCCGTTTGATTTTCCTCTTTCACGCTATCCGTGGATAATTTAGGGGGATGGAAAGGGTTCGTTTGCTTTTCCTGTGACCATAAATTTAATTCTCTCATTCTCGCCCGCTTTATTTCTTCCACTAAATTTTTTTAACCGTCTTATTCTTTCTACCTGCTCTCCTCCTCCCCTTCGTTTCATCTCGGGGAATGTGGTATCTTCCCAACTCATGATGACGCTGGGAGAAACACCTCTTATAGACACAGGTAGGGACTTGATTCCCGTGTTCCGTCGGTCAACAGAAAACACTCGGGTTCCCGTGATAATAGATGTGGTTCTCTTCTGAATAAATGCATGGTTCTATTAAGCAGATGCACACTACCGCCTAAAAATTCCTCTCTATTGTGCGCGGTAATTCCTTGATAAGGTAAGCAAGAGAGCCGGGATCTATGCTATCGTCAAATCGTTGCTACCTAACCACAAAATGCCACCCGATCATGTGGCCATTTCCCGGGCACTATTTAGTCTCATCTGAGAAAAAAGGAATTTGCCCTTCCTCTCGAAGCTCTGAAATCCTAATTTCAGTTCCTGGGACATCGAATGATTTTGGAAGTGACTGTCCTAGCAATGAGATTTTTTACATGGTTTCCTGAATTTTTGACTATTTAGTACTTTCCCCAAGGTGAGATTCTGTTGCTGTTATTTGTAGGAAATAACATTCCACCGCTTAGTCACCAGTGTGATGCCAGGGTTTTTGTGAGTTGTTGCTGACACCTTTATATTGAATGATATTAACTGATTAGAATTCTACATTGATTACAACTGAATTGAGAGTTGAAATTTGCTTAGACTTCAGTATTAATTATAGTACGAACACTTCTCGCTGCGGAGAGTACTGAAATGGGAATGAATTAAGGGGAAGGAGTAGGAGTTAAAGGGTTTAAAGGGGAAAGGGTAGGAGTTAAGGAGTAAGGGGAAATGCTGCCACCAGCTCAAGCGAGTAGTTCTCTGGTCTACTCCCTGAGCACGTTTGAATATATATATGAGATTTATTTGGTAGTCGGAGTTGATACTTAGTATCACACCGAGTGAGGCTGAAAAACTCTTTTTTGGGGAAACGTGGGAAGTATTGTCCTAACACGGAATAATCACCTGGGGTTTTACAAAATAACACAAGAAAACTATATTTTAAACATCATCCTATTTATTATCATGAAATATTTTGTCTCTTGTTGAGATCTTAGACACATATATAAAACTCTAATCTGACACGGGCAAGCTCTCCAGAGCATAACCTCCCTCACTGAATCATATTCTTAGAACTACCATCTACGTCCGTATCAACTGAGCACTATAGGTATACATGGAATATCTATATAGGAAAGAAAAACGTGAGAGTAATGGGTTGGTGTAGTGTTCACTGTGATAGGTGTCTTGGCTTCTTTTTTGGGAGACACTCGCCGGAGCCCTTTAAAGGAGTGGAGAGACGACTCAAATTTTAAAAACACTTTTAAGGACAGGCCAGGGCCCCCTAGCGTTTAATGAAAATAACCAACTCTACCTATATAGGATATATAGATAGATATATATTTTAAAGGAAGGGGGGGGGGGGAAATAGGAGCGAGGTACCCCATTTTACCGAAAGGAGTGGGGAGACGATGGGTCCTGTGGAACAAGGCGAGGTGGGAGAGTCGCGGGAAAAAAGGGGAAGTTCGGATCCTATGAAAGCTTCCCTTTAAGGGATTAATCAGACTCGAATGGAAATCTAATTAATAATGAAACAAGTATGCTTTTGAAATGGCTGCTATAATGCAGTTTTTTACTTGATATAGAAAGAATTTAAAATGTTTATTCTAATATTTCCAGGGAAAGATGTTCTTTCCTTTTGTTCAAGCCACGAACGCGTTTTTTAGAGAGAACGAGGTATTGGAGTCGAAACAAAAAATTTTGGTTCGACTTTTAATTTAGCAAATAACTCGACTAAAACCCCCCCATTTAAAAAACGTGATCTGTCACTATTGTGTCTATTTTGAGGACATTAAGAAACTAAGAGTGTTCCTGATCTGTCAGGAGGGTGAGGAGAGGAATGAAAAGTTTTGAATTTTACTAGTTATCGATGATCGCGAAATAAGTGTCCACGAATTTGGACTCGTATCCTGAGTGTATGGGGGAGGGAGTGGGGGAGGGGGGGAAGATAGAAGTGGGAGATAGAAAGAAAGAAGATAAATTTCACGAGAAACGAAAAGATTTAATTGACTTAAAATGATAGGAATACCCTATTCCTCCATATGCTGGGTCTAGGTGACGACTTGCCCCAGAACAACATATGATTATTGAAACCTTTTTCCTTCTTAAATACATAACCCGGGAATTGTATGATAGGAATTTCCATCCTGTCTCTTCCGAATCTCCGGGCATTACACACACACACACACACACACACACACACACACACACACACACACACAAAAAAAAAAAAAAAAAAAAAAAAAAAAAAAAAAAAAAAAATAAGTTAACTATACAGGCAACACACTACATAATAAACAAACTATACTATTTAATGAACTAGGCTACACACTAACTAACAATAAACTACCTATACCAGGCTACACCCTCGTCATCATCATTATAAAAAAAACCCGTCTCCGTGTTTACAAGGGTGGGCAGGGTAGAGGCTCAGGGAAAGAGAGAACAAACAGTAGAAGTAGTAAAGATCACTCAGTGAAATGGGTCACACAGCCTTTCACTCTCTATTTCAAGCCCTCAGAGATCATCGACTTCCCCCAAACGCAAATTTTCCACAACAACATAAGTCGCTTCACCTAAGTGTGAGCTACACTCTAATGAACAATAAAACACAAAACAACTCAGCCTTCAACTTGTAGTCTTCTACTACTTGCAATCAGTCAGCTTTTCTTCTTGTCTGTGTTTTGGTTGCGAGTCACACTTGCACTGTTTTTACGCTTGGCATGCACTTCACTGTTCTTTTCTTTGCTGTAATTATATGTGAAAGCATTGAACAAGGCACCTGCCATTGAGAAATACACCTTCTCGAAAACGGGGGCTGTTGGCACAGCGCAATGTGGCCAGCTGGTCGTCTTCGTCCCCAAGGGTGACAATGACCTTTTGGAAGGCTGCCTTGGGCTTGGTGCAGTCGAACAGGCCTACCTCGTCGCCTTCTCCTTCCACAGCCACCTGTATATGTAGCACACGTCCTTGGTGAGAGAGACAGCGAACTGGGAGGGACTCACCAGCCTCCCGCGACTCAAGAAACCTGTGAATAATTTCACGGCGACGACCAGATCCTGCCCGCGTAACTCCACATCCCCGTCGTCACCCACTTGTACGTTCACCTCGGCATGTTCACGTGAAGTCTCCTTGTTCACGAGGTCATAGTAGGACCCACACATGTGAATGTTTAAGACCGAACGTGCCAGGTAACCGGGCACGTAACCAATTGATTTTGACACAAAGGCTTGAAGGGTAGCAGCCTTTTATGTCACACTAATAAAACGTGCACGGAGTAATAACAAATACAAACAAACGCACTTACGGAGACGATTGGGGTAGTGCTTTTCCCTCACCGAGCATTCTGGGGAAACTGACGTTTCCCGTTGAGGCCGGTATGCAGCACGGTATTTCAAAAACACTGGCGCGTAAACAGCCCAGAGATATGTGGTCTATGGGTAGCCCAAAAAGGGAGAAAGAAAACGGGAACGCACACGGAAAAAGGGAAGACTAACTGAAAGGAGGACTACTGTGCGATAAAATAAAGGTCACAAGAAAACAAAGGCAAAGCTAATGTGAGGGACAGGGAGAAAAGAAAGAAAACACAGCAAAAACATATGACATGGAAAAAAAGACTGCAAGTGAGCTGAAAGACCTTACAAAAAAAAAGATATATATATATATATATATATATATATATATATATATTATATATATTATATATATATATATTATATATATAATAAAATATATATATATATATATATAAAATATATATATATATTATATATATATATATATGGAAATTAATATAAATATACCTAAACTACTATACACCAGTGGCGGCTCGTGTTTAAAATATAATGGAGGGACTGCAAGCTTAAAAACAACAGTAGGATCCAAAATTGACCTACCTCAGGTATGAGTTGTAGCAAAGGTAACACAGAGACATATATAGGTGTTATTTTAGGAGGAGGCGGCATGCCGCGCATTCCCTTTGTTATCGGGTGACGCTGTAGCGGCTTCCCCCCTACACACCGCTAGGAGGGGAGTTGTAGAGTCTCCCTACAAACTTCATTCTCTCTTACACCAGCTCCAAAAGAGAAAACGTGTGTGTTTAGCCCACACTATTATAACTTGTTTTTATTAATTTTCAGTATTCATATATACTTTTTCATAACCCTTTATTTTATGTTTTCTAATGTAACTAAAATTTAAAAACAAACAGTAACTCACCATCTCACATTCACCCCTTACCCAGCGCGCACTGCTTTAGCGCGCTGACCTAAAAACCATTGTACTATTTATTATTCAAATTTGTTTTTTATATATCTATGTTGATATTTTCAATTAAAAATTAACCATACCACTGGAGTCAAGAGTTTCTCCTCCCGTGTGACCAACTAGCTATCATCACTCCCATCGGTTTAAAAACGCTCCTTGATGACGCTATCGGGGTGAGCTCGCCCCGCTCCAATGCGGGAGATTTACTCAAAACTTTGCGATTCACGCGTCGACTCATTTCACTTTTAGGCTTTCTATCTAAGACTCTAAGTGATACACAAAAATAGATTAAAAATATGACTCCCTAGGTATAGTTATAGGGGATATAGGGGTTCACGTTAGAGGCAAATATGCCGCCTCCCCTATATAACCTTCTTGGTCCACACGGGAGGACTGAAACATCTGATTTAGTGGCCTCGACTGCAGCCCATCGTGTTCACAAGTGGCGGGGGCGGGGGCGCAGACACGAATCGTACAGTAAATATGAAAGAACTTAAATTTTGGTCAAGTTTTAATGAAAATTCACTTAGTAACGTATTGAAAATAATTAAATAACATACAATTTCTTTTTATCATGATATATTTTTTAGTAGTGTATCAATTCTGCTGTGTCTCCCAAAGGAATCATACACCTGGCAGTGAGTACGTCTGGGGTGCTGCAGTTCTGCAGCCTATGCCACGAGCCGCCACTGCACACATATACAAATTTACAAGCCTGTGACGAAGCACAGAATGGAAGGTCTGGGAAACACACTCCCGGAACTGCAGAAAGTCATAATGTATCCAATTAGTCACCTGGAGGAGAGCGGGTGCTGGGCGTCGGCCTAGCGTCCTGAGAGGAGGGGGGCTAGCGAACTGCGGCGCGGGAGAAGGGGGGGAGGAGGGCAGGTGGCCAGGCTTGGCGGGGTGGGTGGTGACAGACCACGCGCGCGGAACACTTGTCCTGGCGGGAAAGACAGGGCAAGGGGGGAGGGGGGGGTGCGCGTTAGGTCACCCTGGGTGCGACGGGCACTAAGAGATATAGCGCATTTTCGTGACGTTCACCGCCCTGGTCAGTCCAGTCCGGACCGGGTCAGGGTGGACTGATGGTCGCGAAAATACATCGAGACTAGCCCCGTCCCATTCGTCGTTCCTATTGGCTGGGGGATCGAGTGGGCGTACTGAACTGAACTGTGGAGGCGGCAGGCGTCCATCTTTTTCAATATCCTTTTTGTCGTCCGCCTTTTTAACCTGTGCTGAAGACTTTACAACTACCCACGCCTGTGATACTTAGTCTTATGGTCGGCCATCATGGTGTTTCATGTCTTATCAGCAGCACGAGAAGCTCCTGGTCGCCTTCCCCGCTGACTGTAGTGCGCATGCGCCAGTTCTCCCCACACGGGTCCAAGGTGGTCCTGGTATGTGGGTCGGACCGGAACTGGACTGGGCTAGCCCGTTCTAGACTGCCTCGCAAAAACAGTGACCGCCCGGGACTAGCCCAGTCCAGACCGGGCCAGAGCGGTCGCGAAAATACGCTAATAATCCGGTCGTCCCTTCTCCCGCAGCCAGAAGGGGGAGGGGGGGGTTGAACACGTGGGAAGAAAGTGGGTGATGCCTGGGCCAATCACAGGCGAGCACAGGGAAGGGCTCGTGACGTTAGTCACGTTACCCGACCAATCAGCGCAAGCTGATTAAAGAGCGACAGGGGCACTAGGATGCCATCGAGAAAAAAAATGGCGTGACAAAGTATTTTCTAGAACACAAAGCACGTCAACCGACACTACAAAAAAAATCACAAAACAGCACTCACAAAAGTTAAGAGGCCAATATAAATAACGCACTGGCTAAAGAGAAAAATACCACATAAAATGTCCGCGTGGTATATAATGAAAAAGACAAAAACAAATCACAAAATAACCTTACTGACGGAACGAAAGCAGGGACACTCGCAAATCACACGTATCGAAGTACTTGAGTTGTCGTGTGGCGCGATGGCGATGGCGAGGTCGTGGATGGGAATGCAACCGCCGGGGACGGCACGCTGGAGACGTCCGAAGAAGGCGCTGCAGGAGGCGAAACACGGGCGTGGAAGGAAGGCCAAACAGCAGACAGAAGGAAGCCGATGGAGGGCGGCGTGGATGGACAGCAGGGCACAGCAGCAGGCGTTGAAGGTGGAGCCGAAGGAGGTCGGCGATGCTGGACAGCAGGGTGGATGCTGAGAGCGAGCTAGGGCGCCTTATCCACTGGGGCGCTTGTGATTAAGGCACAGTGTCCTACCGCCTATGCTCAAACGAGGAAGCCGCCTAATTGGCACCGCTTAAGGCGCTGAAACTAAGGCATGGTTCGACCCTGACTTAGTGAGCTGCTGCTGGCCTTTGACAGACATTCATCTTCTTTTTAGAAGGCAAATACAGCCTTGTTAGTTGCTACAATGTAACAATTGGTGTTTACGTAATAATATTGTTGCAAGGTGTGTATGAATTGATCGTGGAAGACTAAATATGCCCACTAAACTAATAGGGTGTTAAATGTTGGCGATAGCAATGCTGTGTGCTGTGAGTTGCAAGCTGGTCCTGTCGGCGGAGCGACTGCATGGGTGTGCTGAGACAAGTGTCACAGAGGGTGTTCCACCCGCACTAAGATGTTGTATTATTACACGGTATTATCAAACTACCAGATGATATTTAAGAAAGCTGAACATACTTACAGGTGTTACAGGTGCAGGGCGCTCTGCACCCTCTTCCCCGTTTTTCATGTAATTTCATCCCTATATGTGGACACAAAGAGGAAAATAGTTGTACCTGTGTACATGAATATACAGTGATTGGCATTTATATCGGCCAAAAGCCAGAACACAAAGTTAGGTTGGCCTATATAAGTGGAAAGAAGAAGGGAGTCAAGAATTTCTCAGCGGCCCCCACCAATGTAAACAAACACGAAAGACATACCCCTGACACAACTACCAGACTATATCATGATAGCCCTCACAAATTCGAGCAGAAACATGTATGTCTGACCTGCACTCTACAGGGTTATGGAAAACTACAATGATCTCCTCAGTGAACTGAAAGAGTGCATGTGCAGTGAGAAGGAAGACAAGGAAAATGAAGATCAGAATAAAGACACATCGGACAACCAACCCGCTGCATCTAACCAAACACTGATTATAGCTTACTCTGCAGGCCCACCCCGCCTCTACAGGCAGGACATGCCACTCTCAGGTACTAGCACCAGTAATGTTAGACAGTCAGCCAGAGAATATAGATCTTGACTCCATCAGCCCTCCTCAGCCAACAGACCCCACTCAGCAAAACAGACGCCACTCGGGCAAAGACCACACTGGCCAGCAATCCAAAAACATCAACAAGGTTAGGTCAGGGGTCTTGTTTTAAA
>JACEEZ010007283.1:145000-146960 GCA_016584305.1 Chionoecetes opilio | reverse complement strand
CTTGACTTTTTTTATGGTGTGTAGAGGGCAGGCCAACGTCGGCGGGTATAGAGATCACGGGGTAAGTTAGTAGCAAAAGTTCTATGGCACGTTGTCCTAGCTATATGATAGATTTTTTTTTTTTAGGGGACGCACCCACCTAGCAAACACACCAGAATGCTTGTTCAGGGCACGGCAGCTCAACTGTCCGGGCCATGCCTGTACCGTAGGGCAAGTCACGTCACCAAAGGTCAACAGCAGTCACACGCTAAAAACAGTAAAACCTCGAGTATCACTTTTTTTAGGAACAACCACCAATAAATATAACACCAAAATCGTTGTAAAATCCAGTCAACCCAGCAATATAAACCAGAATTTTTTTTTTCACAAATCAGCTATAAACACCAGATTTTACACGTGTAACACCACACCACACTACACACACCACACACCACAGCTAGGTAAACACACACACCACACACACCACAGCTATAAACCCCACACAACTAGTAAAACAAACACACACAACAGCTAGTAACACACACAACACACACACCACAGCTAGGTAAACACACACAACAACACACAGCTAGGTAACACACACACACACCACACAGCTAGGTAACACACCACAACCACACAGCAGTAAACACACACACACACAGCACACAGCTAGAAACACACACAGACAGCACACAGCTAGGTAAACACACACACACACACAGCTAGTAAACACACACACACACAGTCCACACACAGCGGTAAACACACCACACTCACACCAGCTAGGTAAACACACACACACACCATCACACAGCTAGGTAAACACAC
Source organism: Chionoecetes opilio (assembly GCA_016584305.1). Lineage (NCBI taxonomy): Eukaryota > Metazoa > Arthropoda > Malacostraca > Decapoda > Majidae > Chionoecetes > Chionoecetes opilio. The sequence goes on along the minus strand of JACEEZ010007283.1, from coordinate 146,150 downwards.
ACAACACACAGCTAGGTAACACACACACACACCACAGCTAGGTAAACACACACACACACACACACACAACAGCTAGGTAAACACACACACACACTCACACAGCTAGGTAAACCACACACACACATCACATCACGCTAGGTAAACACACACACACATCACACCAGCTAGTACACCACACATCACACACAGCTAGGTAAACACACACACACACACACACACAGCTAGGTAAACACACACACACACAGTCAATTCACACAGCTAGGTAAACACACACACCACACACACACGAACACACACACAACACCACACACACAGCTAGGTAAACACACACACACACACAGCTAGGTAACACACCACACACACAGCTAGGTAACACACACACCACAGCTAGGTAAACACAAGCACACAGCTAGGTAAACACACATCACACACACACACACACAGCTAGTAAACACACACACACACACACACACAGCTAGGTAAACCACACACACACACACACAGCAGTAAACACACACACACACACCACACACAGCTAGGTAACACACAACACACACACACACTAGGTAAACACACACCACACACACACACAGCTAGTAAACACAACACACACACACAGCTAGGTAAACACACACACACACACACACAGTGAACACACACACACAGCTAGGTAAACCACACACACACACAGCTAGTAACACACACCACACACACAGCTAGGTAAACACACACACACACACAGCTAGGTAAACACACACGAACACACACACACCACACACACACACACACAGGTACAACACACACACAAGCTAGGTAAACACACACACACAGAAACACAACACACACACACACACACACACACACACACAACAGCTAGGTAAACACACACACACCCCACTAGTAAACACACACACACACACACACAGCTGAACCACACACACACACACAGCTAGGTAAACACACACACACACACACACACAGTCACCACACACACACACCACACACAGCTAGGTAAACACAACACACACACACACACACACACACCACACACAGTCACACACACACACCAGCTAGGTAAACACACACACACCACACAACCCACACACCACCAGCTAGGTAAACACAACACAACACACACACAAGCAACACA
>JACEEZ010007283.1:127500-135000 GCA_016584305.1 Chionoecetes opilio | reverse complement strand
ACACAACCACAGACACACACACACACACACACCAACGACACCACACACACCCCACAGACCACAACACAGCCCACACACAAAACTTGTAGGCTACCACGCACAAACTATAACTACACCTATAACTCCCCCATCCTAAAACCTACCCCTAAAACCACCCCTCTCTAAAACCCAAACCTATAATCACCCATCTCTATAACTACACCTATAACTCACCCATCTCTATAACTACACCTATAACTCACCCATCTCTATAACTACACCTATAACTCACCCATCTCTATAACTACACCTATAACTCACCCATCTCTATAACTACACCTATAACTCACCCATCTCTATAACTACACCTATAACTCACCCATCTCTATAACAAAAAACCTATAACTCCCCTCTCTATACAAACCCCCCTATACTCCACCCATCTCTATAACTACACCTATAACTCCCCCATCCTAAAACCCCCCCCAAACCACCCACCTTAACACACCTATACCTCACCCATTTTAAACTACACCTTTATCCACCCCTTTTATAACACACCTATAACCACCCCTTAACTACCCTATAACTACCCACTTATAACCCCACCTATAACCCCTTTTATAACACACCTAAACTCCCCAAACCCATAACCCCACCACCCCCCCCTATAACCCCCCCAAACTACACCTAACTATAACACACCTTAATACCCCTATAACACCACCTATAACCACCCCTATAACTACCCTTATAACTACCACTATAACACCACCTATAACCACCACTATAACACTACCTATAACTACCACTATAACACCACCTACAACTACCACTATAACACCACCTAAAACACCACTAAAACCCACCTAAACACCACTAAAAACACCACCTTAACTACCACTATAACACCCCCTTTTATAACTACCACTAAAAAAACACCCCCTAAAAATCCCACTAAAACACCACCTATCCCACCACAAACACCCCTAAAACTACCACTATAACACCACCAAACAACTACCACTAAACAACCCCCCAAACCCTATAACACCCCAAAAACACCCACCCAAACCCCTTTAAAACACCCCTTAAAAACTACCACTCCCAATAAACCCCCCACAAACACCCCCTTTAAACAATAAACCCACCCCACCCTAAAACCCACCCCTATAACCACCCCTATAACTACCCAAAAAAAAACCCCCCTATAAACCCCCCCTATAACCACCAACCCCCCCCCTTAACTACCCCTAAAACCCAAAAACCACCTAACAACAAACCCCCCAAAATCCCCCCAAAAACCACCTATAACCACCCCTATAACACCACCTATAACTACCACTATAACACCACCTATAACTACCACTATAACACCACCTATAACTACCACTATAACACCACCTATAACTACCACTATAACACCACCTACAACTACCACTATAACACCACCTATAACCACCCCTATAACACCCCCCTTAACTCCCACTAAACACCCCCTAAAAATACCACTAAAACACCACCTTAACCCCCACTATAACACCCCCCTATACCACCCCTATAACTACCACTATAAACCACCTACAACTCCCATATAACACCACCAAAAAACTACCCTAACCCCACCTATAACTCCCATATAAACCACCTATAACTACCACTAAAACCCCCCTTTAAACCACCCCAAAATACTCCCACTAAACACCACCTACAACTACCACTAAAAAACCCCACCTACAACTACCACTAAAACTACCACTATAACACCACCTAAAACTACCACTATAACACCACTACACTCCCACTATAACACCACCTATAACCACCCCTATAACACCACCTATAACTACCCACTATAACACCACCTACAACTACCACTATAACACCACCTATAACTACCCCTATAACACCACCTATAACTACCCCTATAACACCACCTATAACTACCACTATAACACCACCTATAACTACCACTATAACACCACCTACAACTACCACTATAACACCACCTATAACTACCACTATAACACCACCTACAACTACCACTATAACACCACCTATAACTACCACTATAACACCACCTATAACTACCACTATAACACCACCTATAACTACCACTATAACACCACCTACAACTACCACTATAACACCACCTATAACTACCCACCATTTTTTACACGATATTTCACAATTTCTGAACTTTTTGGAGAGCTAATTATACCTCCCTCTCTCCCTATAACTACCACTATAACTACCACTATAAACCACCTATAACTACCACTATAACACCACCTATAACTCACCTTGCCGGCTATACAGGCCTTGGCCACGGTAGGATGCAGGGCGTAGGGCAGCAGAGACACCACCACATCGGCGCGCTCGATCAGTTGCTCGAGCAGGTCAGGCCTCTCGATCACGTTGAGAAGCACAGGTTCCACGTTGGGGTGGATGTTGGCTAACTTGTCCGCCTCGGCCTTTAATTCTGAGGCTGTCGGGGGGGGGAGGGGGGGGGGGGGGGGGGGGGTTTTAAATGATATGTTTTAAAAAATACTCATTTCCCCAAAGTTTTGGGGAACCCATTAACGATTTTTTAGTCGCGCAAAAAAACACACACACACACACACACACCCAACCCACCCCCCCACACGCACACCCCAAAAAAAACCCACCCCCACACACACACCCACACACACCCACACCCACCCACACCCACCCACACCACACCCCACACCCCCACACACAACACACCCCCCCCACCCCCACCCACAAAACACCACCCACCCCACACCACCCCCACCCACCCAACCCACAAAACCCCCCACCCACCCCCCCCCCCACCCCCACCCCCCACCACCCCCACCCACCCCCCAACACAAAAAAACCCACCCACCCAACACACCAACCACCCCCACCCCCCCCCCCCCCCCCACACCCCCCCCCCCCCCCCCCCCCACACACACAACCCACACCCCCACACACACACACACCCACACACACACACACGAGCAGGGAACAGATGAAGAGAGTAATCCCTTGAGGCCCAGAACGTAATTTCTATCATTATTTGTAGGCCTATATATATGTAATGTCTTGCACTGTCAGGCTGATTAAGCTGTAGGCCTATATATATGTAATGTCTTGCACTGTCAGGCTGATTAAGCTGTAGGCCTATATATATGTAATGTCTTGCACTGTCAGGCTGATTAAGCTGTAGGCCTATATATATGTAATGTCTTGCACTGTCAGGCTGATTAAGCTGTAGGCCTATATATATGTAATGTCTTGCACTGTCAGGCTGATTAAGCTGTAGGCCTATATATATGTAATGTCTTGCACTGTTAGGCTGATTAAGCTGTAGGCCTATATATATGTAATGCCTTGCACTGTTAGGCTGATTAAGCTGTAGGCCTATATATATGTAATGCCTTGCACTGTCAGGCTGATTAAGCTGTAGGCCTATATATATGTAATGCCTTGCACTGTTAGGCTGATTAAGCTGTAGGCCTATATATATGTAATCTGCACTGTTAGGCTGATAAGCTGTCCCTATATAATGTAATCCTTGCCTTTTTGGGCTGTTTAAAGCTGTAGCCTATTATTTAAAATGTCTTGCACTTCAGGTGTTAACTGTGCCTATATATTTAAAATGTCTTGCACTGTTGGGCTGATTAAGCTGTGGGCCTTTTAATATGTAATCCCTTGCCTGTCAGGCTGTTTAAAGCTGTGGCCATATTATTATGTCTTGCACTGTTAGGCTGTTAAGCTGTGGGCCCTATATATATTAATGCCTTGCACTGTCGGCTATTAAACTGTAGCCTATATTATTAATGCTTGCACTGTTAGGCTATTAAGCTTGGGCCTATAAAATTTTAAATCTTGCACTGTTGGGCTGATTAAAGCTTGGGGCCTATATTAGTAATGCCTTGCACTGTTAGGCTGATTAAGCTGTAGGCCTATAATAGAAAGCCTTGCACTGTTAGGCTGTTTAAAGCTGTAGCCTATATATATTAAATGTCTTGCACTGTCGGCGTTTAAAGCTGTAGGCCTATATATATGAAAGTCTTGCCTGTTAGGCGTTTAAAGCTGTAGGGCCTTATATATGTAATGTCTTGCACTGTTAGGCTTTAAACTGTGGGCCTATATATTGAATCCCTTCCTGTTGGGCTGATTAAGCTGTGGGCCTTTTTTTAATGTTTGCACTGTCGCTGATTACTGTAGGCCATATATATTAATGTTTTGAACTGTTGGGCTGTTTAAAGTTTGGGGCCCTATATTTTTTTAATGTTTTGCACTGTCGCCTGTTTAACTGTAGGCCTATATAATGTAATTTTTGCACTGTCAGGCTGATTAAGCTGTAGGCCTATATATTTTAAATGCCCTTGCCTGTTAGGCTGATTAAGCTGTGGGCCTATATATTGAAATCCTTGCACTTTTAGCTGTTTAAAGCTGTAGGCCTATAATATGTAATGTCTTGCACTGCGGGCTGATTAAGCTGAGCCCTAAATTAATGCCTTGCACTGTTGGGCTGATTAAGCTTACCCTATAAAATTTTAAATGCCCTTGCACTGTCAGGCTGTTAAGCTGAAAGCCTATATATATGAAATCCCTTGCACTTTTAGGCTTTTAAAGCTGTAGGCCTATTATATGAAATTTTTGCACTGTCGGGCTGTTAAAGCTGTAGGCCTTATTAGAAAGCCTTGCCTGTTGCTGTTTAAAGCTGTGGGCCCTATATATATTAATGTCTTGCACTGTTAGGCTGATTAAGCTGTGGGCCTTATATATGTAATCCCTTGCACTGTCAGGCTGTTAGCTGTAGGCCAAATATATTGTAATCCTTGCACTTTTAGGCTTTTAAAGCTGTGGCCTATATTTTGAAATGTCTTCACTGTTAGGCTGTTTAAAGCTGTAGGCCTATATTATGTAATGTCTTCCCTGTTAGGCTGATTAAGCTGTGGGGCCTATATTGTTTGCTTGCACTGTTGGGCTGTTAAGCTGTGGGCCCTTTTATATATTATGTCTTGCACTGTCGGCTGATTAAGCTGTAGCCTATATATATGTAATGTTTTGCACTGTTAGGCTGATTAAGCGTAGCCTATATATATTAAATGTTTTGCACTGTTGGCTGTTAGCTGTAGCCTATATTATTTAATTCTTGCACTTCGGCTGTTTAAAGCTGTAGGCCTATATATATGAAATTTTTCCCTTCACTGTTAGCTGAAAAAGCTTGGGCCCCTTAATATATGTAATGTTTTCCCATGTTAGGCGATTAACCTGTACCCCTATATATATGTAAGTCTTGCATGTCGGGCTGTTTAAGCGTAGGCCTATTTTTGAAATGTCTTGCACGTTAGGCTGAAAGCTGTAGGCCTATATATATGAAATGTTTGACTGTTAGGCTGATTAAGCTGTGGCCTATATATATGAAAATGTCTTGACTGTCGGCTGATTAAGCTGTAGGCCTTTATATTAAATGTCTTGCACTTTTAGGCTGTTTAAAAGCTGTAGGCCTAATTTTTAATGCCCTTGCATTCAGGCTTTTAAAGCTGTAGGCCTATATATATGTAATGTCTTCACGTCAGGCTGTTTAAAGCTGTAGGCCTATATATATTTAATGTCTTGCACTTCAGGCTGATTAAGCTGTAGGCCTATATATATGTAATGTCTTCACTGTAGGCTAAAAGCTGTGGGCCTATATATTTTTAATGTCTTGCCTGCCTTATTAAGCTGTAGCCTTATATATGAAAAGTCTTGCCTGTCGGCTGATTAAGTGTTGGGCCTTATATATGAAAGTCTTGCACTTCGGGCTGTTTAACTGTAGGCTATATATATGAAATGTCTTGCACTGTCAGGCTTTTAAAGCTGTAGGCCTATATATTTAATGCTTGCACTGTCAGGCTATTAATGTAGCCATAAATTATGCCTTCCCTGTCAGGCTGTTTTAAGCTGTGGGCCTATTTTGAAATGCTTGCCTGTCAGGCTGTTTAAAACTGTAGGCCTAATAATGTAATGCCTTGCACTTTTTGGGCTTTTAAAGCTGGGCCTATAATAGTTCCCTTGCACGGTTGGCGATTAAGCTGTAGGCCTATATATTTAATGCCTTGGGCACTTTTTAGGCTATTAAGCGTAGGCCTATAGTATGAAAGGGGGCTTGCACTGTCAGGCTGATTAAGCTTAGCCTATTATATGTAATCCCTTGCACTTTTGGCTGATAACTGTAGCCTATTATATGAAACCTTGCACTGTTAGGCTGATTAAGCTGTAGCCTATATATTGTAATGCCTTGCACTTTTTAGGCTGTTAAAAGCTTACCCTTATATATGTAATCCTTCCTGTCAGGCTGATTAAGCTGTAGGCCTATAAAATTTTAAATCCCTTGCCTGTTGGCTGATTAAGCTGTAGCCTATATATATGTAATCCTTGCACTGTTGCTGTTTAAGCTGTGGCCTAATATTGTAATCCCTTTGCACTTCGGCTGATTAAAGCTGTGGGCCTATATATATGTAATCCCTTGCACTGTTAGCTATTAAGCTGTAGGCCTATATATTTAAATGCCTTGCATGTCGGCTGTTAAGCTGTAGCCTATATTTGTAATCTTGCACTTTTGGCTGATTAAGCTGTAGGCCTAATATATTATCCCTTGCACGTTAGGCTGTTTACTGTGGCCTATAAAATTGTAATGCCTTGCCTGTTGGGCTGTTAAGCTGTAGGCCTTATAATTAATGCCTTGCCTGTTAGGCTAAATAAGCGTAGGCCTATATATATGAAATCCTTCCTGTTGGCTGTTTAAACTGTAGGCCTAATATAGAAAATCCCTTGCACTGTTGGGCTGATTAGCTGTAGGCCTATATTATGAAAATGCCTTGCCTGTTGGCTGATTAAGCGAGCAAAAACGACAGAAAAAAAAACTTTACAAAACCCAACACATTTAAACGCAGGGAACTCCGGGGTGTAGGGTTAGCACCTCGCCTCAAAAACCGAGAATCCCGGGTTCGCCCCCGGGGTGGAGGGAAACAGACGACGGTCTCCTTAAAACCGAGCCCCTTTCCACCCAGCATAAAGGGGTGTGGGGTGTTAGCCGGGGTTTTGGACCCGCCTCCCGGGGGGGTGGGTTCCCCAAAACTAACCCTAACAGGAATGATAAACGTTGTTTTTGGAGAGGCCACCCACTTGCCAGGCCTGCAAAAAAACTACTACAGGATACACCACACACACACCACACACACACACACACCACACACACCCCAAGCACACACCCACACAACACTCCCCCCTATAGGTTCAGGGCGCGGGAGAGGGAGTCCCCCAAGGGGGCCCCCCACATGCCTGCCCCCAACACCAACTTGGTGGCTGCATTGCGCTACTGTGCTTGTGACTCCCCTGTGTTGGGGGGTTTGGGGGGGTTTTCGGGGTGTCGGGGTGTGTGTGGGGGTGGGGGTTTTGGGTTTGGGGGGGTGTGTGTTCGTTGTGTGTGTGTTGTGTGGTTCGGTGTTTGGGGGGGTGGGTGGTGGGTGGGTGGGTGGG
>JACEEZ010007283.1:110000-122500 GCA_016584305.1 Chionoecetes opilio | reverse complement strand
TCTAAGCTTTAACTAGGAAAGGATGGGTTAGAATCTAAGCTTTAACTAGGAAAGGATGGGTTAGAATCTAAGCTTTAACTAGGAAAGGATGGGTTAGAATCTAAGCTTTTACTAGGAAAGGATGGGTTATAATCTAAGCTTTAACTAGGAAAGGATGGGTTAGAATCTAAGCTTTAACTAGGAAAGGATGGGTTATAATCTAAGCTTTTACTAGGAAAGGATGGGTTAGAATCTAAGCTTTAACTAGGAAAGGATGGGTTAGAATCTAAGCTTTAACTAGGAAAGGATGGGTTATAATCTAAGCTTTAACTAGGAAAGGATGGGTTATAATCTAAGCTTTTACTAGGAAAGGATGGGTTATAATCTAAGCTTTTACTAGGAAAGGATGGGTTATAATCTAAGCTTTAACTAGGAAAGGATGGGTTAGAATCTAAGCTTTTACTAGGAAAGGATGGGTTATAATCTAAGCTTTAACTAGGAAAGGATGGGTTAGAATCTAAGCTTTTACTAGGAAAGGATGGGTTATAATCTAAGCTTTAACTAGGAAAGGATGGGTTAGAATCTAAGCTTTAACTAGGAAAGGATGGGTTATAATCTAAGCTTTAACTAGGAAAGGATGGGTTAGAATCTAAGCTTTTACTAGGAAAGGATGGGTTATAATCTAAGCTTTTACTAGGAAAGGATGGGTTAGAATCTAAGCTTTAACTAGGAAAGGATGGGTTATAATCTAAGCTTTAACTAGGAAAGGATGGGTTATAATCTAAGCTTTAACTAGGAAAGGATGGGTTATAATCTAAGCTTTTACTAGGAAAGGATGGGTTAGAATCTAAGCTTTAACTAGGAAAGGATGGGTTAGAATCTAAGCTTTTACTAGGAAAGGATGGGTTAGAATCTAAGCTTTAACTAGGAAAGGATGGGTTAGAATCTAAGCTTTTACTAGGAAAGGATGGGTTAGAATCTAAGCTTTTACTAGGAAAGGATGGGTTAGAATCTAAGCTTTTACTAGGAAAGGATGGGTTAGAATCTAAGCTTTTACTAGGAAAGGATGGGTTATAATCTAAGCTTTTACTAGGAAAGGATGGGTTATAATCTAAGCTTTTACTAGGAAAGGATGGGTTAGAATCTAAGCTTTAACTAGGAAAGGATGGGTTAGAATCTAAGCTTTTACTAGGAAAGGATGGGTTATAATCTAAGCTTTTACTAGGAAAGGATGGGTTATAATCTAAGCTTTTACTAGGAAAGGATGGGTTAGAATCATAGATATGTGACAATGGCCTTTCTTGTTCTCAGCCCTAGATTTGATGGCGCCCCCAAAACATCAATTTTCACTGTCCATTTTTTTAGCTTTCCGGCGTCTGGCGGACTTAATGTAGGTGTGAAGGCAATTTTGAGGCCTACCTTCCGATAGAGTTTTGTAAGTCCTACAACTTTGTCATCAATGAATTATTTTCAATCTTGAACGTAAATGGCTTTTTTGGAACAAAAACCCCCCTGACACTGCCCCGCAACGCCCGTGTCAGGGGGGTTTTTGTTCCAAAAAAGACATTTACGTTCAAGATTGAAAATAATTCACTGATGACAAAGTTGTAGAACTTACAAAACTCTATCAGAAGTGTTGCCTCGAAATTGCCTTCAGACCTACATTAAGTCCGCCAGACGCCAGGTAGCTCACTTCACATACATTATCGCCTTGTTTCAACGTCGTTTATCAGACGTCCAACTCAACAGGAAGCCAGTGACTCACGGAGAGATGCCACCCAGCGCCTAGATCAAAAGTTAGGCGCAGGAGTGAATCCCTGCGTTCCTGTCCCCTAACAATGCTTGACTGTCAAAACCATTCCTAACTTCCTCCCCAGACCCCACAGCTGCAGTGTCCCTCCCCAGACCCCACAGCTGTACAGGGTCCCTCCCCAGACCCCACAGCTGCACAGTGTCCCTCCCCAGACCCCACAGCTGCCCTCCCCAGACCCCACAGCTGTACAGGGTCCCTCCCCAGACCCCACAGCTGCACAGGGTCCCTCCCCAGACCCCACAGCTGCACAGTGTCCCTCCCCAGACCCCACAGCTGCCCTCCCCAGACCCCACAGCTGCACAGTGTCCCTCCTCAGACCCCACAGCTGCACAGGGTCCCTCCCCAGACCCCACAGCTGCACAGTGTCCCTCCCCAGACCCCACAGCTGCCCTCCCCAGACCCCACAGCTGCACAGTGTCCCTCCTCAGACCCCACAGCTGCACAGGGTCCCTCCCCAGACCCCACAGCTGCACAGGGTCCCTCCCCAGACCCCACAGCTGCACAGGGTCCCTCCCAGACCCACAGCTACACAGGGTCCCTCCCCAGACCCCACAGCTGCACAGTGGTCCCTCCCCAGACCCCACAGCTGCACAGGGTCCCTCCCCAGACCCCACAGCTGCACAGGGTCCCTCCCCAGACCCCACAGCTACACAGGTCCCTCCCCAGACCCCACAGCTGCACAGTGTCCCTCCTCAGACCCCACAGCTGCACAGGGTCCCTCCCCAGACCCCACAGCTGCACAGGGTCCCTCCCCAGACCCCACAGCTGCACAGGGTCCCTCCCCAGACCCCACAGCTACACAGGGTCCCTCCCCAGACCCCACAGCTGCACAGGGTCCCTCCCCAGACCCCACAGCTGCACAGGGTCCCTCCCCAGACCCCACAGCTGCACAGGGTCCCTCCTCAGACCCCACAGAGTCCTTCCCTCCTTCTTAGCATATAAATATACTCCTGAATTTTGAGGCAATTTATATTCAATATTAGTATTGGTCTTGTTGTTGAGTCCCCTGTGTGAGGGTTGGCCAGGGTGAGAACGTCCTGGTTAGGGCTCACCGCCCCCCAAGACCTTAACAACCACCCACTCATGGCAATATATATACAGTAAAAGCCTTATAACTCGCCACTCTATAACTCGGAATTTCATATCACTCGGCATGGCAAAGACAATTTTTTTTGATTTTTTTATATTTATTTATATATTTGATTTTATTTACACCTAGGCCTATAGCGCGTGTAGGCCGTGAGCTCCAGGGGTGGGATGGCAGGCCCTGGAGGCTCACTGGAGGGCTGTGAGGGTTCCGTAGCCCGTGGTGGTGCAGGCAGGATTGTTATAGTGACGCCTGTGATTAGACTCATTACATTTCATTGCTAAGACATCAGCCTGAACCTGAGACTGCTCCTTCAGAGTCCTCTGGTGACAGTGTTATCTTGTCAAGCCTTCTTGACGTGACCCGCCGTCATGATGGACTGCGCTACCAAGGCATGTAAAACTTTCCAAGATCTCAATGTCCTCGCCACACGCATGAACAGACTGTACTGCTTCATCTAGTAAGTCTCCAAACACCTGGACCTTGGTCTTGAGCCAGGAGACCTCAAGTCCCAAAGGCTTTGCCTCCTCGTGCAGCGCCTCGAGAGCCATCACCAGGACCTCCAGCGACTCAGCAAAGATTACTGCATCATCGGCAAAAACAAGATCAGTGATCTTGGTGTTGCCGACGGATGCTCCACAATCACTTTGATCTACAACCTTGTCCAATACCCAGTCCATACAAGCGTTGAAAAGTGATGGGGCAAGGACGCACCCTTGCCTCACTCCTGTATTCACAGGAAAGAAGCTGGATACACCTGCCCCACACTTCACAGCACTCTCAGTCCCAGAATACAGGATTGCTGTGGCCACCAACAGTCCATTTGATCAAAGAGGGAGTCACTGGTGGCCAGGCAGCGGCCTCTGCACGGTGGGCGTGGCCGTGCAGGAATACTGTTCTAAACGGAGAGTCTGCGGACATGTTGGCGTTTGCAGAAATACTTCCCCAAACGCAAATACAGGAGAACCTGGTTTATCCGGCAGCCTCGGGGGGCAGCGCATGCCGGATAACTCATTTTGCCGTTGTTTTGAGAGTTACTCTTATGGCATCGCCCAAAATCCCAATAAATACTGTGGTTTCTGGAGGTTGTTGTTGTTGTTGTTGTTTTAGGGCTGCGAGGATCCCTTGGGGAACACTATGAGCCCTGGTGATGTCCTATGATGCCATCACAGGCGCGGTAGTTGACCCGTCTTCCTCAGGAAGGCACAGGTGAGGCGGATGACGGCGTGTTGCCGAGAGGGGGGAACGCCAGCCGCCGCCAGCAGGGTGGGCAGGTCACAGGTGGTGACGTTCAGGGCGAGGAGTTGAGAGTGTAGCACTACACGGTGGGAGTGGAAGCGCGGACACTGCAGCAGAAAGTGTTCAATAGTCTCAGGAAAATTCATGCACCAGGGGCAGTGGGGGTCAGGGGACAGACGGAGGCGATGCAGGTGAGCTGTGAGTGTGTGTGAGTGTGCCCCAGGCGGAGGCGGGTGAGAGTGACATCCAGGACGCGGGACTTTGTCCGTATCCACGGCTGGGAGGAAGTCACTGGGTATTGGCCCATGGAGGTGATGCGGAGGGCATCGCCGAGTGTGTTATTCCAGGTGGAGCGGCAGACCCGGGAGATCAGGCGTGTGGCCGCGGAGAGCGGCAGAGGGAAGGGTGTCGTGTTTACATCTGTCAAGGCCATCCTGGCAGCAGAATCAGCCACCTCGTTGCCTGGGATACCAGCGTGGGAGGGAACCCACTGGAAGGCGATCTCCCAGCCCTCGTTGGTAAGGTGAAGGGCCCTCTGGATGGTGTGGACGAGGGACGTAGAGGATCGTGGATGGCGGGAGAGGAGGAGGTGGAGTGAGGAGAGGGAGTCTGTGTAGACCACAGCCTTGCCCAACTAAATTTCTGCCGATTTTCTCAGTTTTAGAAATAATTATACTTAATTAATGCCTGGGTCAATTAGTGCCGTTGTTTTGAGACTGCCGTTGTTTTAAATGCCGGTTAAATGAGGTTCTCCTGTACTACTAAAGCATTTACACTTCCTCACATCTGCAAACAAATTCGGACTTCTGCAATTTACGGAAGTTGCCCACCTCTTGACACCCCCCCCCCACCCCACCCCCCACACACACACACCCACCCACACCCACCCACACCCACGCACCCACCCACACCCCCACACACACACCCACCCACCCACACACACACCCACAGCCACACCCACACACACACACACACTCACAGAGGTGGGCAGCCAGGGGGTGTAGACAGGCTGTAGTAAATACTTGGCGTCCGGAATGGTTAGGAGTTTGGGGGAATTAACAGCCCAGTAGATACCATTGATGATTACTGAAGCGTAGGGGGCGATCTGAAAGTAGTAGTGGTAGTTATAGGTCTGAAAGTAGTAGTGGTAAAAAAAAAAAAAAAAAAAAAAAAAAAAAAAAAAAAAAAAAAAAAAAAAAAATCTAGGTCTGAGTAGTAGTGGTAGTTATAGGTCTGAGAGTAGCAGTGGTATTTATAGGTCTGAAAGTAGTGGTAGGAGAAAAAAAAAAAAAAAAAAAAAAAAGTTATAGGTCTGAGTAGTAGTGGTAGTTATAGATCTGTGAGTAGCAGTGGTAGTTATAGGTCTGAAAGTAGTAGTGGTAGTTATAGATCTGTGAGTAGCAGTGGTAGTTATAGATCTGTGAGTAGTAGTGGTAGTTATAGGTCTGAGAGTAGTAGTGGTAGTTATAGGTCTGAGAGTAGCAGTGGTAGTTATAGGTCTGAGAGTAGTAGTGGTAGTTATAGATCTGTGAGTAGTAGTGGTAGTTATAGGTCTGAGAGTAGCAGTGGTAGTTATAGATCTGTGAGCAGTAGTGGTAGTTATAGGTCTGAGAGTAGCAGTGGTAGTTATAGGTCTGAGAGTAGTAGTGGTAGTTATAAGTCTGAAAGTAGTAGTGGTAGTTATAGGTCTGAAGTAGTAGTGGTAGTTATAGGTCTGAAAGTAGTAGTGGTAGTTATAGGTCTGAGAGTAGCAGTGGTAGTTATAGGTCTGAAAGTAGCAGTGGTAGTTATAGGTCTGAGAGTAATAATAATAATAATAATAATAATAATAATAATAATGATAATGATAATGATAATAATAATAATAATAATAATAATAATAATGATAATAATAATGATAATAATAATAATAATAATAATAATAATAATAATGATAATAATAATAATAATAATAGTGATATGTATTGATTAAGAGAGAGAGAGAGAGAGAGAGAGAGAGAGAGAGAGAGAGAGAGAGAGAGAGAGAGAGAGAGAGAGAGAGAGAGAGAGAGAGAGAGAGAGAGAGAGAGAGAGAGAGAGAGAGAGAGAGAGAGAGAGAGAGAGAGAGAGAGAAAAAAAGTTGCAGAAAATTAAAATAATCAATCTAAATCAACAAACATCTTTTCCTCTAAAAGAGACAAAGACTATGCAATAAATACCATTAACATACTAACTCTACACTACTACAATCACTACCAAACAATTCCTTTCTTCCTCCTCTTCAAAACGAGACCCAACACGACATATATCCAATAACTACTACTACCACTACTACTACTACTACCACTACTACTACTACTACTACTACTACAATCACTACCAAACCATTCCTTTCTTCCTCCTCTTCAAAACAAGACCCAACACGACATAATCAATCACTATATACATACTACTACTACTACCACTACTACTACTACTACTACTCAATCACTACCAACATTCTTCTTCCCTTCAACAACCACACGACTATCATACTACTACTACATACTACTACTACTACTACTATACTACTACACACAATCATACAAATTCCTTTCTTCCTCCTCTTCAAAACGAGACCCAACACGACATATATCCAATAACTACTACTACCACTACTACTACCACTACTACTACCACTACTACTACTACTACCACCTCACCTTATGGGCAAACACAGACAGGTATTTGTCGGGGTTCTCCTCATAGTCCACAGGGTCGTATTTCCTGCCGTCCTTCCGCACCAAGTGGTCCTGGCGGCTCACCTCACACACATACACCTTGTTCAGGGCTGCCGCACAAACACACCACCAGGATCAAGGCAACAATAATAAGAAGAATAATAATACCACCATACTAGCTAGGCCTAAATCCATAAAAAGTCTGCGTCTCTCTCTGTCTGTCTGTTTGTCTGTCTCTGTGTCTCTGTCTCTGTCTCTGTCTCTGCCTTCTCTCTCTCTCTCTCTCTCTCTCTCTCTCTCTCTCTCTCTCTCTCCTCTCTCTCTCTCTCTCTCTCTCAAGCAAACAACCCGGGCCTAAATCTATTGAGAAACACAAAAAGTAACTCACAAAAAATATAATCTAAAAAATAATCCAAGAAAATAAAAATTTAACTGACCCAAAAGTTGCTTAAAAAAAAAAAAAAAAAAAAAAAAAAAAAAAAAAAAAAAAAAAAAAAATCAAAAAATCAAAAAAATCAAAAAAATCAAAAATCAAAAATTTCCCCAAAAAATCTAGAAGTTAAAAAAAAAAAAAAAAAAAAAAAAAAAAAAAACTCTTGGCCAAAAAAAAAAAAAAAAAACCCCTCTCTAGGCCTACAGATGCCCGCACCTCCATGTTCTGCGGCCTTCTTGAGCGCGGACACGGGAATGTACTCATGGGGCAGCTCCTGAATGATCTCCTGGGCGCCCTGAGACACATTGCCGCTGCCCGTGAAGATGAAGGTAAGCGGCCCGATGGATTTAGGCAACATTCCCAGGGAGATCTCATAGCCCGCATCCCTGATAGCCTGGCGCGCCATCTCCGTGTTGCGGTAGTTATGTGCCGGGCCGATGTACTGGGGAGTAGTAGTAGTAGTTGTAGTGGTGGTTATAGGGGTAGTTATAGGGGTAGTTATAGTAAGAAGCCATCAAAAGCCCTAAATCCGTCAAAAACACAATTCTAGCCCTAAATCTATCAAAAAATGTAGTGGTAGTTATAGTGGTAGTTATAGGGGTGGTGAGAGAGAGTAGTAGTGGTAGTTATAGGGGTGGTGAGAGAGAGTAGTAGTGGTAGTTATAGGGGTGGTGAGAGTAGTAGTGGTAGTTATAGGGGTGGTGAGAGTAGTAGTGGTAGTTATAGTGAGAGTAGTAGTGGTAGTTATAGGGGTGGTGAGAGTAGTAGTGGTAGTTATAGGGGTGGTGAGAGTAGTAGTGGTAGTTATAGGGGTGGTGAGAGTAATAGTGGTAGTTATAGTGAGAGTAGTAGTGGTAGTTATAGGGGTGGTGAGAGTAGTAGTGGTAGTTATAGGGGTGGTGAGAGTAGTAGCGGTAGTTATAGTGTTAGTTATAGGGGTAGTGAGAGTAGTAGTGGTAGTTATAGGGGTAGTGAGAGTAGTAGTGGTAGTTATAGGGGTAGTGAGAGTAGTAGTGGTAGTTATAGGGGTAGTGAGAGTAGTAGCAGTGGTAGGAGACAATTATACACATAAAAATATATGTGCTGGGCCTAATACTATATGGGGCCTATGTGCTGGGGGGAGTAGTAGTGGTAGTTATAGTGGTGGTAGTAGTGGTTATAGTAGGGGTGGAGTGTTGGGTCTCGTTTTGAAGAGGAGATGAAAGGAATTGTGTGGGAGGGTTTGTAGTGGTGGTAGTTATAGTGGTAGTTATAGGGGTGGTAGTTATAGTGGTGGTGGAATAGTAGTGGTAGTTATAGGGGTGGTAGTTATAGTGCTAGTTATAGTGGCGGTAGTTATAGTGGTGGTGGAATAGTAGTGGTAGTTATAGGGGTGGTTAGTGGTAGTTATAGGCGTGGTGGAGTCGTATGGTAGTAGTGGTGGTAGTTATAGGGGTGGTGGAGTCGTATTGGTAGTAGTAGAGGTAGTTATAGGGGTGGTAGAGTCGTATTGGTAGTAGTGGTGGTAGTTATAGGGGTGGTGGAGTCGTATTGGTAGTAGTAGTGGTAGTTATAGGGGTGGTAGAGTCGTATTGGTAGTAGTGGTGGTAGTTATAGGGGTGGTGGAGTCGTAGTGGTAGTTATAGGGGTGGTGGAGTAGTAGTGGTAGTTATAGGGGTGGTGGAGTAGTAGTGGTAGTTATAGGGGTGGTGGAGTAGTAGTGGTAGTTATTGGGGTGGTGGAGTAGTAGTGGTAGTTATAGGGGTGGTGGAGTAGTAGTGGTAGTTATAGGGGTGGTGGAGTAGTAGTGGTAGTTATAGGGGTGGTGAGAGTAGTAGTGGTAGTTATGGTGGTAGTTATAGGGGTGGTGAGATAGTAGTAGTGGTAGTTATAGGGGTGGTGAGAGTAGTAGTGGTAGTTATAGGGGTGGTGAGAGAGTAGTAGTGGTAGTTATAGGGGTGGTGAGAGTAGTAGTGGTAGTTATAGGAGTAATTATAGCATAAAAATACATAATCTAGGCCTAACTCCATGACAATAGCCCCCAATAGGCCTACTCATAGCAATATAGTAATAATTGTATCTAGGCCTCAATTAATAACACACACAAAGTCGAAGTCTAAAGCCATCAAAATAAAAATAAATAGGCCTAAATCCACCAAAAAACACAACATTTGGGTGGTTTAAGGCCTTAAACCACCAACAAGCACAAAAGTTATGTGGTTTAAGGCCTTAAACCACCAACAAGCACAAAAGTTATGTGGTTTAAGGCCTTAAACCACCAACAAGCACAAAAGTTATGTGGTTTAAAGGGCCTTAAACCACCACAAGCACAAAAGTTATGTGGTTTAAGGCCTTAACCACCAACAAGCACAAAAGTTATGTGGTTTAAGGCCTTAAACCACCAACAAGCACAAAGTTATGTGGTTTAAGGCCTTAAACCACCAACAAGCACAAAAGTTATGTGGTTTAAGGCCTTAAACCACCAACAAGCACAAAAGTTATGTGGTTTAAGGCCTTAACCACCAACAAGCACAAAAGTTATGTGGTTTAAGGCCTTAAACCACCACAAGCACAAAAGTTATGTGGTTTAAGGCCTTAAACCACCAACAAGCACAAAAGTTATGTGGTTTAAGGCCTTAAACCACCAACAAGCACAAAAGTTATGTGGTTTAAGGCCTTAAACCACCACAAGCACAAAAGTTATGTGGTTTAAGGCCTTAAACCACCAACAAGCACAAAAGTTATGTGGTTTAAGGCCTTAAACCACCAACAAGCACAAAAGTTATGTGGTTTAAGGCCTTAAACCACCAACAAGCACAAAAGTTATGTGGTTTAAGGCCTTAAACCACCAACAAGCACAAAAGTTATGTGGTTTAAGGCCTTAAACCACCAACAAGCACAAAAGTTATGTGGTTTAAGGCCTTAAACACCAACAAGCACAAAAGTTATGTGGTTTAAGGCCTTAAACCACCAACAAGCACAAAAGTTATGTGGTTTAAGGCCTTAAACCACCAACAAGCACAAAAGTTATGTGGTTTAAGGCCTTAAACCACCAAAAAACAAAATTTAGGTGGTTTAAGGCCTTAAACCACCAAAAAACAAAATTTAGGTGGTTTAAGGCCTTAAACCACCAAAAAACACAAAATTTAGGTGGTTTAAGGCCTTAAACCACCAAAAAACACAAAATTTGGGTGGTTTAAGGCCTTAAACCACCAAAAAACACAAAATTTGGGTGGTTTTAACCGTTACAAACACCACCAAAAAAAAACACAAAATTTGGGTGGTTTAAGGCCTTAAACCACCAAAAAACACAAAATTTGGGTGGTTTAAGGCCTTAAACCACCAAAAAACACAAAATTTAGGTGGTTTAAGGCCTTAAACCACCAAAAAACATAAAATTTGGGTGGTTTAAGGCCTTAAACCACCAAAAAACACAGAATTTGGGTGGTTTAAGGCCTTAAACCACAAAAAAAAAAAAAAAATTTGGGTGGTTTAAGGCCTTAAACCACCAAAAAACACAACATTTAGGTGGTTTAAGGCCTTAAACCCCATGGATGCCTACTCCCCATGAAGGCCTACTCCCCATGAAGGCCTACTCCCCATGGAGGCCTACTCCCCATGAAGGCCTACTCCCCATGAAGCCCTACTCCCCATGGAGGCCTACTCCCCATGAAGCCCTACTCCCCATGGAGGCCTACTCCCCATGAAGGCCTACTCCCCATGAAGGCCTACTCCCCATGAAGGCCTACTCCCCATGAAGGCCTACTCCCCATGGAGGCCTACTCCCCATGAAGGCCTACTCCCCATGAAGGCCTACTCCCCATGGAGGCCTACTCCCCATGAAGGCCTACTCCCCATGAAGGCCTACTCCCCAATGAAGGCCTACTCCCCTGGAGGCCTACTCCCCAATGGAGGCCTACTCCCCATGGAGGCCTACCCCCATGGAGGCCTACTCCCCATGAAGGCCTATCCCCATGGAGGCCTACTCCCATGGAGGCCTACTCCCCCATGGAGGCCTACTCCCCATGAAGGCCTACTCCCCATGAAGGCCTACTCCCCATGGAGGCCTACTCCCCATGAGGCCTACTCCCCATGGAGGCCTACTCCCATGGAGGCCTACTCCCCATGGAGGCCTACTCCCCATGGAGGCCTACTCCCCATGAAGGCCTACTCCCCATGAAGGCCTACTCCCCATGGAAGGCCTACTCCCCATGAAGGCCTACTCCCCATGAAGGCCTACTCCCCATAAGCCTACTCCCCATGAGAGGCCTACTCCCCATGGAGGCCTACTCCCCATGAAGGCCTACTCCCCATGAAGGCCCTACTCCCCATGAAGGCCTACTCCCCATGAAGGCCTACTCCCCATGAAGGCCTACTCCCCATGGAGGCCTACTCCCCATGGAGGCCTACTCCCCATGAAGGCCTACTCCCCATGAAGGCCTACTCCCCATGAAGGCCTACTCCCCATGAAGGCCTACCCCCATGGAGGCCTACTCCCCATGGAGGCCTTACTCCCCATGAAGCCTACTCCCATGGAGGCCTACTCCCCATGGAGGCCTACTCCCCATGAAGGCCTACTCCCCATGAAGGCCTACTCCCCATGAAGGCCTACTCCCCATGGAGGCCTACTCCCATGGAGGCCTACTCCCCATGAAGGCCTACTCCCCATGAAGGCCTACTCCCCATGGAGGCCTACTCCCCATGAGGCCTACTCCCCATGGAGGCCTACTCCCCATGGAGGCCTACTCCCACTCCCATGGAGGCCTACTCCCCCCATGAAGGCCTACTCCCCATGAAGGCCTACTCCCCCATGGAGGCCTACTCCCCATGGAGGCCTACTCCCCATGAAGGCCTACTCCCCATGAAGGCCTACTCCCCATGGAGGCCTACTCCCCATGGAGGCCTACTCCCCATGGAGGCCTACTCCCCATGAGGCCTACTCCCCATGAAGGCCTACTCCCCATGAGGCCTACCGCCCATGAAGGGCCTACTCCCCATGGAGGCCTACTCCCCATGGAGGCCCCTACTCCCCATGAGGCCTACCTCCCATGAAGGCCTACTCCCCATGAAGGCCTACTCCCCATGGAGGCCTACTCCCCATGAGGCCTACTCCCCATGAGGCCTACTCCCCATGAAGGCCTACTCCCCATGGAGGCCTACTCCCATGAGGCCTACTCCCCATGAAGGCCTACTCCCCATGAAGGCCTACTCCCCATGGAGGCCTACTCCCCATGAAGGCTACTCCCCATGAAGGCCTACTCCCCATGAAGG
>JACEEZ010007283.1:97500-105000 GCA_016584305.1 Chionoecetes opilio | reverse complement strand
AGTGGTATAACAGTGGGTAATACAGCAATAATTTTAAAAGTGCTCCTTTAAGTGTTAAGTGCACTTCAGCAAAAATATCCACTTCAAAAAGTTGCAAAAATGACCAAAAAGGTACCCAAACACCAAATAAACCAATAAAAATGGCAAAATTTTAGTGTTTCAAGTAATTCATACCATTTCCCAATATTCCAGAACCATTGGTCCTACTTCAGGTAAGTAAAAAAAAGTGTAACAGTAGAAGCATGCCTACTTTTTTTACGGTGTAAAACATTTTATAAGACCTTTCTCATCTTTCTCATCTCATCAGAATCTTTCTAAGATTTTCTCAAGAACTACTGGCCATATGAAAATTCTAATGGTAGCGTTGGAATCCTCATAAAATTCCGCTCTTATTGGCATATAAGCCATACAAAGTTGACTCAGGAAATATCGAGCTACGAAGTGGTGAACGTAAATATTTCTTATTTCTCTTTACTCAATGTTTTTTCTAAGTCGTTAAACTCCGCTATTTACATGTATTTCTTGTTATTTTTGTCTTTCATAAGGCAGAATAATATCTTGCGAAACCAACGATATAATTTTATAATAATGCCAGGAAAAAAGAATAATCGTGGTTGAAATTGATAACATAACCAAAACATTCGCCGCAGAGTCGGCTATTACGCGCAGCCTCGTAGAGAGCCCCAGACTGATGTCACAGTGGCCGAAAAAACATAGCATTTCTTGTTATTTTTGTCTTTCATAAGGCAGAATAATATCTTGCGAAACCAACGATATAATTTTATAATAATGCCAGGAAAAAAGAATAATCGTGGTTGAAATTGATAACATATCCAAAACATTCGCCGCAGTCGGCTATTACGCGCAGCCTCGTAGAGAGCCCCAGACTGATGTCGCAGTGGCCGAAAAAACTTATTAAACTTTTCGTGCGTGAAAGGGTTAACCTATTTTCTACCATAAAATGAATCACAGGGCCATCGCCGAAGGCATTTTACGAACACTTTACCACCCAGTAAACCACTTACCGTCTCATAAATGTTTCCAAAACGTCCCAGTACACTGTGTTTAATAATAAAATCATAGATTTCACCTCGGTAATAGACAGTAAAGCACAATTCTTGGACATTAATGAGGGTGACGCTTTTCCAAGATGAGCTTCAGCTACGCACCTACGCATTGATGAAACTTGCAAGCAGCACTCCTCGGGCCTCCCCCTACTCCACACAGGCCCCATGTCCCCTCTAGTATTGGTCATGTGTGGTATATTGTGGTCTATTGTGGTCTATTATGGTCATGCGCCTTAGCGTCAAACCGACACACCACCACTTTTCCCCATCAATATGCACTAATACCATATGAAAACTTATACCAAAACCTTCCTGCCGATGTCTATTATTATAAAAAGTATTTATGCAGATTTACTTACTTCTTTGGGAGAAATTTGGAGAAATTAGCGCAAGTATAGCAGGAGACGTCCGAACCTCGCACATCTGTTTACAAGCTGCCATATTGCGGCGCGTGGGTGGTGAGGGTGGCAGCGCGAGCCAATGAGAACGCCGCGGCGCACAACGCTGCATTCTCATTGGCTGGGGCCGCAGCTCGCAAGCTAGAAAGTGAATTCATGCAGACGCGGACATAACACCCTTGCAAAGCGGCTTGAATTCATGCAGACGCGGACATAACACCCTTGCAAAGAGGCTGGAAAAAAGAGTGCCATGCTAAATGAATGTTCTGAAAGATTCAATTCTCAGCCTTACAGCTTTGGAGCTATGAGGTGCTAAGGGACACCAATGGATTGAGCATGTGACAACGCGTCGATTGGTACCAAAAAAGCAATTTTCAAGAAAATGGCGCTTAGCTCCCTTTCTACACGCGGCGCCTCAATTACTATTAACGCCACCACACGGCTGTACAGGGAAAAGAAACCTTGGCCTGGCGACTTTAGTGTTGTCTACGGTACACGAGCACTGCAAAACGCCCAACCGTTCCAACACGTACTGACATGTTCAAAGCCTAGGCAAGTCAAGTTTATTTTGCCATGGTTTACGACAAGCTTTGCCGGTGTGCTTATATTAATATTAATATTTATATCACTGAGAAGTGAATTAAGGCTACATGGCATCCCTCTCCTACTGCAAATCTCGTAACCATTTGAAAAGCATCCCGTCATTATGGCACGTTCATTATGGCACATTTAAAGCATCCCGTCATTATGGCACGTCATTATGGCACATTTAAAGCATCCCGTCATTATGGCACGTTCATTATGGCACATTTAAAGCATCCCGTCATTATGGCACGTTCATTATGGCACATTTAAAGCATCCCGTCATTATGGCACGTTCATTATGGCACATTTAAAGCATCCCGTCATTATGGCACGTTCATTATGGCACATTTAAAGCATCCGTCATTATGGCACGTTCATTATGGCACATTTAAGGCATCCCGTCATTATGGCACGTTCATTATGGCACATTTAAAGCATCTCGTCATTATGGCACGTTCATTATGGCACATTTAAAGCATCCCGTCATTATGGCACGTTCATTATGGCACATTTAAAGCATCTCGTCATTATGGCACGTTCATTATGGCACATTTAAAGCATCCCGTCATTATGGCACGTTCATTATGGCACATTTAAAGCATCCCGTCATTATGGCACATTTAAAGCATCTCGTCATTATGGCACGTTCATTATGGCACATTTAAAGCATCCCGTCATTATGGCACGTTCATTATGGCACATTTAAAGCATCCCGTCATTATGGCACGTTCATTATGGCACATTTAAAGCATCCCGTCATTATGGCACGTTCATTATGGCACATTTAAAAGCATCCCGTCATTATGGCACATTTAAAGCACTCGTCATTATGGCACGTTCATTATGGCACATTTAAAGCATCCCGTCATTATGGCACGTTCATTATGGCACATTTAAAGCATCCCGTCATTATGGCACATTTAAAGCATCTCGTCATTATGGCACGCACAACATTTGATTATGAAACATCAAGTGTTTTAGTACTCTATAACTTCTGATATAACTGAGATAACTATAATTTGACGTCATGACACTAGATCTAGCCCAAAACTTGCTAGCTCTAACATGAAGACAGGTCCTTTGTTTAGTGGTCCTAGTAGGTAGGCTTACATAATGTTTAAGCCCACCTCTTGGCCCTGGCTGCTGGTCCTCGATGTGCCGTCTGTCTGGGCATCAAATATCCTATAGTGCATGATGTGCCCACTTTGACCACTGAATAAACAGCCACACAAGGGCATTCATTTGATATCCAATACAGCCAAATTCCCAACATCCGACCTCCAAACATCCGACTTGTCCAAACATCCGACCTCCAAACATCCGACTTGTCCAAACATCTGACCTCCAAACATCCGACTTGTCCAAACATCCGACCTCCAAACATCCGACTTGTCCAAACATCCGACCTCCAAACATCCGACTTGTCCAAACAACCGACTGTTTTCACCACCACATTGTGTCTTGTTTTGGCCATTGATTTGACATCGTTTTTTATAGTGTATAGAAAACATTGATTTGTGGCTTTATTTATGCATGAATGTTACTTTGGCGTCTACCACTGGCTGGGCCTTCAAGAGCTGCATCTTTTATGTTGTACACCATTTTGTCCTTACGTTTAGGGTTACTGTGATATCCCAACATCCGACTATTCCAATTATCCGACCTGCCTGCAGTCCCCCCAAGGTCGGATAATTAATACTTTGCGTACAACACAGCAGACAAGCGGACCACGGCTAGAGGACCCCAGGCATAACTGTGCCGTCACGTTCCGGAGAGGACATTTATATTTGACCAATCCAGGTTCCTTGCTTCTTGTAGTGTTTGCATTTTTGCCATTGCAGTTTAAAAATTTCCAAAAAAAAAAAGTCTAGTAGGCCTAGAAAAAATTTAGGCCTAATTAAATTCATCAAAATACTAAAAATTTCCAAAAAAAAAAATTCACCCCTATAAAACCAGGACTCGAACCTAGTACCACACTTATCTTTTCTAGTATGGCGTCTAGTAGGCCTAGAAAAAATATAGGCCTAATTAAAATCATCAAAAAACTTAAAATTTCCAAAAAATAAAATTACCCCTATAAAACCCGGACTTGAACCTAGTACCACACGCACCTTTTCTAGTATGGCGTCTAGTAGTGGCATGTTAGCTTCTTGGCCCTTGATGGTGTGGGAGAAGAAGCAGTAGGTCTTATTGGGGGTCAGCTGGTCAATGGGGACTTGTTTGACCCCGATAATGACCTCGGCCCCCGTAATATCCTCTTGGATACGCGCCCCCACATTCTGGTAGGCCTAGGGAACAGAGAGGGGGGATTAGGCCTACGCTGGGAGATTAAAGTATATTATTAAAATATTGCTGTTTTGGGTGTAATTAAAATATTGCTGTTTTGGGTAATTAAAATATTGCTGTTTTGGGTAATTAAAATATTGCTGTTTTGGGTGTAATTAAAATATTGCTGTTTTGGGTAATTAAAATATTGCTGTTTTGGGTAATTAAAATATTGCTGTTTTGGGTAATTAAAATATTGCTGTTTTGGGTAATTAAAATATTGCTGTTTTGGGTAATTAAAATATTGCTGTTTTGGGTGTAATTAAAATATTGCTGTTTTGGGTAATTAAAATATTGCTGTTTTGGGTGTAATTAAAATATTGCTGTTTTGGGTGTAATTAAAATATTGCTGTTTTGGGATGTAATTAAAATATTGCTGTTTTGGGTGTAATTAAAATATTGCTGTTTTGGGTGTAATTAAAATATTGCTGTTTTGGGTGTAATTAAAATATTGCTGTTTTGGGTGTAATTAAAATATTGCTGTTTTGGGTGTAATTAAAATATTGCTGTTTTGGGTGTAATTAAAATATGTAATAAGATTATAATTAAATTGTCTCCTAACCCTGTCACTGGCGGAGATAGCACAGTAGTCAATTCGTACAAAAGTTGTTTCGTACACCAGTAGATTCGTACACCAAAAAGTTGTTTCGTAGTCTATAGGAAAGCAAAAGTCGTTTCGTACACTCCGCTCAGAGTTGAACTTTACTACTAGTTACGAAACGACACCAGGTATGTACGAAAGAACTTAAAATCAGTGTACGAAACAACTAACAAAACCTGGGTACGAAACAACTTGTGTACGAAACTCCCTGTAACGCCACAGTACTCTAGTAGGCCTAGGGAGACTATTAGGCCTATGCACTACCACCCCTGACCTGACCTGACCTGACCTGACCTAACACCACACACACACCCACACAGACAGACACACACACCCACCCACACAGACAGACAGACAGACAGACACAAAACCACACACACACACACATCATCATACAGACAGACAGACAGACACACACACAGACACACACACACAGACACACACACAGACACACACACACACACACACACACATACATACATACAGACAGACAGACAGACACACACACACACACACACACACACACATACATACATACATACAGACAGACAGACACACAGACACACACACACAGACACACACACAGACACACACACACACCACACATACACACACACACACACACACACACATACATACATACATACAGACAGACACACACACACACATAGACACACACAGACACACACACACACACACACACACACACACAGACACAGACACAGACACACACACACACACACACACACACACACACCACCATAAACACACTCACAATCTTAGTTCTGAAATATTATAATTGGTTTAAAAAAGTTGAAATTGTTTTTTTTTAAATACTTAAATTTGTCTGAAAAATATTTGAAATTGATCTAAAAATGTTCAAATGGTCCAAAAAACTTACAAAAAAACTTACCAAAAAACTTACCAAAAAACTTACCAAAAAACTTACCAAAAAAAATTACAAAGAACTTACCAAAAAACTTACCAAAAACTTAAACTTACCAAAAAACTTACCAAAAAACTTACCAAAAACTTAAACTTACCAAAAAACTTACCAAAAAACTTACCAAAAACTTAAACTTACCAAAAAACTTACCAAAAAACTTACAAAAAAATTAAACTTACCAAAAAACTTAAACTTACCAAAAAACTTACCAAAAAACTTAAACTTACCAAAAACTTAAACTTACCAAAAAACTTACCAAAAAACTTAAACTTACCAAAAAACTTACCAAAAAACTTAAACTTACCAAAAAACTTACCAAAAAACTTACTTACCAAAAAACTTACCAAAAAACTTACTTACCAAAAAACTTACCAAAAAACTTACTTACCAAAAAACTTACCAAAAAACTTACTTACCAAAAAACTTACCAAAAAACTTAAACTTACCAAAAAACTTAAACTTAACAAAAAACTTACCAAAAAACTTAAACTTACCAAAAAACTTACCAAAAAACTTAAACTTACCAATAAACTTACCAATAAACTTACCAAAAACTTAAACTTACCAAAAAACTTACCAAAAAACTTAAACTTACCAAAAAACTTACCAAAAAACTTAAACTTACCAAAAAACTTACCAAAAAACTTAAACTTACCAAAAAACTTACCAAAAAACTTAAACTTACCAATAAACTTACCAAAAAACTTACCTACCAAAAAACTTACCAAAAACTTAAACTTACCAAAAAACTTACCAAAAAACTTACTTACCAAAAAACTTACCAAAAAAGTTATAAAAAAGTCAAATAAAAAAAAATAGTCAAGTAAAAAACATCGTAAGTCAAAAATATCTAAAAAAAAGTTATAAAAAAACAAAATTCCGAGTCTCTATTTGTTTAATCCACAAAAATAAAAAAAATAAAAACTTAAAAATGAGAAAAAGTTATAATTAAAAAGCTCCAAAAAATTACTCAAAAAAGTCAGTTAAAATTTTTTTTATAAAAATCCTAAAAAGTTTAAAACAAAAATCCCAGTCAAAAAATGGCAAAAAAATCCCAATAAGTATAAAAATAACCAAAATAGTAAAAAAAATCCAAAAAAATTTACAAAATCAAGAAAATGTCAAAGAATCTCAATAACTACAAAAAAAAAAAAGGCATAGTAAAAAAAAATCAAAGTAAAATATATTCCAGTCATTAAAATTCCAGTCCAAAAAAAATCAAACAACCCCCCCCCCCAAAAAAAATCCTAAAATAAATCCCCCAGGTCAAAAAAATCCCAAATTTAAAAAATCCCACTTAAAAAAAATCCCAGTTAAAAAAAAAAATCTCAAAAAAAATCCCACAAAGTAAAAAAAATCCATATGTAAAAAAAACCCCACAAAGTAAAAAAAATCCCAAAGTAAAAAAAAATGCATAAGTAAAAAAAAACCCAGAGTAAAAAAATCCCATAGTAAAAACAATCCATAAGTAAAAAAAATCCAACAAAGTAAAAAAATCCCATAGTAAAAAAAATCCCACAAAGTAAAACAAATCCCACAAAGTTGAACAAAATCCCACAAACTCAAAAATAATCCCAC
>JACEEZ010007283.1:75000-77500 GCA_016584305.1 Chionoecetes opilio | reverse complement strand
TGATGTGTATTTTGGCTATTTTGATGACTATTTTGGCTATTTTGATGTGTATTTTGACTATTTTGATGTGTATTTTGACTATTTTGATGTGTATTTTGGCTATTTTGATGTGTATTTTGGCTATTTTGATGTGTATTTTGACTATTTAAATGTGTATTTTGGCTATTTTGATGTGTATTTTGATTATTTTGATGTGTATTTTGACTATTTTGATGTGTATTTGATGTGTATTTTGACTATTTTGATGTGTATTTTGGCTATTTTGATGTGTATTTTGGCTATTTTGATGTGTATTTTGACTATTTTGATGTGTATTTTGGCTATTTTGATGTGTATTTTGGCTATTTTGATGTGTATTTTGATTATTTTGATGTGTATTTTGACTATTTTGATGTGTATTTTGACTATTTTGATGTGTATTTTGACTATTTTGATGTGTATTTTGGCTATTTTGATGTGTATTTTGGCTATTTTGATGTGTATTTTGACTATTTTGATGTGTATTTTGGCTATTTTGATGTGTATTTTGACTATTTTGATGTGTATTTTGACTATTTTGATGTGTATTTTGGCTATTTTTATGTGTATTTTGGCTATTTTTATGTGTATTTTGGCTATTTTTATGTGTATTTTGACTATTTTGATGTGTATTTTGACTATTTTGATGTGTATTTTGGCTATTTTGATGTGTATTTTGACTATTTTGATGTGTATTTTGACTATTTTTATGTGTATTTTGACTATTTTTATGTGTATTTTGGCTATTTTTATGTGTATTTTGACTATTTTGATGTGTATTTTGACTATTTTGATGTGTATTTTGATAATTTTTATGTGTATTTTGGCTATTTTTATGTGTATTTTGGCTATTTTGACTATTTTGATGTGTATTTTGGCTATTTTGATGTGTATTTTGACTATTTTTGTGTATTTTGACTATTTTGATGTGTATTTTGACTATTTTTATGTGTATTTTGACTATTTTGATGTGTATTTTGACTATTTTGATGTGTATTTTGACTATTTTGATGTGTATTTTGACTATTTTGATGTGTATTTTGACTATTTTTGTGTATTTTGACTATTTTGATGTGTATTTTGACTATTTTTGTGTATTTTGACTATTTTGATGTGTATTTTGACTATTTTTGTGTATTTTGACTATTTTGATGTGTATTTTGATTATTTTTGTGTATTTTGACTATTTTGATGTGTATTTTGACTATTTTTGTGTATTTTGACTATTTTGATGTGTATTTTGACTATTTTTGTGTATTTTGACTATTTTGATGTGTATTTTGACTATTTTTGTGTATTTTGACTATTTTGATGTGTATTTTGACTATTTTTGTGTATTTTGACTATTTTGATTATTTTGATGTGTATTTTGACTATTTTGGTGTATTTTGACTATTTTGATGTGTATTTTGACTATTTTGATGTGTATTTTGACTATTTTGATGTGTATTTTGACTATTTTGATGTGTATTTTGACTTTTTTTATGTGTATTTTGACTATTTTTTATGTGTATTTTGACTATTTTTTATGTGTATTTTGACTATTTTTATGTGTATTTTGACAATTTTTATGTGTATTTTGACTATTTTTATGTGTATTTTGACTATTTTGATGTGTATTTTGACTATTTTGATGTGTATTTTGACTATTTTGATGTGTATTTTGACTATTTTGATGTGTATTTTGACTATTTTTATGTGTATTTTGATGTGTATTTTGACTATTTTTTATGTGTATTTTGACTATTTTTATGTGTATTTTGACTATTTTGATGTGTATTTTGACTATTTTTATGTGTATTTTGACTATTTTTATGTGTATTTTGACTATTTTTATGTGTATTTTGACTATTTTTATGTGTATTTTGACTATTTTTATGTGTATTTTGACTATTTTTATGTGTATTTTGACTATTTTTATGTGTATTTTGACTATTTTTATGTGTATTTTTGGAACTATTTTTTATGTGTATTTTGACTATTTTGATGTGTATTTTGACTATTTTATGTGTATTTTGACTATTTTTATGTGTATTTTGATGACTATTTTGACTATTTTTATGTGTATTTTGACTATTTTTATGTGTATTTTGATGACTATTTTGACTATTTTTATGTGTATTTTGACTATTTTATGTGTATTTGACTATTTTGATGTGTATTTTGACTATTTTTATGTGTATTTTGACTATTTTGATGTGTATTTTGACTATTTTTATGTGTATTTTGATGTGTATTTTGACTATTTTTATGTGTATTTTGATGTGTATTTTGACTATTTTTATGTGTATTTTGACTATTTTGATGTGTATTTTGACTATTTTTGTGTATTTTGATGTGTATTTTGACTATTTTTATGTGTATTTTGACTATTTTGATGTGTATTTTGGACTATTTTATGTGTATTTTGATGTGTATTTTGACTATTTTTATGTTTTATTTTTTGACTATTTTGATGTGTATTTTGACTATTTTTTATGTT
>JACEEZ010007283.1:62500-67500 GCA_016584305.1 Chionoecetes opilio | reverse complement strand
TGGACAGGGGCTCGGGTTTTAAGGAGACCGCCCGTCTGTCTTCACTCCGCCCGGGGATCGAACCCGGGACTTCTCGGTGGTGAACCGAGCGTGCTTCCCCTACACTACGGAGTGCCCCTATACACACACACACTGTGTGTGTGTGTGTGTGTGTGTGTGTGTGTGTGTGTGTGTGTGTGTGTGTGTGTGTGTGTGTGTGTGTGTGTGTCTGTCTGTCTGTGTGTGTGTGTGTGTGTGTGTGTGTCTGTGTGTGTGTGTGTGTGTGTGTGTGTGTGTGTGTGTGTGTGTGTGTGTGTGTGTGTGTGTGACATCAGACAGAGTTAAAGTAACCTTACTAATCATCTGGGGTTTTCTCCACTCCTCTATTTTCATGACAATTTTGACTATTTTCATAACTATTTTGACTATTTTTATGACAATTTTGACTATTTTCATAACTATTTTGACTTTTTATGACTATTTTGACTATTTACATGACTATTGTGACCATTTTCATGACAATTTTGACAATTTACATGACCATTTTGACAATTTTCATGACAATTTTGACAATTTTCATGACTATTTTGACAATTTTCATGACTATTTTGACAATTTACATGACAATTGTGACTATTTTCATGACTATTTTGACAATTTTCATGACCATTTTGACAATTTTCATGACCATTTTGACAATTTTCATGACAATTTTGACAATTTTCATGACCATTTTGACAATTTTCATGACAATTTTGATGACAATTTTCATGACAATTTTGACAATTTTCATGACAATTTTGACAATTTTCATGACTATTTTGACAATTTTCATGACTATTTTGACAATTTACATGACAATTGTGACTATTTTCATGACTATTTTGACAATTTTCATGACAATTTTGACAATTTGCATGACAATTTTGACAATTTTCATGACAATTTTGACAATTTTCATGACAATTGACAATTTTCATGACAATTTTGACAATTTTCATGACCATTTTGACAATTTTCATGAGAATTTTGACAATTTTCATGACCATTTTGACAATTTTCATGAGAATTTTGACAATTTTCATGAGAATTTTGACAATTTTCATGACTATTTTGACAATTTTCATGAGAATTTTGACAATTTTCATGAGAATTTTGACAATTTTCATGACTATTTTGACAATTTTCATGAGAATTTTGACAATTTTCATGAGAATTTTGACAATTTTCATGACAATTTTGACAATTTTCATGACAATTTTGACAATTTTCATGACAATTTTGACAATTTTCATGACAATTTTGACAATTTACATGACATTTGTGACTATTTTCATGACAATTTTGACAATTTTCATGACAATTTTGACAATTTTCATGACTATTTTGACAATTTTCATGACAATTTTGACAATTTTCATGGCTATTTTGACAATTTTCATGACAATTTTGACAATTTACATGACAATTGTGACTATTTTCATGACAATTTTGACAATTTTCATGACAATTTTGACAATTTTCATGACAATTTTGACAATTTTCATGACAATTTTGACAATTTTCATGACAATTTTGACAATTTTCATGACAATTTTGACTATTTTCATGACAATTTTGACAATTTTCATGACAATTTTGACAATTTTCATGACAATTTTGACAATTTTCATGACAATTTTGACTATTTTCATGACAATTTTGACAATTTTCATGACAATTTTGACAATTTTCATGACAATTTTGACAATTTTCATGACCATTTTGACTATTTTCATGACTATTTTGACTAAACACGTGGCTTATCTTACCTAAACACCTGGGTTTTTCGCCGCTCCACGAGGCATTTTCCTGACAAACTCTTCTAAAGTGTCCTAGTAGTCGATGGCTGGGCAGGCAGTGGACTTCTATGATAGTATGGTAGTTAAGCGTCTCATTCAGGCGGATAGTACGACCATTCTCCACCTCCTCTGGCATCTGGCACGACACCCCTGCAAGTAGTAGTGGTAGTTATAGTGGTAGTAGTAGTAGTGGTCGCCTGGTAGGTAGTGGTAGTGTTTTAAATGGCATTGTTTGGTAGTAGAGTAGTTGTTGTTGTAGTAGTAGTAGTAGTTGTCGTGGTAGTATTAGGAGAGAGAGAGAGAGAGAGAGAGAGAGAGAGAGAGAGAGAGAGAGAGAGAGAGAGAGAGAGAGAGAGAGAGCGAGAGCGAGAGCGAGAGCGAGAGCGAGAGCGAGAGCGAGAGCGAGAGCGAGAGCGAGAGAGAGAGAGGTAATAAGCAGTAATAAGAGATAATGGGCAATTAAAGATAATAGGAGGCATTGTACTCTCTCTCGGACCTCTGAGAGAGAGAGAGAGAAAGAGAGAGAGAGAGAGAGAGAGAGGAGAGAGAGAGAGAGAGAGAGAGAGAGAGAGATAATAAGCAGTAATAAGAGATAATGGGCAATTAAAGATAATAGGAGGCATTGTACTCTCTCTCGGACCTCAGAGAGAGAGAGAGAGAGAGAGAGAGAGAGAGAGAGAGAGAGAGAGAGAGAGAGAGAGAGAGAGAGAGAGAGAGAGAGAGAGAGATAATAAGCAGTAATAAGAGATAATGGGCAATTAAAGATAATAGGAGGCATTGTACTCTCTCTCGGACCTCTAAGAGAGAGAGAGAGAGAGAGAGAGATAGAGAGAGAGAGAGAGAGAGGAGAAGAGTAGAGAGAGAGAGAGAGAGAAGAGAGAGAGAGAGAGAATATATCAATCAAACCAATATATATTTATAATAATAATAATAATAAAAATAATAAAAATAATAATAATAATAATAATAATAATGATAATAATAATGATAATAATAATAATAATAATAATAATAATAATAACAATAACAATAATAATAATAATAATAATAATAATAATGATAATAATAACAATAATAGTATATCTGACTAAATATTTTCATGACTATCTGACTATCCTGTACTATTTTCATGACTATTATAAACCAATGCCAACACATTTATCACCACAACAATATAAAAAAAAAAAAAAAAAAAAAAAAAAAATCGAATTTCAATTAAAAAAAATTCAAACTAGTATTAACTATTTTGACCATTTTGATGACTATTTTGATCATTTTGATGACTATTTTGACAATTTTGATGACTATTTTGACAATTTTGATGACTATTTTGATGACTATTTTGATGACTATTTTGATGACTATTTTGACTATTTTGATGACTATTTTGACTATTTTGATGACTATTTGACTATTTTGATGACTATTTTGACTATTTTGATGACTATTTGACTATTTTGATGACTATTTTGATGACTATTTTGACTATTTTGATGACTATTTTGACTATTTTGACTATTTTGACTATTTTGATGACTATTTTGACTATTTGATGACTATTTTGACTATTTTGATGACTATTTTGACAATTTTGATGATTATTTTGATGACTATTTTGACCATTTTGATGACTATTTTGATCATTTTGATGACTATTTTGACAATTTTGATGACTATTTTGACAATTTTGATGACTATTTTGATGACTATTTTGATGACTATTTTGATAACTATTTTGACCATTTTGATGACTATTTTGACCATTTTGATGACTATTTTGATGACTATTTTGACAATATTCTAAACTATTTTGACTATTTTGATGACTATTTTAACTATTTCTAGAGTTTCCCCATAATCTGACCCACCCCTAACTTCCACTGCTGAACCACCACTATAACACCCCCTGCTACTTACCACTGCTACTTTTTCTATATATAACCACTACAACACCCCCTGCTACTTACCACTGCTACTTTTGCTATATATAACCACTGTAACACCCCCTGCTACTTACCACTGCTACTTTTGCTATATATAACCACTACAACACCCCCTGCTACTTTTGCTATATATAACCACTACAACACCACCTGCTACTTTTGCTATATATAACCACTACAACACCCCCTGCTACTTACCACTGCTACTTTTGCTATATATAACCACTACAACACCCCCTGCTACTTTTGCTATATATAACCACTACAACACCCCCTGCTACTTACCACTGCTACTTTTGCTATATATAACCACTATAACACCCACTGCTACTTTTGCTATATAAAACCACTATAACACCCCCTGCTACTTACCACTGCTACTTTTGCTATATATAACCACTATAACACCCCCTGCTACTTACCACTGCTACTTTTGCTATATATAACCACTATAACACCCACTGCTACTTTTGCTATATATAACCACTATAACACCCCCTGCTACTTACCACTGCTACTTTTGCTATATATAACCACTATAACACCCCCTGCTACTTACCACTGCTACTTTTGCTATATATAACCACTATAACACCCCCTGCTACTTTTGCTATATATAACCACTATAACACCCACTGCTACTTTTGCTATATATAACCACTATAACACCCACTGCTACTATTGCTATATATAACCACTATAACACCCCCTGCTACTTACCACTGCTACTTTTGCTATATATAACCACTATAACACCCCCTGCTACTTTTGCTATATATAACCACTATAACACCCCCTGCTACTTACCACTGCTACTTTTGCTATATATAACCACTATAACACCCCCTGCTACTTTTGCTATATATAACCACTATAACACCCACTGCTACTTTTGCTATATAACCACTATAACACCCACTGCTACTATTGCTATATATAACCACTATAACACCCCCTGCTACTTACCACTGCTACTTTTGCTATATATAACCACTATAACACCCCCTGCTACTTTTGCTATATATAACCACTATAACACCCCCTGCTACTTTTGCTATATATAACCACTATAACACCCCCTGCTACTTACCACTGCTACTTTTGCTATATATAACCACTATAACCGTGGCCACCGAGAGACAAGGCCTGGTGGATCGCCCGTGACGTCACACCATAAGGATACCACCGGCTCCGCTCCCCGTACAAGTTGACCTACCTAATATAATGTTGATCAGTA
>JACEEZ010007283.1:55000-57500 GCA_016584305.1 Chionoecetes opilio | reverse complement strand
AAATTCAGCTTTAGAATGTTCTTGGGGGGGCTAAATTCAGCTTTAGAATGTTCTTGGGGGGGCTAAATTCAGCTTTAGAATGTTCTTGGGGGGGGCTAAATTCAGCTTTAGAATGTTCTTGGGGGGGCTAAATTCAGCTTTAGAATGTTCTTGGGGGGGCTAAATTCAGCTTTAGAATGTTCTTGGGGGGGCTAAATTCAGCTTTATAATGTTCTTGGGGGGCTAAATTCAGCTTTAGAATGTTCTTGGGGGGCTAAATTCAGCTTTAGAATGTTCTTGGGGGGGCTAAATTCAGCTTTAGAATGTTCTTGGGGGGGCTAAATTCAGCTTTAGAATGTTCTTGGGGGGGCTAAATTCAGCTTTAGAATGTTCTTGGGGGGGGGCTAAATTCAGCTTTATAATGTTCTTGGGGGGCTAAATTCAGCTTTAGAATGTTCTTGGGGGGGGCTAAATTCAGCTTTATAATGTTCTT
Organism: Chionoecetes opilio; assembly: GCA_016584305.1. Taxonomy (NCBI): domain Eukaryota; kingdom Metazoa; phylum Arthropoda; class Malacostraca; order Decapoda; family Majidae; genus Chionoecetes; species Chionoecetes opilio. The sequence continues at coordinate 57,028 of JACEEZ010007283.1, read as the reverse complement.
GGGGGGGCTTAATTCAGCTTTAGAATGTTCTTGGGGGGGCTTAATTCAGCTTTAGAATGTTCTTGAGGGGGCTTAATTCAGCTTTAGAATGTTCTTGAGGGGGCTTAATTCAGCTTTAGAATGTTCTTGAGGGGGCTAAATTCAGCTTTAGAATGTTCTTGAGGGGGCTTAATTCAGCTTTAGAATGTTCTTGGGGGGGCTAAATTCAGCTTTAGAATGTTCTTGGAGGGGCTAAATTCAGCTTTAGAATGTTCTTGGGGGGGCTTAATTCAGCTTTAGAATGTTCTTGAGGGGCTTAATTCAGCTTTAGAATGTTCTTGAGGGGGCTTAATTCAGCTTTAGAATGTTCTTGAGGGGGCTTAATTCAGCTTTAGAATGTTCTTGAGGGGGCTTAATTCAGCTTTAGAATGTTCTTGGGGGGGCTAAATTCAGCTTTAGAATGTTCTTGGGGGGCTAAATTCAGCTTTAGAATGTTCTTGGGGGGGGCTTAATTCAGCTTTAGAAAGTTCTTGAGGGGGCTTAATTCAGCTTTAGAATGTTCTTGGGAGGGCTTAATTCAGCTTTAGAATGTTCTTGGGGGGCTAAATTCAGCTTTAGAATGTTCTTGGGGGGGCTAAATTCAGCTTTAGAATGTTCTTGGGGGGCTTAATTCAGCTTTAGAATGTTCTTGGGGGGGCTTAATTCAGCTTTAGAATGTTCTTGGGGGGCTAAATTCAGCTTTAGAATGTTCTTGGGGGGGCTTAATTCAGCTTTAGAATGTTCTTGGGGGGCTTAATTCAGCTTTAGAATGTTCTTGGGGGGGCTAAATTCAGCTTTAGAATGTTCTTGGGGGGGCTAAATTCAGCTTTAGAATGTTCTTGGGGGGGCTAAATTCAGCTTAGAATGTTCTTGAGGGGGCTAAATTCAGCTTTAGAATGTTCTTGGGGGGGCTTAATTCAGCTTTAGAATGTTCTTGGGGGGGCTAAATTCAGCTTTAGAATGTTCTTGAGGGGGCTAAATTCAGCTTTAGAATGTTCTTGGGGGGGCTTAATTCAGCTTTAGAATGTTCTTGGGGGGCTTAATTCAGCTTTAGAATGTTCTTGGGGGGCTAAATTCAGCTTTAGAATGTTCTTGGGGGGGCTTAATTCAGCTTTAGAATGTTCTTGGGGGGCTAAATTCAGCTTTAGAATGTTCTTGGGGGGCTAAATTCAGCTTTAGAATGTTCTTGGGGGGGCTAAATTCAGCTTTAGAATGTTCTTGGGGGGGCTACATTCAGCTTTAGAATGTTCTTGGGGGGGCTAAATTCAGCTTTAGAATGTTCTTGGGGGGGCTTAATTCAGCTTTAGAATGTTCTTGGGGGGCTAAATTCAGCTTTAGAATGTTCTTGGGGGGCTAAATTCAGCTTTAGAATGTTCTTGGGGGGGCTTAATTCAGCTTTAGAATGTTCTTGGGGGGGCTTAATTCAGCTTTAGAATGTTCTTGGGGGGGCTAAATTCAGCTTTAGAATGTTCTTGGGGGGCTAAATTCAGCTTTAGAATGTTCTTGGGGGGGCTAAATTCAGCTTTAGAATGTTCTTGGGGGGGCTAAATTCAGCTTTAGAATGTTCTTGGGGGGCTAAATTCAGCTTTAGAATGTTCTTGGGGGGGCTTAATTCAGCTTTAGAATGTTCTTGGGGGGGCTAAATTCAGCTTTATAATGTTCTTGGGGGGGCTAAATTCAGCTTTATAATGTTCTTGGGGGGGCTAAATTCAGCTTTATAATGTTCTTGGGGGGCTAAATTCAGCTTTAGAATGTTCTTGGGGGGGCTAAATTCAGCTTTAGAATGTTCTTGGGGGGGCTAAATTCAGCTTTAGAATGTTCTTGGGGGGGCTAAATTCAGCTTTAGAATGTTCTTGAGGGGGCTAAATTCAGCTTTAGAATGTTCTTGGGGGGGCTAAATTCAGCTTTAGAATGTTCTTGGGGGGCTAAATTCAGCTTTAGAATGTTCTTGAGGGGGCTAAATTCAGCTTTAGAATGTTCTTGGGGGGGCTAAATTCAGCTTTAGAATGT
>JACEEZ010007283.1:45000-50000 GCA_016584305.1 Chionoecetes opilio | reverse complement strand
TTTGTCAAGGCTGCCACGCCTACACAAGGCTGCCACGCCCACACAAGGCTGCCACGCCCACCTTTGTAAATGGTAAACTTGAAAATGAGTTGCCAGCAGTTATCGGGCATGCTGAACACGAATCTGGCGTCAGTTTTCAGTTACAATGATTAAAAGTCCCTATTTCAGCCCATTCACAATGACATGATACTTCCAGATAGTCCTTAAAAACCACAAATTAGACAAAACTTACTACAACCTTCCTAGAGCACACACACACACACACACACACACACACACACACACACACACACACAATGTTACTAATGTAAATAAGTTGGTTTGGTGCCCACCTTTGGCTATTAGTATATCATCTCTCTCTCTCTCTCTCTCTCTCTCCCTCCCTCCCTCACCTGAAGTTCTCTGCCCTGGACACGTGTTCTCTCCGTCTGGCGAACTTAGTGGAAAGTCGCCGATCGTTGCCGGAAATGGACAAAAGTTGACCTCCAGTGACCTCCAAACTCTGTGGAGGGGGGCCACATCTGACCTCTGGGGGGGGAGGAGGAGGAGGAGGAGGAGGAGAGATTATTAGAATTAAAATAAAAATCATATATCAACATTTAAAAGGAAGGAAGGAAGGAAGGAAGGAAGGAAGGAAGGAAGAAGGAAGGAAGGAAGGAAGGAAAGGGAGGGAAGGAAGGAAGGAAGGAAGGAAGGAAGGAAGGAAGGAAGGAAGGAAGGAAGGAGGGAAGGAAGGAAGGAAGGAACGGGGAAGGAAAGGAGGAAGGAAGGAAGAAGGAAGGAAGGAAGGAAGGAGGGAAGGGAAGGAAGGAAGGAAAAGGAAGGAAGGAAGGAAGGAGGGAGGAAAGGAAGGAAGGAGGGAAGGAAGGGAAGGAAGGAGAGGAAGGAAGGAGGGAAGGAAGGAAAGGAAGGAAGGAGGAAGGAGAAGGAAGGACGGGAAGGAAGGAAGGAAGGAAGGAAGGAAGGGAAGGAAGGAAGGAAGGAAAGAAGGAAGGAAGGAAGGAAGAGGAAGGAAGGAGGAGGGAAGGAAGAGAGGGAAGGAGGAAGGAAGGAAGGAAGGAGGAAGGAAGGAAGGAAGGGAAGGAAGGAAGGAAGGAAGGAGGAGGAGGAAGGAGAGGAAGGAGGGAGGGAAGGAAGGAAGGAAGGAAGGAAGGAGGAAGGAAGGAAGGAAGGAAGGAAGGCGGAAGGAGGGAGGGAAGGAAGGAAGGAGGGAAGGAAGGAAGGAGGAGGAAGGAAGGGAAGGAAGGAAGGAAGGAAGGAAGGAGGAGGGAAGGAAGGAAGGAAGGAAGGAGGAAGGAAGGAAGGAGGAAGGAAGGAGGAAGGAAGGAAGGAAGGAAGGAAGGAAGAGAGGAAGGAAGGAAGGAAGGAAGGAAGGAAGGAAGGAGGGAAGGAAGGAAGGAGGAAGGAGGGAAGGAAGGAAGGAAGGAAGGAAGGAAGGAAGGAGGAAGAAGGAAGGAAGGAAGGAAGGAAGGAAGGAGGAAGGAAGGAAGGAAGGAAGGAAGGAAGGAGGAGGGAAGGAAGGAAGGAGGGAAGGAAGGAAGGAAGGAAGGAGGAAGGAGGAAAGTGAAAGAAGGACAGAAGAAGAAGGAAGGAAGGAGGGAGGAAGGAAGGAGGGAAGGAGGAGGAAGGAAGGAAGGAGGAAGGAGTGGAGGAGGAAGGAAGGAAGGAAGGATAGGAGGAAGGAGGGATGTGAAGGAAGTGGTGAAGGAGGAGGAAGGAATATATGAAGGAAGTAAGTAAGGAATGAAGGAAGGATGAGGAAGGAGTGAAGGGAGTGAGGGAAGTGAAGGATGGAAGGATGGAGTGGAAATAGTAAGAAGTGAATCTGATTGTAGTGGTTGTGTGTGGTGTGTGTGTGTTGTTGTGTGGTGTGTTGGGGTGTTGTGTGTGTGTGTGTGGGTGTGGTGTGTGGTGGTGTGTGGTTTGTGTGTGGTGTGTGAGAATATTAGAGCATCTCAAAATAGATTATTCTACAAAAAAACAAAAAGGCCCTAAAATTTTAATATGAAACTAATAATATAATTAGGAGAGAGAGAGAAGAGAGAGATGAGAGAGAGAGAGATGAGAGCTAGAGAGGAGAGATGAGAGAAGAGAGGATGAGTAGTACTAGATGAGAGAGACTGACGTAGAGAGAGGTGATTGAGAGGAGGTTAGAGAGATTTTATGTCATGGTGTAGAGAATAGTCGACCTATGAATATCGAATTAATAGTTATATTTTATAATGATACTATTCCTGTAATAGTAGTTCACGCAACAGTAAATAGTAGTCATGTAATAGTACTTACATACTACTACTACTACTACTCGTAGTACACACTACATACCACTACTACACACTACTACTACTTACACACTACTACTACTACTACTACTACTACTACCACTACTACTACTACTACTACTACTACTACTACTACTACTACACCACTACTACTACTCACTACACTACTACTACTGCTACTACACTACTACTACTACACTACTACTTACTACGTACTACTCTACACTATACTATACTACTACTACTACTGTTACTATATCTACGTATCTACTATACTACTACTACTACTACTGCTGCTACTGCTACTACTACTACTACTACTACTACTACTACTACTACTACCACCACCACCACCACCACCACCACCAACTACTACTACTACTACTACTACTACTACTACTATTTACCTTGACACACAGGGGCCTGACTACTCCAGTGGCTATTTTCTTGGCACACTCTGGTTTCCTCCCCGACTATCCGATGGTTGATAGTACATGAATAGTAGATCAGACTATCCAGAGTAGTAGTGGTGTTCAGATAGTCCAGCGTTCCTTTGGCTGGCGGGGTGACTTCTCCACAATCCGTATCTGTAATAGTAGTAGTAGTAGTAGTAGTAGTAGTAGTAGTAGTAGTAGTAGTAGTAGAAAAAAAAAAGTAGTAGTAGTAGTAGTGGGTGGTAGTAGTAGTAGTGGGTAGTGGTGGTGGTGGTAGTAGTAGTAGTAGTAGTAGTAGTAGAAGTAGTAGTAGAAAAAACAAAAAGTAGTAGTAGTAGTAGTGGGTGGTGGTAGTAGTAGTAGTGGTAGTAGTAGTGGTGGTAGTAGTAGTAGTAGTAGTAGTAGTAGTAGTAGAAAAAAAAAGTAGTAGTAGTAGTGGGTAGTAGTAGTAGTGGTAGTGGTAGTAGTGGGTAGTGGTGGTAGTAGTAGTAGTAGTAGTAGTAGTAGTAGTAGTAGTAGAAAAAAAAAAGTAGTAGTAGTGGGTAGTAGTAGTGGGTAGTAGTAGTAGTGGTGGTAGTAGTGGTAGTAGTAGTAGTAGTAGTAGTAGTAGTGGGTAGTAGTAGTAGTGGGTAGTAGTAGTAGTGGGTAGTGGTAGTAGTAGTAGTGGTGGTAGTAGTGGTAGTAGTAGTAGTAGTAGTAGTAGTAGTAGTAGTAGTAGTAGTAGTAGTAGTAGTAGTAGTAGTAGTAGTAGTAGTAGAAAAAAAAAGTAGTAGTAGTGGGTAGTAGTAGTAGTGGGTAGTGGTAGTAGTAGTAGTAGTAGTGGTGGTAGTAGTGGTAGTAGTAGTAGTAGTAGTAGTGGTAGTAGTAGTAGTAGTAGTAGTAGTAGTAGTAGAAAAAAAATAGTAGTAGTAGTGGGTAGTAGTAGTAGTGGGTAGTGGTAGTAGTAGTAGTGGTAGTAGTAGTAGTAGTAATAGTAGTAGTAGTAGTAGTAGAAAAAAACAAAAAGTAGTAGTAGTAGTAGTGGGTGGTGGTAGTAGTAGTAGTAGTAGTGTATGATAAGAGTTATACGTGTATGTTAAGAGTTATAGGTGTAGTTATAGGTGTATGGTAAGAGTTATAGGTGTAGTTATAGGTGTATGGTGAGTTATAGGTGTAGGTTAAGAGTTATAGGTGTAGGTTTAGAGTTATAGGTGTAGGTTTAGTTATAGGTGTATGGTAATAGTTATAGGTGTATGGTAATAGTTATAGGTGTATGGTAAGAGTTATAGGTGTAGGTTAAGAGTTATAGGTGTAGTTATAGGTGTTATAGTTATAGGTGTAGGTTTAGAGTTATAGGTGTAGGTTTAGTTATAGGTGTAGTTATAGGTGTATGGTAATAGTTATAGGTGTATGGTAATAGTTATAGGTGTATGGTAAGAGTTATAGGTGTAGTTATAGGTGTTATAGTTATAGGTGTAGGTTTAGAGTTATAGGTGTAGGTTTAGTTATAGGTGTAGTTATAGGTGTATGGTAATAGTTATAGGTGTATGGTAATAGTTATAGGTGTATGGTAATAGTTATAGGTGTATGGTAAGAGTTATAGGTGTAGTTACAGGTGTGGGTTTAGTTACAGGTGTGGGTTTAGTTACAGGTGTGGGTTTAGTTATAGGTGTAGTTATAGGTGTATGGTAATAGTTATAGGTGTATGGTAATAGTTATAGGTGTATGGTAATAGTTATAGGTGTATGGTAAGAGTTATAGGTGTAGTTATAGGTGTTATAGTTATAGGTGTAGGTTTAGAGTTATAGGTGTAGTTATAGGTGTATGGTAATAGTTATAGGTGTATGGTAAGAGTTATAGGTGTAGTTATAGGTGTTATAGTTATAGGTGTAGGTTTAGAGTTGTAGGTGTAGTTATAGGTGTAGGTTTAGAGTTGTAGGTGTAGTTGTAGGTGTAGTTATAGGTGTAGTTATAGGTGTAGTTGTAGGTGTAGTTGTAGGTGTAGTTATAGGTGTAGTTATAGGTGTAGGTTTAGAGTTGTAGGTGTAGTTGTAGGTGTAGTTATAGGTGTAGTTGTAGGTGTAGTTATAGGTGTAGTTATAGGTGTAGTTATAGGTGTAGTTATAGGTGTAGTTATAGTACTCACACAAACAGCTCGGAACACTGCCACTCCACAGTCCCGTGGCCTCACAGCTGCGTTCATAACTCCTTTTTCGACCTGATTTGACCTCTTGTTTCATGACCTTGACCTGCGTAGCTTCCTCATTGACCTCTTGAGCACCCATGACCCCGCCCAGAACCATCC
>JACEEZ010007283.1:35000-37500 GCA_016584305.1 Chionoecetes opilio | reverse complement strand
CTACTACTACAACCAGGACCTAGCCGTGGCCACTACAGCTGTGGCAGTGTCCCAGCCCGCACAGGCGTCAGGCAACTGTGTAAACGCCCTCACCTGACACTACTGTCGTGGAGCTCACAGTCGTGCACAGTCATGGCTCACTGGCAACATTTTACAAGCCTATATGACAGATACACCAAACTATTTATTACCAAACAATGAATGCTACTACTAATACTACTACTACTACTACTACTACTACTACCACCACCACTATACTACTACTACTACTACTACTACTACACTACTATACTATACTATATATATATATATTACATATACTACTACTACTATACTAATACTACTACTACTATCACAGACCTACGTACTACTAGCTGTAGGCATTCAGCCTCATGGTCGGAACTGTGTAAACTGCTGCACTGCCTACTGTGTGAGCTAAGTCGTCACGTATGCTCACTGGCCACATACGCCTATATACGATAACCTACATAATGCTATATGAGCTACTAGTATACTATACTACTATATACCAACCACTATAGGTTATAGTCTAGTTAGTAGTAGTAGTATAGTAGTATAGTAATATAGTTATAGTAGTATAGTAGTAGTAGTAGTATATAAGTACTGGAGTAATAGTAGTAGTGTAGTAATCAGTAATAGTAGTATATTTATAGTATTAGTAGGAGATGTATAGTACGTAAGTAGTGGTAGTAGTATGTAGTAGTAGTATAGTAGTAGTAGTAGTAGTAGAGTAATAGTAGTAGTAGTATGTAGTAGTGTAGTGAGTAGTAGTAGTTAGTAGAGTAGTAGTAGTAGTAGTAGTAGTAGTAGTAGTAGTAGTAGTAGTAGTAGTAGAGTAGTAGTAGTAGTAGTAATAGTATAGTAGTAGTATAGTATAGTGAGTAGTAGTATAGTAGTAGTGTAGTAGTAGTATAGTAGTAGTAGTAGTATTAGTAGTAGTAGTAGTAGTAGTAGTTAGTAGTAGTAGTAGTAGTAGTAGTAGTAGTAGTATAGTATAGTAGATAGTAGTAGTAGTAGTAGTAGTATGTAAGTCAGTAGTAGTAGATAGTAGTAATATAGTAGTATATAGTAGTAGTATTAGTAGGAGTAGTAGTAGTAGTAGTGAGTGTAGTATAGTAGTAGTAGTAGTATAGTAAGTATAGTAGTAGTAGTAGTAGTAGTAGTAGTAGTAGTAGTAGTAGGAGTAATAGTAGTAGTAGTAGTAAGTAGTTAAGTAGTGTAGAGTAAGTAGTAGTATTAGTAGTAGTAGTAGTAGTAGTAGTAGTAGTAGTAGTAGTAGTAGTAGTAGTAGTGTATATAGTAGTAGTAGTAGTAGTATAGTATAGTAGTAGTAGTAGTAGTAGGTAGTAAGTAGTAGTAGATAGTAGTAGTAGTATAGTAGTAGTAGTAATAGAGTAATAGTAGTAGTAGTAGTAGTAGTAGTAGTAGGAGTAGTAGTAGTGAGGAGTACGTAGTAGAGTATGGAATAGTAGTAGTTAGTAGTATAGTAGTAGTAGTAGTATAGTAGTAGTAGGTAGTAGAGTAGTAGTATAGTAGTAGTAGTAGTGAGTAAGTAGTAGTAGAGTAGTATAGTAGTAGTAGAGTATAGTAGTAGTAGGAGTATAGTAGTAGTAGTATAGGAGTAGTAGTAGTAGTAGTAGTAGTAGTAGTAGGAGTAGTAGTAGTAGTAGTAGTAGTAGTAGTAGTATAGTAGTAGAGTAGTAGTAGTAGGAGTAGTAATAGTAGTAGTAGTAGTAGTAAGTAGAGTAGTAGTAGTAGTAGTAGTAGTAGTAGTAGTAGTAGTAGTAGTAGGAGTAGTAGTAGTAGTAGTATGTAGTAGTAGTAGTAGTATAGTAGTAGTAGTAGTAGTAGTAGTAGTAGTAGTAGTAGTGTAGTAAGTAGTAGTAGTAGTGTAGTAGTAGTAGTAGTAGAGTAGAGTAGTAGTAGTAGGAGTAGTAGATAGTAGAGAGTAGTAGTAGTAGGGTGAGGTAGTAGAGGAGTAGTAGTAGGAGTAGTAGTGAGGAGTAGTAGTAGTAGTAGTAGTAGTAGTATGTAGGAGTAGTAGTAGTAGTAGGAGTTAGTAGTAGTAGTTAGTAGTAGTAGTAGTAGTAGTAGTAGTAGTAGTAGTAGTAGTAGTAGTAGTAGGTAGTAGTAGTAGTAGTAGTAGTAGTAGTAGTAGTAGTAGTAAGTAGTAGGATTAGTAGTAGTAGGATTAGTAGTAGTATGTAGTTAGTAGTAGTGTAGTAATAGTAGGTAGTAGTAGTAGTAGTATGTAGTAGTAGTAGTAGTAGTAGTAAGTAGTAGTAGTAGTTAGTATGTAGTAGTAAGGAGTAGTATAGTAGTATAGTAAGTAGTAGTAGTAGTAGTAGTAGGAGTAGTAGTAGTAGTAGTAGTAGTAGTAGTAGTAGTAGGAGTAATAGTAGTAGTAGTAGTAGTAGTAGTAGTAGTAGTAGTAGTAGTAGTAGTAGTAGTAGTAGTAGTAGTAGTAGTAGTAGTAGTA
>JACEEZ010007283.1:10000-12500 GCA_016584305.1 Chionoecetes opilio | reverse complement strand
AGTAGTAGTAGTAGTAGTAGTAGTAGTAGTAGTAGTAGTCAGTGGCGTACGCAGGAAATTGACAAACGGCAAAATATAATAAATATATATATATATATAACATGAGTTTGTGGACCTATTGATACAGGGGCAAAAACAGGTCATTCTAAGCACAAATAATTCTATAGCCATATGATTTTTGAAGCTTCCTTTAGACGTGAGATGAAGTTCTAAGAATTAACTCGGCCAGTCAAGTCACCGTGGCAGCCATGAAGACCGCCGGGCTGTAATAAACAATAGCCTCGCCTACAGGTGGCTGGCACGTGACGTCACAGCCCTTGTTGTGGGTGCGACAGGCGCGGGAAATGCCAGCTGGAGGACCAACAAACGCCACTTGCCGCTCGTGTTTGCCAGCTTAGGGTCATTTTCCCCTACCAAATATATGTTTGTCAGTATAAAAGATATACTGTTGTCTTCGTCAATGTTTGTTCTATAATATTATCAAATAAAAAACCGTAAAACACACTAAAGAAAGGCCATTATGAGACTCTCAAGAAATAGGCATGAACTTAATATTCTATTAAACTCTTCGTTATTTAATATTTTGCGAGAAAACTTTTTACATGGAGAATATCAATAGAAGCGGAATTTCATTATCTTGCCATTGCTACATTTCGTTATCTGATAAATGAATTAGAACCATGCATAAATGAGCGTTAACTAAATAAATAACATCATGAAATCGGGTAATTTTTCCAGATTGATGAGGTTATTTATTTAGTTAACGCTAATTTATACATGCTGCTAATTCATTGATTAGATAACGAAATATATCAATGGAAAGCTAATGAAATTCCGCTTCTATTGACATTATCCATGTAAAATGTTTTCTCGCAAAATATTAAATGGGAGCTGGCGTTGGTGAATATTAAGTTCATGCATATTTCTTGAAAGTCTCATAATGGCCTTTCTTTAGTGTGTTTTACGGTTTTTTATTTGATAATATTATAGAACAAACATTTCCGAAGACAACAGTATATCTTTTATACTGATAAACATATATTTGGTAGGGGAAAATTATCATAAGCTGGCAAACACGAGCGGCAAGTGGCGTTTGTTGGTCCTCCAGCTGGCTCCGACGGGCGGCATTTGGCTTGAAGACGGTGGCATTTGGCTTGAAGACGGTGGCATTTGGCTTGAAGACGCTAGGTCGTGACGTCAGTGCAAGCCACCTATACCGTGGCCACCGAGAGACAAGGCCTGGTGGATCGCCCGTGACGTCACACCATAAGGATACCACCCGCTCTGCTCCCCGTACAAGTTGACCTACCTAATATATGTTTATCAGTATAAAAGATATACTGTTGTCTTCGGAAATGTTTGTTCTATAATATTATCAAATAAAAAACCGTAAAACACACAAAGAAAATGCCATTATGAGACTTTCAAGAAATATGCATTAACTTAAACTCTTCGCCATTTAATATTTTGCTCGCAAACATTTTACATGGAGAATATCAATAGAAGCGGAGTTTAATTAGCTTTCCATTGATATATTTCGTTTAGTGATAAATGAATTAGCGGCATGCATAAATTAGCGTTAACTAAATATAAAAAATCATGAAATCGTATAATTTCCTACCTAATATATGTTTATCAATATAAAAGATATACTGTTATCTTCGGAAATGTTTGTTCTATAATATTATCAAATAAAAAAACCGTAAAACACACTAAAGAAATGCCATTATGAGACTTTCAAGAAATATGCATGAACTTAAACTTTTCGCCATTTAATATTTTGTGAAAAAACTTTTTACATGGAGAATATCAATAGAAGCGGAGTTTAATTAGCTTTCCATTGCTATATTTCCTTTTCTGATAAATGAATTAGAACTATGCATAAATTAGCGTTAACTAAATAAATAACATCATGAAATCTGGGAAATTACCCGATTTCATGATGTTATTTATTTAGTTAACGCTAATTTATGCATGCCGCTAATTCATTTATCACTAAAATTTATGCATAGTTCTAATTTATTTATCAGAAAAGGAAATATAGCAATGGAAAGCTAATTAAATTCCGCTTCTATTGATATTCTCCATGTAAAAAGTTTTTTCACAAAATATTAAATGGCGAAAAGTTTAAGTTCATGCATATTTCTTGAAAGTCTCATAATGGCATTTCTTTAATGTGTTTTACGGTTTTTTATTTGATAATATTATAGAACAAACATTTCCGAAGATAACAGTATATATTTTATACTGATAACACATATATTAGGTAGGTCAACTTGTACGGGGAGCGGAGCGGGTGGCATCCTTATGGTGTGACGTCACGGGCGATCCACCAGGCCTTGTCTCTCGGTGGTCTCGCCTATACTGTACAAGGCTACTTGGCATCGTGTCAGGGAGGGGTGGGCTGGAACACGTGACTCAGCTGATCGGCGTGAAGCTGGAAGGAAGTATCAACTATCTGCCTGCATGGCGTGAGGCCTCGCTGCCTAGTCCCTCCTGC
>JACEEZ010007283.1:0-2500 GCA_016584305.1 Chionoecetes opilio | reverse complement strand
CTACTACTACTACTACTACTACTACTACTACTACCACTATTACTACTACTACCACTATTACTACTACTACTACTACTACTACCACTACTACTACTACTACCACTACTACTACTACTACCACTACTACTACTACTACCACTACTACTACTACTACCACTACTACTACTACTACCACTACTACTACTACTACCACTACTACTACTACTACTACTACTACTACTACTACTACTACTACTACCACTACTACTACTACTACCACTACTACTACTACCACTACTACTACCACTATTACTACTACTACCACTACTACTACTACTACTACTACTACTACTACCACTATTACTACTACTACCACTATACTACTACTACTACTACTACTACCACTATTACTACTACTACCACTACTACTACTACTACTACTACTACCACTACTACTAGCCTTGTTAACAGGGCACCCGGAAGTCCCATGCAGTTATGATATTTATGTAAATTAGTCTAAATTAGTCTCGCCATTACTGACAAAACTATTTTTCACAGTAACTCGCTAAATGCGGCAGAATGGTGAACTAAAACAAGGTGTCTACCGTAGATAACAGTCAAGTCGCCACCTGCACTAATGTCGCCAGGCGCCATATATAAGGAATGATAGCCTCACTACTGCTGTGTCTGTGCCCCTGAAGATGATACACAGTAGTTTATATCATGACTGTATAATCTACACTGTTTCAGCGTTGTTTTATGCTTTGTAGCTGCAAGTATACACGCTTTACAATTTCACTACGCGTTGTTTTTCCGGGTGACGACGACGGCGGTACGACACTCAGTAAATAAACACTAGCTGGCGACTCTACTGTTGGTGGCCACTCTGGTGATATTTTTGTCATTTGTTCATTTATAGCCCTACTATGACACAGATGAAGACACAACATGACACAGACTCTCCAGATAGCCCCTTCTAACTGTCCTGAAGTCATGGATGTAGCAATGTAACTATTAACGCCACCACACGGCCGTACAGGGAAAAGAAACCTTGTCCTGGCGACTTTATTGTTGTCTACGGTAGCAATGTAACTATTAACGCCACCACACGGCTGTACAGGGAAAAGAAACCTTGTCCTGGCGACTTTACTGTTGTCTACGGTAGCAATGTAACTATTAACGCCACCACACGGCTGTACAGGGAAAAGAAACCTTGTCCTGGCGACTTTACTGTTGTCTACGGTAGCAATGTAACTATTAACGCCACCACACGGCTGTACAGGGAAAAGAAACCTTGTCCTGGCGACTTTACTGTTGTCTACGGTAGCAATGTAACTATTAACGCCACCACACGGCTGTACAGGGAAAAGAAACCTTGTCCTGGCGACTTTACTGTTGTCTACGGTAGCAATGTAACTATTAACGCCACCACACGGCTGTAAACAGAAAAAAAAGTTGTCCTGGCGACTTTACTGTTGTCTACGGTAGACGCAGTGTTTCTCAGCCTTTCAAGCCTTGTGCACTTACAGGCACTTATAATGCAGGGCACCCCTTGTACGGGCTTAGGTAGCATATAGACATTAAGGCTTTCTTTTCACAATAAGGGGTGTCTATTATCATCAGATGGTTGGCATTGTACAAACACGATACAAAAAAAAAAAAAAAGAAGTCTTTACTAGATACCCTAACACTGCAAGAAAACGTGACACATTACACAAGTATAAGTAATAATGTCAGGCTATATAATAAAACCACTACCCACCACTACTAGCCTACCCATCTATACTACTACTCTCTCTCTCAAAAGCTTTATATACCATAATTATTATATTATTTATTTAGAGATATATATATAATGTTGTTATGGAGACGGGGCCACACGAGCGTTGCTCAGGCCCTGTAAAATACAACTACATGAATACACACACACACACACACACACTGCCTGCACACACACACACACACTGCCTGCACACACACACACACACTGCCTGCACACACACACACACACACACACACACACGTACACTGCCTACACACACACACACACACAGACACACACACACACTGTCTACACACACACACACACAGACACACACACACACTGTCTACACACACACACAGACACACACACACACTGTCTACACACACACACACTGCCTACACAAACACACACACAGACACACACACACAATGTCTACACACACACACACACACACACACGTCCAGCATAGTAGTATAGTTTCTAGGCGTGCATCCCTATATATAACATTAATAAGGACTATAATGCTACGTATATAAGAAGTAATAGAGTATTTAGCCACGCCATACAGAAATACTAGAGTCTGTGTTAAAATATTGACGTTTTCTAAAAAGTTTACGTTTTCTTTGATACAAGTTTAAGGAGAACTCTATTAATTACATGGACCAATATATACCTACTCCTACCGTAGATAACACTATAGGATATGCAGCGCAAGTATATACTACCTACGTAGAGCATAACCTGCTATCAATTACC
>JACEEZ010007282.1:0-22442 GCA_016584305.1 Chionoecetes opilio | reverse complement strand
TTTAATTTCCCGTATATTTTCCAAAAATGTCATGGGGAAGCCCCTAATAATGTTTCAAATTTTTCCCCAGAACTGTTTTCCCGAAAGGTTTAAAAGAAAAAAAAATTCCCTTCTAAAGGAAACCCCCAAAAAAAGTTTTGGTAAAAAACCCTTTCTGCTTTTCATTTTCCTTTTTTGGGGAGGAAAACCCCAAGTTGGAAAACGTCAGGGTAAAAAAAAAAAACCCTTTAAAACCCTTTTTTTGGTTTTTTAAAACCGGCCCAAGGAAAAAAACGTAGGTTGGTTTAAACGGGAAAGGGCCAAATTAAAGGGGAAGCAAGTCGGTCCCACTGTATTTTTTTTTGTATCTAAATTTTTTTTTTTTAAGGGAATTAAAAAAGAGGCATTTAAGGATTTTTATTTTAAAAAAGGAAAAAAAAGGGACTTCCCTTGGGGGTTCCAAAAAAAGGGGAACCTATGAAAAAACCCTGTGGTTAAACCCCAAACCCCAAAAAATTTTTGGAATAAAGGGGGGCCCCCTGGAATCCTAGTTTTTTTCTTTTGGTGTTTAAATTTGGGGTTTTTGGGTCTTTAAAAAAGGGGACTTTAAACCTTTTTACTAAAAAACTTTATGGGGCCTTTTGGGTTTTTCCCCTTTTGATTTTTGGGGTTAAAGTCAACTGTTATGTAAACTTTTTTTTGGGGGTTTTTTAAACCAAAATGAAAAAAATCCCCCCCCTTTTTAAAAAGGGTCCCCAAAAAATTAATTGGTGAATGGGGCTGGGCGTGGGCCCCCGGGGCCCCCCCAAAATTCAAAATAATTTAATTTAAACCCCCCACCTTTTCCCCCAAAAACAAAAAACCCCGGTCCATTTAAACTTTACAGAAAAGGGAAATTTGGCGCAAAAAAAGGGCCCTTCCCCGGAAAATTATTGAATGGGGGGGGAAAAGGGGGGGAACCTGGCAGTTTTGCCGGAAATTTCTGTGATTTTTTTTTTTTTTAAAATTTAAAAACTTTTGAGGCGGGGACAAATATAGCTTTGCCGTATTCCGCAACCCCCCCCCCTTTCCCGCTTGTCGCCGAAACCCAAAAAAGAGTCAACTTTCCCCGGGGTAGGAGTGGAAGGGGGCCAAGTTGGATCCAGGGGGGAAAAGGGGGGAGGACTTAATTTAATTTTGGGTTCCCCAAAGGGTAGGGGTTTAAAATTTTGACTCATTTTTTTTGGGGCCGGGGCCCGACAAGCGCGAAGGGAAGGGTTTTAAGCCGTAGGTTTCCCACCAACCCCCGGGGAAGGCTTGGTATTTTAGGAAGGAAAAAACGGGAGGTCGGCCCTGGGTATCCTTTTGTTGCGGGTTTTCCCCCAGGAAGGCAAGGCAAAATAAACCCGTTTAAATTCAAAGTAGGGTTTTTTTAAAAAAACCCCCCTTCTTGGGGGAAAATTAACCTTGTTTTAAATAGTAAAAAATTTTTTGGGGGAAAACGGAAACCCATTTGACCAAATTTCCCAAAAATGTGCAAAGAGTAAAAAAGGGGACAAAATCAAATTTAAAATTTCCCCTTTTAAATATATTTATTACACATTTTTCCCCCAAAGGGGGGTTTAAACGCCCCCTTAAAAAAGGGTTAAAAAATTTTAGAAAGCTCGAAAGAATTTTTTTGGTGCGGACCGAACCCCAAGGCCCCAAATCCCCCCTCGCGAATGGGGGGCCCCGGGGGGAAATAAAATTCTTTTACTAAAAAAGCCGCACCCGGGGGGGCCGCCCCTCCCTTTGGGAAAAAAACCCCATGACCTCAAAAATTTTCCAAAGGCAAAATTGAAAAATTTTTAAAAAAAAATACTAAGAAAAAAAAGGGGGAGTAAAACTTTTGGGGCCCAAGGGCCCCTCTAACTTTTTTGGGAAGCTGGAGGGTACTTTTTGGCCGAAACAAAGGGGAAAGGGGGGCCCCTTTTTTCGCTAAAAAAAAAAAAAAAAAAAGGGGGGGGGGGTTTTGCGGGAAAAGTTCGGAAAAGGGGGGGGGTTTTTTTTTCCCCGCCGTTACCCAGAAAAGTTTTTTAAAAAAAATCCAATTTTCCCCGGGCCTGGGGTATAACCCCTTTTTTCTTCCTGGATAAATGACCTAAAGTTTGTTTTTGGTTTTAAAACCCAAAGGAAAATTTCGGGGAAAAAAAAAATGAAAAAGGGACCCAAAAAAAATTATTTTTTAAAAATTAATTTTTCCTAAATTTTAAAAAATAAAAATTTTTTCGGAAAAAAGGGAAAATGGGGGGGGAAAAGCTGCTTCATGAAGGGCAATTTGCGGAAAAAAAAAATTTTTCAAAAATTTTAAGCAAAAAAAAAGGGAAGTTTGGGGAATTTTTAGTTAACAAAAAACGGGAAAAGGCAGGGCAAAATTTCATGAAAAAAAATTTAAGCAAAAAGGGCCCCAAAAAAAAAGGCCCCAAAAGGGGTAATTTTTATTTAAAAAAAATTAAATTTAAATTTTTGGAAAGAAAAAAAATTTGTCAATTTTTCACAAACCCCGGGGGGAAAAAAAAGGGTTTTAATTTTTTAAAAAAGGAACCTTTTTAAAGGGGAAAAAGAAAGGCGCAAAAAAAAACCCTGCCTTATACGGTTAAAAAAGAACTTTTTTTTCCCCAAAATCCAAAAACGTTTTGCCGGGAAAACTTGAAAAAACCCAAAACCCCAAAATTTTACAAATTTTATCTAAAAATGAAATAAAGGGGTTGTATATTCCCCCGGGAGATTTACAGGAAAAAAAAATCTCCGGACCTCTTTCGATTGATTTTCCTTTTTTATGGAATAGTCCACACGGCCCCCATCCCAAAACCCATAGTTGGAAAAAATTTTTTTCCCCAAAAAGCGTCTTGCGAAAGACCAAAAACAATTTAAAACTAAAAAGGAAAAAATTTTAAAAATTAAAAAATAAAAAAGTTTTACCCCTTTTTTCGCAATCGTTTAAAATATTTTTTCCTTTTAGTACTTTTTTTTCCCCAAAAGGGGTTTTTTTTTGCCGGGGTTAAATTTACCCCCTTTTTTTAACCAGGCTTAATTTTAAAAAATTTTCCACCCCGTAAAAAAAAAATTTTAAGTAAGAACCTTTTTTATAAAAAACCAAAAAAATTTTTTTCACCTTTTTTTTTTTCCCAAACAATTTTTTAAAAGACCCAAAATGCCAACCTGTGTCACGCCCAACGGTTCAAAACTTTGGGGGAAATTTTTAAAACGTAAAATTTACAAACAAAAACCCTAAAGGGTCTTTTGCAACGTGGAAGTTTGGTTGAACCCAAAATATCTACCCCTTTTCAAACTCTTTGGTCTTGTCCCCCCAAAGAATTTTTAAAAACGTTTTCGAATCCGGGTTAACTTTAAGGGTTCCCCTTTTTGGCCAAAAAAATGTCCATGGGAAAGTATTAAAAAATAATATTAAAGTTTTTTTCGTGTGGACACTTCCTTCAAAACCTTTTTAAAAAAATTAAAAAATTTTTTAAGGGACTAAAAAGGGGTTTTTTGAAAGGGCAAATCCTTCTTACTTACTTTTTTCTTCCGGGGGAAGAAAATGTTAAGGGAAAATTTCAAAAACCAAAAACCTTTTTTTTCTTATAAGCGGCCCCCAAAAAGGGAAAAAAGCTAGGTTCGCAAAAATCACACTCCAAAACTTGACCTTTAAAAGGGTGGAATGGGTCCCTATTATTTTGGTTGCATGAATTTTTTTTTAATTGAAAAATTAATTGTTTGGGGTTTATTTTTAAAAAAAAAAGAGTTAAATACAACAAGGGTCTTTCCACCTGCGGGGTTTGGGAACACACAAACAGCGCAGACACTGTTTTCCCCCTGGGGTTAACCAATTCCCGGGGAATAGATTTTTGGAAATTTAGGGGGGGGCGGAACCCCGAGAACCTTGTCCCTGAAATACCTAGGGTGATCACGGCATGCTTCCTTAGAAGGACATTTTCGGAAAAGGGGGGGTTTAAAATTTGGGGGGGACCCCCAGCCCCCCCTTATTTTGGGGGGGGGATCTCTTTTAAATTTAATTCAACTTTTTTTGGGGAGATTTTTAATTATTGTATTATCGAAAAAAGAAACCCCACCTTAAAATTTTTTTGGTTAGTTGGGGACGACGGGCAGAGGGGAGGGGCCTTGGGGGGCCCCCCCCCAAACCAAAATTCACTATTAAAACCCAACCCCCCCTTTCTCCCAAAAATGGAACCAAAGGCCCTTTTTTTTTTTTTAAATTGAAAAAAAAACTTTTAAAACCAAATAAAAAAGAAAATTATTTAAGAGGGGACGGGGGGGGGGGAGGGGCTTGGCAGCAATTTTTTCCCGGAAAATGCCGGTTTTGGGGGGGAAAAGTTTTAAAAACTTTTTCAGGGGAGATAGAGCTTGTAATTTATTAGCAACCCCGGTTTCCCCAATTCCCGTTTTAGGCCCATACAAAAGGCCCCTTCCCCCCTTTGGGGGGGGAAATGGAAAATGGGGTTTTTAAAACCCCGGCGGCCCCCGACCCGGCGGGATGTTAAAAATTTTTTGAGGGGGGGAAAGCAAAGGGGGGGTTTAAAACCTTGTTGTGAGTTTGTTTTTCCCGGGGGCCTACAACCGGAAGGGGGGAAACCTTTTTAAAAGGGTTTTGGGGTTTTTTAACCGCCGGGGGAAAGGCTTGGGGGTTAAAAAAATTCAATTTTCCCCCCCTACAAGGGGGGCCCCCCCACTAAAAAAATAACTCTTTAAAATTAAAGCAAGCACCCATTTAAAGAAAATGATTTCTTCCGGTGCGGGGCCCCTTTGGGAAGAGAGGGGGCCCCCTTTTCCCCGGGGGAAAACGGAAAAATATTTAAATTTTACAAAATGTGAAAAGGAGACTAAAAGACAGACAAAATTTTTTAAAAAATTTTTAAACCTCCTTTTAGGAAATTACACATGCGTACCCAAGGGGGGAAATTTTTTGGGGGGGTTTTAACCCCAAAGGGGACCCCAAAGGGGAAATTTTTATTTCTGTCGGGCCAAAACACCCCCCTTGAAAAATTTTTCCCCCTGAATGTGGAGGGGCCAGGGGAAAATGCCCCTTTAATCAGGCCCCCAAAAACCCCCCCCCCACGACGAGGGGGCCTTATTTAAAAAAAAAAAGGCCCCACCTGGGCCTGGGGGCCTCGGCCGGGTTTAAATATAAAAAAATAAACTAAAAAAAAGGGGGGGGAAAATTTTTTGTTATAAGCCCCTCTAACTCTTTAGGGAGGCACGGTTTTAATTTGGACAAAACGGGAAACCAAGGGCCCATTTCCAAAAAAAAAAAAAAAAAAAACAAAATAAACCTCAAATGGGGGGAATTTTTTCCATTTCTCAAAAGGGAAAACCCGAAAGGTAGGAGGAAAAAAATTTCCAGTTTAAAGGGTCCCGGGGTAAAAATTTCTTCTTTAAAAGCCCCAAAATTTTGGTTTTTTTGTCTTTCCGAAAGAAAATAGAAAAGGGAAGCAAAAAAAACCTTGCATAAAAATGGTTTTTTCAAAGGGAAAACACCTTCCCCCTCTAAAAAAAACAAAAGGGGCAAAAAGATAAGGGGGAAAAAAGCGGGGGTTTTTTAACCAAAAGGGGGGAAAATAAAAAAATTTTTTCCCAAAAAATCTTCCCAAAAAAAAACGGAGAGTGAGGGTAGTCTTTTGACCCAAAAAAAGATAGCCCCATTTTTGCGGGAAAAAGAAAAATTGGGTAACGCTGGATTTTAAAAAATTTTTAATCCAAAGTTAGAGAAAGTAAGTAAAAAAATCCAATTTAAACTGCGGAAAAAAATTTTTTATTACCAAAAAATGAAAAAGAATTTTTTGAAGTTTTTTTAAAAAAAATTCCCTTTAAATCGGAAAAGAAGAAAAAGTTTTTAGTGAAAACCCCTTCCTTTAACCGTTCCCCCCCTTTTTTCCCGGTTTTAGAGTGCCAAAAAATGTTTGGCCAATTGGGGGCAAAAAAACCCCCCAAATTTTAAAATTTTTTTAAAAAAAAAACAAACGGGGGGCTTTTTTTACAAATGATGTTTGGTTCAGGGGCCAAAAAACCCCAAAAATTTTTTTATTTGTCTTTGTTTTTTTACTGAATGTAAATTATTTCACCCGGGTATTTACCCACCATTGGGAAAACCTTTGGGGGAAATCCCCCTTTGTCAAGACCAAGGAACCAGTTTGAATTTTTAAGTAAAACATTACAAAAAAAAAATAAAAAATTTTTATTTTCCAAACTGTATAGCGTTCAAAATTGTCCCCCTTTTTTAGACCAAGGGTTAAAAATTTTTTTTTCGCCAGGGGTCAGCCACTTTTATTTTAATTTTTTTTAAAGGGTATTTTAATTTAAAAAATTTGTTCGTCCCCCGTTTCAGAAAAAAATATATGGAAAAAAAACCTTTTTTTTCTTACTTTTCCTGTCCAAATGAATTTTAGAAAATTTTTTGGGTTTTTACTTTTAGTTGAAAACATTCCCAAAAACCCCGATGTTTTAAAAGGTTCCAAATTTTTTTGGGGTTTAGTTTTGGAAAAAATAAAATTTCTCCCCTTTCCCCCCCCAATCTTTCTGCTTGGGAATTTTTTGGGGGGCCCCCCAAAACCTTTACTCAGGGATTAAAACGTTTTTTTCGCGGGGGCCCCCATTTTAACAAACTTTTTAGGGGCCCCTTTTAAAATTTAAATTTTCCGTACCACCGCCCCAAAAAAATTGGGAAAATTTAAAAATAATAGCCCCAAATTTTAAATCCCCTTTTTTTTTTAAAAAACCCTTAAAAAGGAATTTCCCCAAACCCCTTTCTCAAGGCCAAACTAAATTAAAATTTTTGGGTAAAGGCAAACCCCTTCCAAAGTTTTTTAAGATTTTTGGGGGAAAAAAATTTTTAAGTTTAAATAAAACGTGGTGCCCCCCTTAAAAGATTTTTTTTCTTATAAAGGAAACCCAGGGAAAATTTTAGGTTCCGTAATCACCGGGCCCAAAGACTGAAAGAGGTTTTGAGGGGTGGAACGCCCATGCTTTAGGGTACATGTTTTTTTTTTTTTGGGAAAAAAATGAAAAGTTAAATTTTTTCAAAAAAAAAATTTAAATCGAAGGGAATCCCTCTGGCGGGGGTTTTGGGCCAGCACCCGGGGAGGGGCCCACCCAAGTGTGAACCGGGGGTTTTAAACAAAACAAATTTTTGGGGAAAAACCCCAAAATTTTAGTTGGGCCCCCCCCCCAAAAAATCCTAGCCCCTGGTGACCCAGGTTCCGGGCGGGGGATCTTTTTTTCAAAAAATTTTTTAGGGATAACGGGTTTTTTTTTAAAACTTTAAATTTGGGAGTTGGGCCCCCAGCTTCCCCCCATTATGGGGGGTTCGCCCAAAAAGTGAATTTGAGTGTTATAAACTTTTCTTACAAAAATGAGCCCTTGGAAATTTAAGGGGCAAAATTGGGGGGACTGATCCGGGAAAAAGGGGGCCCTTCCGGGGGGGGCCCCCCCCCTATCAAAAACCCTTTACCCAAACCCCCTTCTACCCCAAAAACCCTAGCCACGGCCCTTTTTTAAAATTTATTATTGAAATTTAAAACCCCTTTAAAAAAATTAAAAAAAAAGGGTTTTTTTTTGAGTTTTAAAGGGGAAAAACAGGGGCATTGGCATTTTTTGGGAAAATTTTGAGTGATTGGGGGAAAATTTTTAAAAACTTTGGGCGGGTACATATACAAAACCCATTACCCCAACCCTTCCCACCCCCTGACGGCCCCTAAAACCCAAAAAAAACCCCAAAAACCCCTTTTAGGGTTTTTTTGGGTAAGGGAAAGTTGGAATCCCCCGGGGACAGGAGGGGAGAGAAAAGGGTTTTTAAACCTTTGGGGGGCCCCCCAAACGGGACGGGGGGGGTAAAATTTGGGGGGGAGCTTTTTGGGGCCCGTAAAGCCGGGTAACCGTTTACCGCACCCCCCCTTAACACCACCGGGGGGGGTTTGTATTTTGTCAAAGGAAAAAAAACCCCGGAGGGGGGCCCGCAACCCTTTTTGCTGGGTTTTCTGCCGGGAAGGCCCGCTGGGTTTACGGGGAAAATGACTCCTTTTTTTTAAAAAAACCCCTTTCCCCGGAGTTTGGAACGGTTAAAAGGTAGGTAGACCACCCCCCTTTTAAAACAGGAAACAGTTAGTTCAATTTTCCTGGCAAAAACGGAAAGCAAAAAAAATATTTTAAAAAAATAATTTAAAATTTAAAATTTATGTTTATTTTAAAACCCTGTCCCGGGGTAAATTTCGACCCCTTTTTTGGGCAAAAAGGGGGAAAAAAACTGTCAGCAATTTCCCAAAGCAATTTTGCCCGATAGGGAAAAACCCTCCAAAATTTTAAAAATTGGGGGAACCAGGGGGGTAAGTCTTAAAAATTTGTGTACCCAAAAACCCCAGTGGACACCCACGAGGGAAAACCCCCCCGAAAAAAATCTTAAGGGCAACCCCAGCCTAAAATAAAACCTAAAGGGGGCCCAGGGGAAAAAAAAAAAAAACTAAAAAATAAAAAAGGGGTATAAAAAACCCCACGCCCTCTAAGCTTTGGGGGCTAAAGCACCTAACTAAGGAAACAAGCTAAGCGCAACGGGGCCTAAAAAAAAAAAAAAAAAAAAAAGTTTGTTTAAAGTTCGGGCTCGGAAAAGGGGGGAAACAATGTTTAAATTCAAGCCGTTTACCCAGGGAAAAAGATTAGGAGTGAAAAAAACCTTTTAACGGGCCCAAAAAAAAAAAAAAAAAAAAAAAAAAAGTTTTGTTTTTAGGAAAAAGGGGAAAAAATTTCAAAAAAAAAGGGAAAAATTGCAAACGGAAAATTTTTGGGAAAAAAATTTTAATTTCAAAAAAGCCCGCGGAACCCCCCTTAAAACCATAAAAAAAATTTTTTTAAGGATAAAAAAGAATTCAAAATAAGGGGGTTTGAAACATGCGTTAAAACTTTCAAAAAAATCTTTAAAAAAAAAAAACGGAAGTCTTGGGGAAATTTGGGTTGGTTAAAAAAAGATTTTTCCCATTTTGGCTGGGTCATAGCAAGTAAAAATTTTAAAAAAATATTCTTTAATTTTAACCCCAAAAAAAAGTAGAGTTTTAGTTCGGAAAAAAAATTTTAAAAACCAATTTCATTGCAAGCAATATTAATTTTTAAAATTTTTTGGGGTTCCAAAGGGCTCAAAAATTTTTAATTTTTTTGTAAAGTTTTCCCCTAAAAAGGGGAAAATAACACAAAGTTTTGGAAAAAATGTTTATATTTCCCAAAACCCGTCACCCTTTTGGGAAAAAGAAAAAAACTTTTTGAGGGGGAAAACGGCAAGGAAGGCCCAAAACCCTTTAAAACGTAAAAATGTTTTTAACCCCCCGGGGGGCTTTTTAAAGTGAAAGGGTTTACGGGGGCCACAAAAAATTCCACACCCTTTTATTGTTATCTCCCCGCCTAGGTTAGTGAATTACCCTTGTTTCCGAACCCCCCTTAAAGCCAAACCCGGCCGACTGTCCTTGCATTCTAAAAAATTTGAACCATTAACGGGAATTTAAAAACCAAAAAAAAAAAAAAAGGTTTTTTTTTTTAAAACAATACAGCTTTTAAAATTATAGGGGGTATCTTAGATTTTTAAATTGGGGGGGTTTTTTTTCGCCATGGTTAGTCTTTTGGGGGGTTTTTTTAACCTTTTAGTCTTTTGGTTAAAAAGGGTTTCCCCCGTGAAAAAGTTCATTAGGTAACAACCTTTTACCAAACTAAATCTCAAAAAAATTTCCCCCAGGACCTTTTTTTCTTTCATCAATTTTTATTAAAAGGTTTCCCAATCCCACGAGGTTCAAATTTTTATTTTTTTATTAAATTGGTAAAAAACCATAAGAACTTTTTGGAAAAAACCCCCCAATTTTTGAAAAAGGGAAGTTGATTGGCCCCAAAAAACTACAAACGATTTTTTCAAACTTTTTTGGTTTGTGTGGGGCCCCGTAAAAAGTCATTTCAAATATTTGTTTTCTGAACCGGTTAAAAATTTAGGCCCACCATTCTGTGCCAAAAACCCTGCCCTTAAAATTCCGGGGGGGAAAGGGATCCCCTTCAAATCTTTTTAAAAAAGGGAACCTTAAAAGGCCCTCATTTTGGGGAAAAAAGAGAAATTCCCTTTAAGGAATAAAATTTAAAAGTTTCTGGGAAAAGGAAAAAACCCCTTTTTTTTAAAAGCAGCATTCTCGGGAAAAGTTCCCCAATTCTAATTTTTTCCCCCCACAGCCCCCCCAAAAAACCAAAACCTTTTTTGGGGGGGTTTAAAAACCCCCAAAAGGGAAAAATCTGGTGTTCGTTAACGGGGCAACCCAAAATAAAGCCCTTTTTTGGGGTCGAAAGTCCCACAGAAACCCGGGAAATGTAGTTTTTTTTAAGGAAAAAATGATTGTTTTGGATGGTATTACAAATTTAAAAAAAAATTTAAAATAAAGCGGGACTTTTGGAGGCCCTTGGGGGAAAAACCAAACAGAAGAGATAACCGAAGGTAAAATCCACCCTTCCCCAAGGAGAAGATTTTTTTGATTTTTAGGGGGAGGAAACCCAAATCCAAAAGGTGTTTCCCTTGGATAAGGGTGGGAGGGGCCCTGGAACCAAGGTGGGGGATAACGGGGGTTTTTTAATCAAAACGTTTGGTGTGGCAGGGACCCCAGCTCCTCCGCCATGTGGGTAGGATTGGGGCAGGATAAACGTTTATTACCTTATTAAAAAATTTATGATTTTTGTGAGATGTTATTATACTTGTCATTATCAAATAAGTAGCCCGTGTGTCCCCTTAAATAAGGGGCTTTAAAGATGTTATAGGGGGTGACTGAGGGGGGGGGAAAGAGTGAGGGAAGGCCTTCCCGCGGGCCCCCTATCACAAAATTCACATTTCAACCCAACCCCCACCCTTCTACCCCCAAAAACACAGCAAAAAGGTCCTTATTTAACATTTTATTATCTGAACTTTAAAACCCCAAAAAGCAACATTCCGAATAAACGAGAATTAGTTTGAGATGATAGGGGACAGAAGGTCGGGCGAGAGGCAGCTCTGGCATGCCATTACTTGCACGGAAATAAGTCTCGCTGACTTGTGATTGTCGAGAATTAAAACAAAAATGATTTAGTCATGGCTGTAGACTCGATGATGAGCTATCAGCTGACGTCATTCATCGTTCTTAGCAGTCAGCGCCTCCGACGCGTTACGACCGGACCCGAGGGAGGCTTTGTAAGCTTTAGTCTTAGGAAAAGAAGTTCGGAGACAGATGGTCGTGCCTGGCGCCTACTACCTTGTTCGCAGGTCTGTCCCTACTTTATCTATTTCCCCTTTTTAGAGTTCCCGCCCAGTATGCAACTAAGCGGACAAAATGAACTCCCTAGGTTTCAAAGTGCCCGTACACAGCAATGATCACTGCCTGATTTATTAAGAAACCTCTGATTACTTCGTGTAGTTCGAAGCACACGTGTAAGTAAAGTCACGTGAGAGCCACCTCACTTCCCAGTCGTGGAAACAGGAACCTATGCTTCAGCCTCTCAATTCTCTTCACAAAATGATGCAAAGAGACAGGCCAAGACAGACAAAATATTGTTTAATATAATTCAAACCTCCTTATAAATTATGATATTGAATATTGCGTTCAGCATGTACTCGTACCAGAGACCACCGAGAAGAAAAGGCCTGGTGCGATCGCCGCTGACGTCACACCATAGGCATAACACCCGCTCCGCTCTCCCCGTACAAGTTTACTACCTAATAATAATGTTTATCAGTATAAAGATATACTGTTATCACTTCGCGAATGTTGTCCTATAATATTATCAAATAAAAAACCGTAAAACACACAAAGAAAGTAGCCATATGAGATTTCAAGAAATATGCCAGTTAACAAAATCCTTCGCCATTATAATATTTTGCCCCCTTCGCAAAAATTACATGGAGAATATCGATAGAAGCGCGAGTTTAATTAAGCACTGTTCAATGCTATCATTTTGCTTTAGTGATAAATGAATTAAGCGTCATGCATAAATTAGCCGTTAACTAAATATAAAAAATCATGAAATCGGGATAATTACCTACCTAATATATGTTGTATCAGCTATAAAAATATATACTAGTTATACTTCAGGAAATGTTTGTTCTATAATATATCAAATAAAAAACCGTAAAATAACACTAAAGAAATGCCCCATTATGAAGACTTTCAAGAAATATGCATGCACTTAAACTTTTCGTGGGGGTTCGCTATATTTAATATTGCTGCAAACTTTTTCTACATGGAGAATATCAATTAGAAGCCCGCGAATTAATTAGCTTTCCCATTGCATATATTTCCTTTTTTTCTTTCTCTTTTGATGAAAATGAATAGAACTATAGCAATAATTAGCGTTAACTAAATAAATAACATCTATGAAATCGGCGCACGTAAATTACCCGATTCATGATGTTATCTTATTAGTTAATTTATCAGAAACAGGAAATATATCAATGCCGGAAACGAAGCTAATTATAATACCAGCTCTATGATATTCTCATGTAAAACAAGTTATTTTTTCACAAAATATTAAATGGCCGAAAAAAGTTTAAGCTTCATGCATATTTCTTAAAAGTCTCCATTAATGGCATTTCTTTAGTGTGTTTTACGGTTTGGTTTTTTCATTTGATAATATTATAGAAATAAAACATTTCCAAAGATAACAGTAATATATTTTATACTGCTCCTAAACATATATCTAGTTAGGAAATTACCCTGCATTTCAAGCATTTTTTAATATTTAGTTAACGCCTAATTTCATGCATGACCGCTATTCACTTTATCACTAAACGAAAATATATCAATGCGAAAGCCTAATTAAACTCCGCCTTACAATTGAGACATTCTTCCAATGTAAAAATAAGTTTAGCGAGCCAAAAATATTACAATGGCGAAGAGTTTAAGTTAATGCCATATTTCTCGCAGTCTCATAATGGCATTTTCTTTGTGTGTTTTAGCTCGCGGTTTTTATTGTTCCTACTAAATATTAATATTATAGACAAACATTCAGGACGCATAACAGTATATCTTTGTATACTATAACATCACCTTTATATTAGGTAGGGCTACGTAAACTTGTAACGCGTGATCGGACAGAGCGGGTGCCGTGGGTATCTTATGCGTGCTGCACGCATCCACGGGCGATCCACCAGGACCTAGATCATCTCAGCTAGCGCCAAGCCTCGATACACCTCAGGTGTAGCCGTTTCGCTACACCCCCTGATGTCCAGCGTTACCCCAGGGTAAGCACAATGGCTCTAGTTCAAGACTCGCCAGGAGCTACTTTTTGTCCGGTCGTCGAGTAGCCGAAGACACACCACATGCTAGCCCATCAACATCCCTCCGACAGCAAGTGTGGCAGAGGGCACGGAGGGGGAAGCATAAGCCTCAATTAATCTACATGTGTCACTCCAAAAAAATCCAGCCCTGCGACACACCGAGCGAGAGGCTCAGCCATCTCAGCCTTAGACTAGAAATAACATATAAGGCCCAACGCACCTGGAGGCCTCAACCCCCCCCCCCCCCCCCCCCCCCCACCCCCCCCCCCCCCCAAACCCCCCCATCCCCCATGGAAGGATAAAAGCCTAAAAGGCGCAACAGCGTGCTGAAAAATATTATAAAAATAATACCTAAAAGGAAAAATAAATATAAGGGTGCGGGAGGTCAAAAAAAGCTTTTTTTGCTCTCATCAAGTTACCCTCTTAACTGACTTTCAGGAGAAAGCCTCGCACGCGTACGTCTAAATCTCATGAGACGCGAAACTGCAGAGACTGAAGCGCGAAGCGCCGTGTTCGCTCAAAAAAAAATAATAATACGTTAAAGCATTGGAATGCTAGTACGAGCGCCACTGCGCGAAATAAAGGAAGCAATGTTTCCATAATATACTCAAGCAACCGTATTAGCCACGAGAAACGTTATAGGCAAGTGTATAAAAAAATCCAGATTTCAACAGGCTGCCCGAGCTGGGTATAACACAAGCAAATATAAATTCCATTGCATATATTTTACCAAATAAGTTGGTTACAGGTCATAACTACCGAAAAGAAATATCCAGAAATCAAAGCGAAAATTAGCAATACAGGCGTAAAACTCTTGCGAATAAAGATTGTACAATTTTTCAAAGCTGAATACCGACATTTCCTGCAGACACGCTCTCCATCAAGACATACAATATGTTTAGACGGGCATAAAAGATAGATGTATAGGGTAGCATCATAAGCTGTGGGTCATTGAACGCACAAGGGTGCGCCCCAAAATATTAAAACTTTTTTTTTTTTTTTTTATTCCAATTAAAAATCATCGGCTATAAGCAAAAAAAGAAACGGATAGGATGCTTAGGGTTAGACATCTCGCCTTGAGCCTTACAAAAAAGATAGCCCATTTTGGCTCATAGGCCGTCAATAAGTTTCATAAGTAAAAAGGGCGCTAACGCAAATAAAGTTAGCGTTGCTGACATTTTAAGCTGCCTAAATTTTTCGGGCTCGAGTTTTATTAGTCCCTACGACGCCTACCCATAACAAGATCTCGATACCTCTCAGCCATTAGAATAGAATAATTTACATCAACAATGGCTAATGCATATTACTTTGCCCTATTATTCATATTTTTTCTTAACCCCACTCTTTACTTATTATAATGTAACTTTTGACAGAGGTTCGCTGAGCTCTCTCAACAGTGGGACAGGATGACGACGGATTCCCCAGCAGGGCAATCCAACCTAACTGACTCTCACGCGTACCACCCCAAAAAAAAAACACACACCAAACCAAGTAAGTGCTATCCACATTTTGAATTGTCCAGAGAATAACAAAGGATGACAGGAGACGTCAGGTGCGACTAGAAGTTGTAGTGACACAATTCTATCTATTTTCCAGTCAGGACTTATTTACTGTGTTGTAGTCATGTTGTAATAATATTGCCTTGCTTTTCATAATATTACGTAGATCCGAAATTACAATAGTCATTTATGACTGTTTCAGGTGCCTGAATGAAAAAGAGGCAATCTTCAATCTTAATTTTTTTTTTTTTTTTAATTTTTTTTTTTTTTTTTTTTTTTTATTTTTTTTTTTATGGTGTCATGACCACATTATATGCTTGCCTACATTTTACTATGGAATTACCATGTCTGGACCTTTTTTTCAAAATCACCCTCTTTAAAAACACATGTCATAATCAAAGCGGGAACGAAACCAGGCATTAGGTATTTGTAATATACATATATAATATACATTAAACTAATTTATAATATAATATAACTATTATATATATATATAAACTTATATAATATTAGTATATAAGTAATAATATATAAATACTACTATATTCTTATTGCATGTCTGGTGTGTCGTGTATATACACCAGGAAAGCATCTATAAACCACCCACCAGCCCCAAAAACCAATTAATAGCCTATCATTTGATTAATATTAATTGGAGTGCACAATTGGACTGTAATTTTTTATTTTAACAAAGGGGGGCGTCCAGAAACAATTAAAATATTGGCCTGCAGTCACAGCCACGCAGACTGCGTACGCATGCTCACATGCAGACCAGGAGAGCTAGTCTCCCCCAGGTGCGCGACCCCACCAAAGTAAAATGGAGGCATGCAACGCCAAAATTTAGGACCAAAGGGGGGTGTGGGATTTTTCAGGACAACTTGATTGCCATAGGCAATAACCCCCCCCCCACACCCCCCCCCCCCCTCCCCCACAAAAAAAAAAGGGGATCGAATAAATAGGGTGGGCCATTCGAAAGAGGGAAAAATTCGCGTTAGGACCCTTATCTATCACAAGCCCCCCAAAAGCATACAGAATTTTAAGTAATCTAGGGGTTTTACTTCCCCTACCTCACTTTCAACTTTGCAATTTAGTGGGGGCCCTTTTAAAACAGCCACATCGCATGAATACCTTTTACCCCTCGCTGGGAGTAACATACACTGGCAGTCCTTGAAAGAAGAGAGCCAGAGAGAGACCCTTGCCAAAAGAAGAGACTCTTCTGTGGCAAATTGTATTTGAATGCCCAATGAGCGCATAAAGAATACTACTTCATCTTTAGACCAGGCCTACTGACTCCATCATTTGGGTAGCTCCCCCAGCAGGAGACTTAGGGTAAAGAAACATTGGCCAAAAGGTTGAAAAAAACAAGCCCGAAAACCAATGACCACTATGTCTTCCAGAATCAAACAGGGGGGTTTTTTTTTTTCATAAAGGGAAATGCAGCAAAAAATCGATTTTTAGGATACTTTTCTATACGGAAGGGATTTTATAAGTGGAAAATGAGGGGAACTAGATGAGATGTGAGTTTAGGAAAGCTTAAAAGAAACAGCCGGGTTCTTAAATAGTTTTCACAGTTGTGATCAGGATGCCGAGTGCCCATCGTTCTGTGCTAATTCGGACTCTGGCATGTTAAAGGATAATCCTACTTTGATGTTGATGGCTAGAGACAAGCCTACATTCTTTTATGACTCGCCCCATCTTTTGAAATAGCCATCAGAAAACACACTTATTAAATGTACCACATCAGTATCTGGGGGGACAGTAAATTTCATGGGATCATATTAAAAATGTTTTATTGACAGATCATGCTCAAAAGCTTCGACTTGCCACCAAAATTAACCTCTAACGCCAATATGCCTGCTATGAAGAAGGCTTTTCAAAGATATGTCGATCAATCTTGAAGCCACACAAGTTTGAGTGGTACAAGTAGCAGCAGGCAATGGTATACACATTCCGTCACAGGCCTGCTTCCACCGGCCAGCGCTCATACGGCCAGAATTTGTGCATGAGCGGGATAAACTGTTTGACTGTTTTAATAGTTCCAGTATAGATTCCAATTTCAAGAAATTCGGACGCAAGGCCGGTTTAACTTCACAGTCTTGTATTTCGCCGTTTATCAATCATATCAAATCATACATAGAGTCAGGAAGTTTGTGCATCACCTCATGTACATATTCACTGTAAAGATGGCCTAAGCCTAATCAACCTAAACATCCCTCAAGGCTTTGAGGCAGATGCTTCAAGTATATAAAGTGAAGTATATATTCTCAGCCGCTAGACTTCAATCAGGACTGTCTGCAGCACCACCCTGTTTTCCCAAATTGAGGAATAGATATGCGCGAATTAGTGACCTCCTAGTGCTGCTACAAGTTCATCAAAGGTTTTAAACTCCTTGTGGGTGACCAAGAACTATTAGCCAAGCCGCCCCCAACATCCTGCGTCAATTGTGAAGTAGATGAGTCACAGTTCCCGTCGAAACCCTCAAATTGCTTTAGCCGAATCGAGAAACGTTCCCATAGCCCCCTGATTCTGAATACTGAATACAGAGCAGGGACACCAACTGCCTGCATGACATAGAGTGTCTCCAGAAAAAAATTGCTCTGGTATACATAGTTAGGGGCTAGGTACAAATGCTAAGAATAAGTGTGTGAGATAGACATGACTGTCAAGTATGTAGGCGACTGATTTGATTGATGACAGCAGATTGCGTGAACAGTAATGCAAATTCCATCTAAGCATTGTAAAGCCTGGAATAAAACACCACCACTCTACATTTGCGGGGGGCGTGTATGCCAACAGACAGTAGCAATCCACATTTATGCTGGGCAAATAGGAAAAAAAAAAAAACTGTCTAGGTTATGGAGAAGGCTAGTTGGGTAGCAGAGTCAAGCCATACGCTATGCCGTGAAAACTAAAAAACACACATTTTTACTGCCTCCCTACAGCTATCGTTCCCACACATCCTATATCCCAAGTTTCATTCATTATATAAAAATGAGAATATTTTACATACTCAAGTGGAGAAATAGAAGCTCGGGATTCTAGGTCAGTAAAAGAAAAAATAAGAAGATACTGAAATTGAAACACTAAACAATAATATATATTTTTTTTCTATAATACTTTTTTTCAGCTGAAACCAGATACCAACGAGACAGGGTGGTACAAATTTACCTCTATATATGAGTGTTTATGGTGGTGGGTTCTGAGTGAGAGCTTTCAGTAGCAACAGCATGTATGCAATATATTGATATTGATTCATGTAAATGCACCACAGCCATGTAACGTGTCCTCCGTGTTTTTTTGGAGGGGGGGTGGGGGGTGTTTGGGACATTGAAAGTAGTCATTAATGCCGAATTCTGCTTTTAGCTTATAGAAAGTGTCTGCTATGCCTGAATTCTCGCTTTGTGTCATGGCAAGTGTCTGCTAATGCATGAAATGTGCTGCTGTTCAATGCAAGTGTCTAGTAATGCATGAAAGGCTTGCCTGTACATGATAAGTGTCATTAATGCCTGAAATCTGCTTTGATGTTATCTTCAATGCTAGTGTACGGTGCAATACCTGAGCATCATGATGCTTATCATTTCCTTTTTTTATATATATTTTTTTCTCGGTACTGTGTTAGTAGCATGGTCATACTGACACTTAGCCCCGTGCATGATGTGTTCCTTATCTACATTTTATATATTTATAATAGTAGCCAAAATTTATCATATGGCCTGGGCAAGTGAAATTTGCATAAGACTTGACCGCCCCCAACGTAAATTCATGTCGTTTAGTTATCACATTTCTGACGCACTGTTTACAAGAACGCCCCTAGGGGATTGCGCGAACAGTCTCCTTTTATTCCTCGTCCTCAATTCCACTCCCTGCATGCTACTAACCCTCTTTTTTCGCCCCCCTTTCTCCTCTCACCCATTTACTTACAATTTCCATTTCAGTACAAGTTACTTTATCAGCAGTCTTTTCCTGGTAAATAAGAATGCCAGTTATAAATAAAAAATAAATGGAAGAGCCAACTTTCATCTATACTTTAAAAGAGTAATGTTCATATGTTTTTGTAAATATAGGAAAAGATAAAAACAAAAAAAGAGCGTATGCAGACAAACCAAAAAAAAATAGTCCCCCAAATAAATCAATACTATAGTTCCGACTTAAATTAATCTACGTTCTCGTAATCATATCTGTGTTCAACATAGATAGCGCAGGACCGTACGCGGTTTCAAACTTTACTGTGGAGTCAGATTTCTTCGTCTCTACAGCTTCCGTTGGGCGACAGGACAGTAGCGAGCGGCCGGTGACATAAGCCGAGAGAAGCAGACGGAGCTGAAGCAACAGATTGTCGTGTAACTTGCGAGGAAGAGTTCGCATGCAGCCTTCACTGATCTATCACTAGCGGCGATAGTTCCCATCCTGACGAAGGGCGAGGAGAGTGGAACTTGGCCATGCCGTTAGTTTGGGGCATGACTCAGAAAATAACGCAGAAAGGGCAGAGGCAGAAATAAAAGCTTAATAAAAACCTAACAAAAACAGACTGCCACAAAACCAGCAACATAGCTACCTGACGGGGGACGGTAAACTCGTCCAGCAACTATCCCACAGCATCAGGAGGGCTAAACTGGCCGCCGTCTAAACGGCGTCGTACCAGCCCTGACGCTGCCCCTCTCGGGACTAAACCACGGCTATCAGAGTTCCTGCGGCCCCTCTCCACAGACCTTTCGAGTACCCCTCTAAGTGGCCCCCTCATGTAATGGGCCTACGATAGTCTGTGAAGCGACTCTTAACAAGGGCAGAGGTGCTGGCAGAAACTCGTGAAACACCATCAGCAAAACTTTCCACGGGTGGGAATGTTTACTCTCATAGCGAGGTGAACACCGAGCGAGCGTGCTCTCCCACCGACGGCTCGGGGAAGACTGAAGGTTTAGTTACAGCGCAGTGCGCGCAGTGTTGCCAGCTCAAACACTCATATTTGGTCCAAATATCTCTACATAAACCATGAAAAGTCCCTAACGTGTCCCTACGTACAATGCCAATATCCCCGCGCCTGTCCCTACATGAAATTTAAAAAAATGTTAAAACAAGAAATGCACATAACACGTTTTTTATAATTGATTGATTGATTATAGTTTTAAGGCGCCGCAACTGCGGGGGTTTTTGACGCCCCGCTTACAAAAGATCATGTAAATAAAAAATAAAAAAAATAATTTTTGATAGAATAAAAATATTTAAAATAACGAAATACATAAAAAAACAGATACATTAAAAACAATAATAAGTTAATATTAAAAACATCATAACTTGTTGAGAAGGCAGCCTTTTCAATAAATGTATGGACTTCATGTCCCGGGGAGAAACACCTCTCTCCCAATGCCAGGGAGAGACGGTAAGCACCGTCCCCACCCGCGACACCGGGACAAAAAATTGCACACGTAGGTCCCAAGACTGGGACACTCGACCAGCAAGTGCCGCACAGTTAAGGGAACCAAACATCATCACAGTAAGGAGGGTGGCTCCCCTCCATGAGGAAACCATGAGTATATAAGTGTGACCAATACGCAATCGTGCCCAAAGGGAGTCTCCCATCTCCGGGAGAGACCGCAGTTAGCTTTCCATTTCTCGTACTTTGGCGGATGGTGCGCAGTTTATTTTGCCCTATAGTAATCCAACGTTCCTGCCAACTGTTGTGAACTGATCTATGGATTGCCGAGCGCAGGTCCGTAGGCGGCACTGCAAAATGTCATAAGAGCTGGTCTTCTAGCTGCAGCATTTGCCAGGCATCAGCTTCTCATTACCGCAACACCTACATGTGCCGGTACCCAACAAAAGCTGACCGTCCGGCCTCGCCTCTTGAGCAGATAAAGCCATTCAGATGGCAATTGACCAGCGGATGGGGAGATTTAAAATTAAAGTGATTGAAGAGCACTACAAGAATCACTAAAAATTGAAAGAAACATCCGGGAAAGATATGATTGGATTGATTTTAGTTTTAAGGCGCCGCAACTGCGGGTTATTGACGCTACCTACAGAAGTACATGTAAAGTAAAACTAAAAAACAAATTTTAAGATAGAATAAAAATATTATAAAATATACTTAATACATAAAAGAATAAGAGTACATTAAAAACAATAATAAGTTAATATTAAAAACATCATAACTTTTGAGAAGGCCAGCCTTCTCAATAAAATGTATAGGACTTCGTGTCCCGGAGAGAAACACCTCTCTCCCAATGCCAGGGAGAGACGGTAAGCACGTCCGACCCGCGACAACCGGACAAAAAATGCACACGTAGGTCCCCCAAGACTGGGACACTCGACCAGCAAATGCCGCACAGTTAAGGGGACCAAACAATCATCACGTAAGGAGGGTGGCCCCCCTCCAGAGGAACCCATGAGTATATAGAGTGTGACCAATACGCAATCGTGGCCAAGGCATCTCCCATCTCCGGGAGAGACCGCATAGCTCCAGTTTCGATACTTTGGCGGATGGTGCGCAGTTTATTTTGCTCTATAGTAATCCAACGTTCCTGCCAACTGTTGTGAACTGATCTATGGATTGCCGAGCGCAGGTCCGTAGGCGGCACTGCAAAATGTCATAAGAGCTGGTCTTCTAGCTGCAGCATTTGCCAAGGCATCAGCTTCCTCATTACCGGCAACACCTACATGTGCCGGTACCCAACAAAAGCTGACCGTCCGGCCTCGCCTCTTGAGCAGATAAAGCCATTCCAGGATGGCATTGACCAGCGGATGGGGAGAGTTAAAATTACATAGTGATTGAAGAGCACTACAAGAATCACTAAAAATTGTAAAAGAAACATCCGGAAGAGTATTGATTGGATTGATTTTAGTTTTAAGGCGCCGCAACTGCGGGGTTATTGACGCCTGCCTACAGAAGGTACATGTAAAGTAAAACTAAAAAACAAATTTTAAGATAGAATAAAAATATTTAAAATAACTTAATACATAAAAGAATAAGAGTACATTAAAAAAAATAAGTTAATATTAAAAAACATCATAACTTTTGGAAGGCCAGCCTTCTCAATAAATGTATGGACTTCGTGTCCCGGAGAGAAACACCTACTTCCCAAAGTGCACGGGAGAGACGGTAAGCACCGTTCGACCCGACACCGGACAAAATTGCCCCACGTAGGTCCCAGACGGGACACTCGACCAGCAAGTGACCAGAAACGTTAAGGGACCAACAATCTCACGGTAAGAGAGGGTGCCCCCCGCTCGGGAGGCCATAGTATATAAGTGTGACCAATACGCAATTTGTGAAGATTTTGATTCCGAGGAGGCCAGGCCACCAAAATTCTGGGGGGGTTTTTTTCCCCCTTTCCCAAACACGTTCCCTTGGGAAAACTAATTGGGTCCCAAAAAAAAAAGTACCGTCCCCCGCCCTTGAAAATAAAGCCTTAGGTGGTTACCACGGGGGAGAAAAAAAATTTCCCAAAATTTTAAAAGGCACAAAAACCTAAAATTGTAAAAAAAACCCGATTTTGGGGTTGAAATTTGGGGCCCCAATCGGGGTTTTGACCCCCCACAAAGGAATTAAATAAAATAAAAAAAAATTTAAGAAATAAAAATTTTAAAAAAAAACAAAAAGAAAAAGATATTAAAAACCCAAAATGGGTTTTTTAAAAACCCTTTTTTAAAGGGGTTTAAAAAAAAAATTTTTTAAAAAA
>JACEEZ010007281.1:290000-299685 GCA_016584305.1 Chionoecetes opilio | reverse complement strand
CCTGCGCCTTGGCTGCGTATTCTGGAGGCACTCATGTGACCTGGGCCGCGGGGCGGCTCGCTTGGCGGCCGCGTCCCCCGGGCCTCGTACCTCGGACCCTACGTGGCTGGGGTCCAGTTGACCTGACACGCCTTCCAGCGCGCAGGCTCGTAGGCTGCCTAGGAGGTGGTGATGACCCTTTACGTTGTCCTGGAATGCGCGTTGGGGGGCCCTGCACCCGTCCAGGAGCGTTGTATTACCACAGTGCCTCCGGCGGTGCAGGGCATGTTCGAGGGCGTGCTGGATGGCCACCGGGCTCAGTCTGGAGTGTGGAGAGTTGTTAGACGTCCGCCAAGACAGCTCTGTCCCACCCGTGGTGACGAACGCGGAAACCTGTTCTGCCACTATCCGGTTCGACCGAGCCGTCATGAAGTATACACGGCTGTCCCGCTCGGCGACCTGGGCCATGGCCATCAGCGCGTGCTGCCGCAGCTCCCGGGTTGGTGCACATGGCTTTACAGGCAGGCAACTGCGTGGGGTGAACTCCGGCGGGGGGGGGCCCCCACGGGGGCGGAGCATTGTGGGGTTGGGGGCGGGGACATCGGTCCTCCCGCCACGGCCCCGGTGATCCCCGGTGAATGAGGGCTGTGGGTGGCTAGCGGGGGTGTTGATGAGCCCGTGTTGCCGCGCAGGCACTCGATGCCCTGCGTCATGGCCAGCCGGAGTCTCCTCTGCGCCACGCCCTCCACGTCGGCGGCGGAAACTCTGGCCACGCGACAGGCCATGATGCACTGCACCCTGGTGGCGAGGGGCACCAAGCTGGTCTCGCTCTGCATTAAGAGGCGCTGGACCATCTCGGGCCCCCAGCATGGTCCTCATGGCGTTGTTCTGGAGCACCTCGAGCCGCTCCTGCTGATTGGGGGAGAGGGGCGATGATGACAGGGGCGCAATAATCCACCAGGGAGCGCCCCAGCCTGCCATAGTACGGCGGAGGACAGAGAAGGTGGCGCCGGCGTTAAGCCGCGTCATGGCCCCGCATCACGTTCAGCCTGGCCTGCGTCCTTTCCCTCAGGTAGTCAAGCTGCGCCGTGAACGACAGCCGCCTGTCGAGCCACACCCCGAGGTACAGGTAGGATTTCCGTCCAGGCCAGGCCGATGGCCCTGGACGCGCAGCTGACAGACTGGGTTGGTGCCTTGATATTCATGGCCCGGGACTTCTGGGGCGAGATCTTGAGGCCCCAGCTCCTCGCACTTGCGGTGATGAGGTCGAGAGCGCGCGGGCGTCTTGCAAAGCCCTGTCACCCCGCCCCGGTGACAAACGGGGGCCAGGTCGTCGGCGTAGCTGAGCAGGACGGTGCCCAGCCTGGAAGGGCAGGGCGACTAGCTCTTCCATGCACAGGTTAAAACAGGAACGGGCTGAGGATGCCGCCCTGGGGCGTCCCGTTCTCCAGTTCCTTGTAGCGTGATTTGAGGCCCTGGAACTTGACTCTGGCCCGACGGTGCTGGAGGTAGTCCTCGAGCCAGGCGAGCAGTCTTCCCCGGATCCCCTTCCTCGCGAGGGTGGCGAGAATAGTTTTTATTTCACAAATTCTGGAGTATATATACAAATTTCACTTCTCATAAATAATTGTTTTCCAAGGTATTATGCAAACACTCGCCAAGACATGCGAGTTACACCATGGATACTTCCTGGTGATATTGCTGATTTTACGTTGTACATAATTGAATATATTGATAAGCTGATAACAATGCAAACACCTGATAATTACCATAACAATGATTGAAGGTTACAAATAGAATAGTCTCCGTGCTACTCTGATTCTCTGTACAGAGACCGCACTTGGTAAGAGTACGGAAACATGATGGTGAAAGGGGTGACTACCTTACTCGCTACAAACTTACCAGCCCTGCCGAAGTAAGGGAGCGCAGAACACAGCCAGGGAAAGGTGTTTCATCCATGACCAGCCGCGACACCTCAGCTATTCCTGCAAAACAGTGATAAATAAACTCAATTACTTTTACACACTACACACTAAAATATACGAGGATGAAGAATGGAGGAAGAAAGAATAAATTTTGAAAATATGTAATGTAAATGTAATATAATCTAAAAATTGTTATCATTTACGTA
The DNA here is from genome assembly GCA_016584305.1 of Chionoecetes opilio. Classification (NCBI taxonomy): domain Eukaryota; kingdom Metazoa; phylum Arthropoda; class Malacostraca; order Decapoda; family Majidae; genus Chionoecetes; species Chionoecetes opilio. The sequence continues at coordinate 297,575 of JACEEZ010007281.1, read as the reverse complement.
TAGAAATTTGAAAATGTTAAAGGTTTTCTAGATTCCGCTACGGTACAAAATACTCAGCATCAGCGCTCAAGTTTTTAAATACATTAATATTTGTCTTGAATTGAAAAGTCTAATGGTAAGAAACCGAACGTGAATATTCGTGTTCGGTTAAAACGCAGACATTGAATGCTGCCAGACCGCCTCACCCCTTGGCTGAGATGCAAGATTCGAAATAAGAAATAGACTTGAGAATAAAATCTTGATACAAGATCCTTGCAGCACATGTATGATATGTAGTGCGATATTCCGAGTCTTAGTCTGTATAAAAATTATTCATGAAGACATGGAAATCCAGGGATTTTTATTGAAACATATCTACGTCATCGTCATCGTTTCCACTCTGACTTTTAATATATTTTTCAGTCATTTTACAATTTTTTTTTAGTCAATATCAATATTATTTACGTTGTTATCATTATGTAACACTGCTATGATCTAGCACAGATTATATTTGAATGTACTACAGCCAACTGCATATATCTTAAAGATCTTTCCCATCCATGATTTATCGAAATGCAGAATCACTTTTGGCCAGGGTTGTTGATTTTTTTTATTAAAAAAAAAAAAAAATAATAATCCGATTTATTTTATTTAAATCGATTTTTTATTTTTTATTAATTTGATGTTCTACATGAAATTAACTACTGCAGGATATTATTTAGCATATTTTAACTAAAAAGAGAAAGAATAAGTGAATAAAAAATGCATATAACATGAAATACAGATGAATTTACATATTTTATATTTCTGTGATGGACGTTTTCACATCAATAGGCCTATGTCTATAAGCGCGTTTTCGCGACTTTTCCTAGGCCGATCTAGACCAGTCTAGCTGGCCCAGGCTGCACTGATGCTCGCGAAAACATATCCAGACTGGTCCTGTCCCATTCGTGGTTCCTATTGGCTGGGGGATCGAGTGGGCGGTCTTTACCGTCCTGCAAGCTTTACCGTCCCCCCCCCCCAAGACACACCAAATTATTATTAATTTGACCTCCGGTAATAACCTCCTAGCTGGCATATGAAAGGTCATCATTCTGTCTGTGATGAGAGTCAGCTACACAAAATATTGCCTGAATTTGCTATATCATACTGTTCGGCCTAATTTTTCATAGTCATCCTTGCTACTTGACTTCCCAATGGGAAGTCAATCGGATTCAATGGGATTTTTGTTGTAGTAATAATTACTTCGGCGGTTAAACAAGATAATTATATTTTTTGTTTGATAATTCACTGGGTTACAAATTTTTTTTTTTTGTAAGTCGTCTAAGTTTATACAACTGACTTAGGAAAATTTTGCACCGCTGAATCCGAAAATGACATCCGTTTCTCTCGATCAGGTCAGGTTTTTGTGCTAAGTCGATTTTAAAAAAATCCGATCTTCTGACTAAATCGATTACATTTTTGTGACATTTTCGGTTGATTTTGTTAATATTTCTCATCCGAAATAGGTTTTTAGTAGAAAAAAATAGTTTTCTAACACAATTAATTAATTAAATGGTACAAAAATTGATTAGTGTACATTGAATAGTAGACATTGATAAAGGTAAGTACATGTAAATTGGATGTTAGGTCATCATTGATCAAAATTCAGGGCTTGAACTTCCGTTTCTTCGAACTCCTAGAATGCTCAGCGGCAGGGATGTCTCTCTTCAGAGTCCAACAGTAATCAGCCATCATGACTGCATCCCAGCGTCCCTGATACCTGGTCTCCATCACTTTCATGTCCTGATGGAATCTCTCTCCCTGCTCGTCGCTCATTGATCCCAGATTCTCAGGAAACCGATCCATATGTGAGAATAAGTAATGCATTTTGATGCTCATGTTGCATCCGAGGTTTCTGAAAGTAGTCAGCATATTGATGACAAGTTCTGCGTAGTTCCTGGCCTTGTTGTTGCCAAGAAAGTTCTTCACGACCAGAACAAAAGCCTTCCACGCTTCCAGTTCCACTTCGTTCATTGAGTTTTCAAACTCTGGATCTCTGATGAGCTGACGGAGTTGAGGACGGTCAAAGATGCCAGCTTTCAACTTCTCCATGGTCAATCCTGGAAAAGCGTGGCACAAGTAAGTCAAGCAGCCACCATTCTTGTCCAGAGCTTTGGTGAACTGTTTGATCAAGCCGAGCTTGGTGTGCAGCGGTGGGAAAAGTATCCTGTCTCTGTCCACCAGAGGGTTGTTTATGACGTTCCTTGCTCTGCAAGGCACCGATTCCTCCCGTACAGGCCAGTCCTTCTTCGTGTAATGCTGAGCTCGGTCCCTACTATCCCACATGCACAGAAGCACGGTATTTGGTGAACCCGGACTGTTGTCCCAACAAAAAGTTCACCATCTTCAGGTCAACACAAATCAACCACTCATGCTGATCATAACGAATTTTCTCCAGCACGTACTTCACCGCTTCATACTTCTCCTTCAGTGTAGTCGAGTGAGCGAGGGGTGCAGAGGCAAACTGGTTGCCGTTGTGCAGCAGAACACATTTCAGCGATCGCTTGCAGCTGTCAATGAACAGTCTCCAATCTTCGGGTTGGTACTGTGGCACTCCAAGCTTGTGCAGAAGCTGCGCAATATCTGTACAGTACACCAAGTCCTTCTCTTCAGAGAAAAAATGGAGGTACTCTTGATGTCTGTTGCGGTAGAAGATGATGCGAGCACTGTCAGAGAGGAGGTTTTTTTCCTTCAATCTGGATGCCAACAGTTCGGCAGAGGACTTTGACAAGCTGAGATCGCGAACTAGATCATTTAGCTCCTTTTGGGAAAAAGGATGTGGAGCATCATCGTCAAGAACCACTTCTTCTTCTTTATTTTCTTCAACACTGAAGGAATCTTCGTCACTAATGTCAGGAAGTTCTCCAAAGACAGGTACTGGAATTTCATCACAATGAGCTACAGGACGACGTGCTGATTCAAGATTAGGATACTTGAGGCTGCTCCGGTTCTTTCTGTTGATCCCAGTCAAATCAATAGCGCAGAAGTAGCAGTCAGTGCCATGGTTTGTCGGCTCCCTCCAAACCATGGGAATTCCAAACTTCAGACAACTCTTCTTGCCCTTGGTCCAACGACACAGATACTCGGTGCATGTCTTGCATACCATGTGTGGCGCCCAAGCTTTATCCTGGTCACTAAGTTTCATACCAAAATAAGTATGGTAAGCACGCTTTATGAAACTTGTGACTGGATTCCTGTTAGGAACAACGGTGTATTCGCCGCAGATGTAGCAGAATACATCGGGCTTATTTTTGCAAGATCTTCTGGCCGAATCCATTTCATTCACCTGCAAAAGAAAAATACCAGTTAGTCAAGAATTGGCGCATGTAAACACTTCAGAATTCGTTTATTTAAAGAAATAAGAAAAAAAATTGCATCATAATTCAAGCAGTAGGAAGAAATTAATCAGCGCTTGGGTAGGGAGTATACCGAGGATCTGTAGCAGCCTCTATGCTACTGCAGTATCCTAGGCACGATGAATCAAGAAAAGGGAGTCTGCCTATCGGAAAGACGATAGCAGATATCACACAACACCACAAAAGGTATCCCAAAGGGGGATGCAGTACTGCAGTGGGTTTAATAAAAAGTGTTCAAGTAAAGAAGTAAAAGTTGAAGAGAAGAAGAGGAAGAACAACAGAGGACTGTAAAATCCAGGGATCGTGATTCCGAAGAATTCCTAGTTGGTGACATTGTTTAGGACCACACCCTTGGAACTATCTAAATTGGTTGAAATTGGATTAGTGGAATTATCTACTGCAAGTACGGTGTTGTATACAGAGGACGATTTCATATATATATATATATATATATATATATATATATATATATATATATATATATATATAGAAAATACCCGTACATGTAAACAAAAACGTAAAAAAACATCATGTGGCGATAAATAAAAAAGTTGACCTGATTGAGCAAAATCAATGCGATTTTTGGATTCAGTACATCAAAATTGTCCTAAATCAGCTAGAAAAACTTAGACAATAAATTTGTTGTCAACCAGTGATATAATTAATCATAATGCATATTAAACTTTGGCTAATATCACTGGCTTTTTATAAACAAAAGTAACATGCACATTCAACTTTTGGTTATAGTTGTGTGGCTTTTTGTACAGTACAACAAAAATATACATATATATATTAATTGGGAAAAAAATATTTCTGCTGTGAAAACAGCCACATGGCAATTTGCTACCTAAAAGTGCCAGTGGATTTCCCGCACCACTCATTTTAGTCTCATTATGATATAATTATACTACAATGATAAAATTGGTGTTTATAAAGTCTATTTGCTTAATTTTCCTTATTTCCCCTCTCGTTTTCAAATAATGATAAGGTTATGATTTAAATCAGTGATTTTTTTTTTTAAATCATTTGATTTAAATCATGATTTAAATCAGTGATTTGAAGAGAAGAAGAGGAAGAACAACAGAGGACTGTAAAATCCAGGGATCGTGATTCCGAAGAATTCCTAGTTGGTGACATTGTTTAGGACCACACCCTTGGAACTATCTAAATTGGTTGAAATTGGATTAGTGGAATTATCTACTGCAAGTACGGTGTTGTATACGGAGGACGATTTCATATATATATATATATATATATATATATATATATATATATATATATATATAGAGAGAGAGAGAGAGAGAGAGAGAGAGAGAGAGAGAGAAAATACCCGTACATGTAAACAAAAACGTAAAAAAACATCATGTGGCGATAAATAAAAAAGTTGACCTGATTGAGCAAAATCAATGCGATTTTTGGATTCAGTACATCAAAATTGTCCTAAATCAGCTAGAAAAACTTAGACAATAAATTTGTTGTCAACCAGTGATATAATTAATCATAATGCATATTAAACTTTGGCTAATATCACTAAATCAATGCGATTTTTGGATTCAGTACATCAAAATTGTCCTAAATCAGCTAGAAAAACTTAGACAATAAATTTGTTGTCAACCAGTGATATAATTAATCATAATGCATATTAAACTTTGGCTAATATCACTAAAAAATTGCATCATAATTCAAGCAGTAGGAAGAAATTAATCAGCGCTTGGGTAGGGAGTATACCGAGGATCTGTAGCAGCCTCTATGCTACTGCAGTATCCTAGGCACGATGAATCAAGAAAAGGGAGTCTGCCTATCGGAAAGACGATAGCAGATATCACACAACACCACAAAAGGTTATCCCAAAGGGGGATGCAGTACTGCAGTGGGTTTAATAAAAAGTGTTCAAGTAAAGAAGTAAAAGTTGAAGAGAAGAAGAGGAAGAACAACAGAGGACTGTAAAATCCAGGGATCGTGATTCCGAAGAATTCCTAGTTGGTGACATTGTTTAGGACCACACCCTTGGAACTATCTAAATTGGTTGAAATTGGATTAGTGGAATTATCTACTGCAAGTACGGTGTTGTATACGGAGGACGATTTCATATATATATATATATATATATATATATATATATATATATATATATATATATATATATATATATATATAGAAAATACCCGTACATGTAAACAAAAACGTAAAAAAACATCATGTGGCGATAAATAAAAAAGTTGACCTGATTGAGCAAAATCAATGCGATTTTTGGATTCAGTACATCAAAATTGTCCTAAATCAGCTAGAAAAGCTTAGACAATAAATTTGTTGTCAACCAGTGATATAATTAATCATAATGCATATTAAACTTTGGCTAATATCACTGGCTTTTTATAAACAAAAGTAACATGCACATTCAACTTTTGGTTATAGTTGTGTGGCTTTTTGTACAGTACAACAAAAATATACATATATATATTAATTGGGAAAAAAATATTTCTGCTGTGAAAACAGCCACATGCAATTTGCTACCTAAAGTGCCAGTGGATTTCCCGCACCCCACTCATTTTAGTCTCATTATGATAAATTATACTACAATGATAAAAATTGGTGTTTATAAGTCTATTTGCTTAATTCCTTATTTACCCTCTCGTTTCAAATAATGATAAGGTTATGATTTAAATCAGTGATTTTTTTTTAAATCATTTGATTTAAATCATGATTTAAATCAGTGATTTGAGAGAAGAAGAGGAAGAACAACAGAGGACTGTAAATCCAGGGATCGTGATTCCGAAGAATTCCTAGTTGGTGACATTGTTTAGGACCACACCCTTGGAACTATCTAAATTGGTTGAAATTGGATTAGTGGATTATCTACGCAAGTACGGTGTTGTATACGGAGGACGATTTCATATAATAGTATATATATATATATATATATATATATATGAGGAGGAGAGAGAGAGAGAAAATCCCCGTACAGAAACAAAAAAAAGTAAAAAAACACATGTGGCGATAAAAAAAAAAGTTGGGCCTGATTGAGCAAAATCAATGCGATTTTGGATTCAGTAATCAAAATTGTCCTAAATCAGCTAGAAAAGCTTAGACAATAAATTTTTTGTCAACCGTGTATAATTAAACCTAATGCATATTAAAAATTTTGGGTAATACACTGGGTTTTTTTAAACAAAAGAAAATGACATTCAACTTTTGGTTATAGTTGTTGCTTTTTTTACAGTCAACAAAAATAAATATAATATTAATTTTAAAAAAATATTTCTGCTGTGAAAACGCCACATGGCAATTTGCTACCTAAAAGTGCAGTGATTCCCGACTCATCATGTTCTGTTCTTATGATTATTATACACACATGATAAAATTGGTGTTTATATCTATTTGCTTGAATTTCCTTATTCCCTCTCGTTTTCGAAATTATATAAGGTTATGATTTAAATATGATTTTTTTTTAAATCATTATGATTTAAATCGATATTAAATCACGTGATTTGAAGAGAAAAGAGGAAAGAACAACAGAGGACTGTAAAAATCCACGGATCGTGAATCAGACATTTTTGGTATTGTTTAGACACACCTGAACTAAATCTAAATTGTGAAATAATTAGTTGTTACACTGCAATAACGGTTTGATATACGGAGACGATTTCAATATATAGTTTTTATAAAAATAACATCAAATTACTTATTATAGATAGTGTGATTAGAAAACCACGTACATAAAAAAAACGTATAAAAAAACAATTGGCGATAAATAAAAAAGTTGCACTTTGAGCAAAATCAATGCGATTTTTGATTAGTCATCAATTGTCCTAAATCACTAGAAAACTTAGACAATAAATTTGTTGTCAACCAGTGATATAATTAATCATAATGCATATTAAACTTTGGCTAATATCACTGGCTTTTTATAAACAAAAGTAACATGCACATTCAACTTTTGGTTATAGTTGTGTGGCTTTTTGTACAGTACAACAAAAATATACATATATATATTAATTGGGAAAAAAATATTTCTGCTGTGAAAACAGCCACATGGCAATTTGCTACCTAAAAGTGCCAGTGGATTTCCCGCACCACTCATTTTAGTCTCATTATGATATAATTATACTACAATGATAAAATTGGTGTTTATAAAGTCTATTTGCTTAATTTTCCTTATTTCCCCTCTCGTTTTCAAATAATGATAAGGTTATGATTT